>JAPFBL010000005.1:2167500-2767500 GCA_026182355.1 Hermatobates lingyangjiaoensis | reverse complement strand
TATCTAACTGCTCTGCTAATCTGCTGCTCATGTTTTTCATCCTTGCCATGCGATGTCTGTCATCCACGTGTTTCAAAATAGCTCACCAGACTCAGTTTAATACAGCAAAACTATTTCTACTTAATACACGCTATGCCTCTGCAAACCACAGCTTTATATCAGTGGAAAACAATATTATGTTATCATACGGAATAAAAGTTAGTAAAAGATTTCATTTTATTGAAGATAAATATTAACAAAACCTAATATTTCATTGCTGTGGACAGTTCAAATATCTCGTTAAAATAGAATAGTTGTACCTTCTTTTTTTTTCTCAAGGTATTTACTGACAATCAAACATATATTTTCTGATCCACTCCATGGTGCGATGGATGATTGTCGAACAAATGTTTGACTAAAGAAACAAATCAAGTTTGTTGTTAACGAGTTTATTTACAGTAAAGTTGAGTTTAGGCTACTATAGATTTTTTACCTTAGTTCTGATTCCTGTTCAAATTAAATATTTTTAGGTAAGGTAGGACAGCGTCTCTCGGGTTAGCTTTATGCTAATAATTAAATACCAAATTAATCTTAGTTAAAGGTAACACGATAGTCACTGATAGTTGGCGAAGTTCGCTGGGTCAGCTAGTATAATTTATACTTAAATAGGTGATTTTGTATTGTTATATAAAAATTCTTTTTTCTTGAAATTTGATGGTGGTAATATTGTTATAAATTGACAAACAGTGTGATAAGCGAAAGGAAATGACCTGACTTTTATTCTCACAATGCAGGTGGTGCCTCATGTTCACGAAACTGACAGATGGTATCCAGGATTCGGTGGAGTCATGAGAATCATTGAAACCATGAACCAAAGAGGTATTATTATTATTATATTCAAAAGTTCAAATAGCAGTAGTGCATATATCACTTTATCCTAGATAACTTTGCGATAAGTTGATAATATAACGAGCAAAAATGTTAAATTTTGAGAGTTAGAGAATACTTATGAAAAAAATCAACAAAATCACTCTATATTTGGATTTGATGATTTATGAGGTCATACGAAAGAGCTCTTATCTGATAAGGCTTACTTAACTAAAGGATTGTTGGGCAACCATCAGTGTCGACGATTGCTTCAACTTCCGTTGTTTAATACAAAGTATGATAATGAATTAACAGCGATAAAAGAAACAGCGGTGAGCTGTTTTATCTAAAAAAAAAAGAAAGTTAGATGATAAGAGAGGAAATCAAAGTATTGATAACAACAAAACAAATTAGTCTTAGAAAACAATGATAAATGAATAACATTTGCCTTTAAAGTGAATTCATTATCAACCTTTTTAAAAAATTAAAAATAAACACTCGTAAAAGCCAAACAATTGAATGAAGCACTTTTCTATAATAGGAAATAGTAGTAATCAATTAGACCAAAGCAAAATGTATGGACATCAATACAAAGATAGTGGACAATATTATGTGGAACAGAAAGTGCCACAATACAAATTATCATGTAATAATACAAATTATCAATTGTATTAAAAATCAATATTATGTTTTTAATATTAATATATTAAAAATATAATACTGCTTTAGTTATACCAATAATTTTAGTATTTTTAAATATAATGAAGTAAACTGTAATTTTGTTAAACAAATTAATGACAAATGGACATTAACTAGATGATATAGAACACTTGATGAATTGATTTCATAAAAAAATAGAACGTATTCAGATTGATAATAACAGAAATAATAGAAAAAATTAACAATAAAACAGAAAAAATTAACGAAAAGACCAACCAGTGAACAGACGACTTATTGATAGATTAGATTTATTGCACACACTGCTAGAGACTTACTGTAGAGGTACCAGTATTACCTCTGGGTCACAACGAAGGTCAATGATTGGGTGCTCCAGATTTACTGTTGAGGAATCAGGGTTACATCAAAGGTCATTTTATTTGGTCCTCGAGACTTACTGTAGAGGTTACGTCAGTAATTAGCTCCTGGGTCTTAAATCAAAGGTCAATGATTTTGAGTGTTACTCCTTAAGAGTGTTACGTTGATTTTCGAACAGACAAACTTTATATTTATATGTTAGTATAAATTGATAAAAATAAGAAGAAAGCTGATAGTTGGGGTACTTGCAGGTTTGGCATCGCAAGAGGCTCTCAGACCTGACCTAACTCCGAGTAACAACACAGTGCCAGGCTTCGGGGACATATGCGATGACAGCTTCCTTAACCAGAAGTGGCTCCTGCTTGCTATTCTTGGAGTCATTTTGTCGTTCCTCTTAGTGTTGCTGTATGTGCTACTGTTTCATGCGTCTCTGCAGCAGACCTACCATGTAAGTAATATACGCATCCATAACACATCCTTATAGTACGTATACTATAATGCTTATTTCATCAATTATATAAACTTTAAAATGAGAATTCAATTATGTTACGCCTCCAGTCACAAACTGTTGCATACCGTAGCATCATATAAATTCTTTCAAATTGTTAACACATTGAATTAGTAGTTTTTTGATTTCTTCGGGAACAAATAATACTGTATTCTACATAATTAAAACCATATACTCGTATTATTATCAAATTCATAAATTAGATTAACGTTATACAGCTTTTTATTGTTTTTGAACTGACGTACATACTTAACCATGCTTAATAATTATATGAGTTTCAAAGACAAGGCAATACAGATTTTTAAGAGATACAGCAACACGAAGAAGAGTCTTTAATTGATAATACTGCTAGAACAAACTTATCTATGGTCTAATAAGTGATTTGAGAATCAGTTGCAAGATGGCACTCTGGCAGTTGACATCCAGATTCACTGATTAGTACAGGGGGCTAGGGTAGCCGAGTGGCTTTCATGCTCGCCTCTGAACGGTAGGACCGGGGTTCGATTCCCACTCTGGTCCTAGTTTTATTCACGAGGGAGGTGAAACAATCTGAACAGATCATCCCAAGTAGAGGACGTAAGTCGTTGGTGAGGGTCTAGAGTCTAGTATAACCCAGTGGTTACGTGCTCACTTCTGGACTGGTAGATTCCGGGTTTGATTCTCACTTTGGCCTCGATTTCTTCATCCGGGAGGTAAACACACACAGGAACACTTCCTCCTCGGAGAGGCCTGTTTTGATTTTTTCATAATGAAAATATAAATTTTCGAAACGTCGTAAGACAGAGTTGAATTTTATTAACCATATAACCCTCAAAGAGTCCAACAACATTGTTTGTGTAATGTATGAAAGCTTTATTTCTTTAATATTGTGTTTTTGCAGTATTACCTTACTTTGGGTGCTACAAAACTTTTTAAATTATTGTTATTTCTTTTTTGTTTGTTTTAGAACTGTCGAAGACAATGAAGAAAGCAATGGTATGTCATCTATTCATAATTTATCATTTATATGAATTTCTTATTACTTCAAATTAAATCATACAGTCTAAATATTTTAAACTTAAAGTTCCAAAAGATAAGGCGAGTAAACACCGACTAGCACCTATCTGGCCTCTTCTATGGCTGTTGAAGACAGATATAGAATTAGGCAGAAGCAGGTTATTCATTTATTTTTTTATATTATTTTTGGTAATTGACGTGTCGTCCTGTCGACCTATAGCTGGCCTTCCTCAGGTTCTCACTCGAACTCTGATTAAGTAAGATTTATTTGAGTGAGACTCAGATGAATACCAGTTGTTTTTGTTGAAAGACCTTTGTTCTATTTCTGGATTTCATTTAGTTATTTCAGACGTAAATATTTATATCAGAAATCTGTCAGTTTTAAAGATCAAATTGTACTTTCAAATCCGATGTTTCGATTTTATTTAAACCTTCTTCAGAGGCATCTTCATTACATATTCGTCTTATTTATGGGCTTATTTATTTTTTTTTTAAAGAAAAACATAAATCAATACTTGAAACGGTCCAAAAAATAACAACAATACAAAAAAAATACATTACATTATGAAAAAACTCATGGAGAAAGAACTGATATAATTCACTTCAATAATTCGACATCCGTCATCAGCAGGAGAAGAAGTGGTTTCTAGGTAGCTAGGTGTTGACTGGATGACAGCTACTCCACAGAACCGATCAGTGTTGCGCTTTTCAAATTAAAACGGGAAGACAAAGGAAAGGAAACGAAATATGAAAGGTTAACAAAGTAAAACAAAAGGGTAACAGGAGAAATAGTAATAATAATGATATTTCTATGAAATAGCGTTAATGACACTGATATTAATTAAGTGAACTGGAAGGAAAGAGTGAAGGTGAGAAGGGAGAAGTTGGTAAAAAGAGTTAGTAAGTTGCTGTATATCTTGTAGACTTCATGGGCCTTCAGAACAAGGTAGTGCCTTTACCGGTCGACATGATAATTAGGGAACTGTCACGTCTCCGGTTACTAATGGCTTTCCTAGTGTCTATTACCTCGCCACTGTTATTAAGGAGTCGTTTTTCCTATATTTCTTTTTCTTTCTTGGTACACTTGTCTTATCTTTAATGAGCCCCTATTAGTACATTTCTTACTGAAAACCTTCAACCTGAAGAATATCCTTTTCCATATTATTCCTAATCCAGTTAAGAGAATTAAACTATGCTCATGTTGCCGCTGTCAAACATTTTCTAATACTAAGCCATCAATCCTTCACTTCATATCTCAATTATAATGCTTATGTACACATGCTAATACATCCTTTACTGCATCTTTCGACTGAATTACCTTCAGCATGATGCTGATTAAGGGCTTGCTTCAACTTCACTGGGCTCCAGTCAGTCAGCGCTGGCACTTTCCCATTGTGACCATCCGAATTCTCACTATGTAAGTTTTCCTTCCTTAAATCATTAATCAAATTCCTGTTTACAACCTCATGTAACCTTATGAACTTCAAAAAAGCTCATGTCAATCTCCTTGATGTCAAGATCAGACCAGGGACTCATTCTTTACACTTGATTTTTTTTTAAAAAATTTTTTTCATTCATATACTTGTTAATTTTTTTATTTATCAGTTATTTTTTCATTTATTCATTATTTTATGTATAATATAATAAAAACTAAGTCACCATTTGTCTTCAAATTTCGTCTTCTTCCATTTATCTCCACTTTTTACTCTTTAAAACTCCTTACTTGTTAAGCGCGACACACAGTGGTCTAATAGGTATAGTTATTTGCTAGTCAAAAAAAATAAATTTTACTCCTGATGAAGATGAATGCCAAAATATTGAAGTGAATTATATTATATTACTTATTTTCGTAACTGTTTCCTTCTAAATAATTTGGTCACCTTCGTAACGAATCATATAATAATATATATATATATAAACTAGAATTTAAAGAAGAATACATAGAAAGGAAACCACTGAACTCACTACTATATTTCGATGTCCTCATCTTCAGGAAAAGAAGTGAATCGCTCCAAAGGCTGATAAGTCGTTATCAGCCTTTGGAGCGATTCACTTCTTTTCCTGAAGACGAGGACATCGAAATATAGTAGTGAGTTCAGTGGTTTCCTTTCTATGTGTTCTTCTTTAAATTCTAGTTTATTCAGTTCGAAGAATCGTTTCGTCTAATTGTTATATATATATATATATATTATATATATATATACATGCATACGATAATTAATTTTCGATCACTTCTTTGATATTAATTTTGTAACTTTTGAGAAATCGGTCAAACAAAAGCTTACAATGTACTTTGAACTAGTGTCATCCTTTCACTAATGTTATTTTATAGTACCATACATCAATCCCTAATTATAACTGAAATATTCACATACATTAAATTAATTACTATGTATTTTACGATATATTAGTTTTGTAAGTTCTTCGTTCATTCTATGAATGTTTTTATCGTCCATTACGTTATGCGGCTTTTATTTTTAAATTTTCATTATTATTTAAAAACTTTTCATATACTACAGGATTATAGACAATTTTATTTAATTGTTATAGTCCTCAAGTTGTTATAATACATAAATACTTGATGATAATACATATTTAACTATGTGTGAAAAATGTAAATATAGTTAATAAAATATTAATATTTAAAAACAAATAAACAAGACGATAACATTGAGGTAAAAATAGAGAAATACATCACGAAAACGCATTTCGAGATCTATTATAATATATGTAATCAGGAGAAGAAGACCCTACGACAATAAATCGGATATAAAAGCATCTGGAATGATACTTGAGTGTAGTGTAGGAACCGAAGGAACATAAACTTTGGTATCATTAACTGGTTATTTGCTCAAGAATTATATTATTATGTCGAACAATAATTAAATTTATAATATAAACATATGAGAGGAGGTCCAGTCATATCCAGGTAGCAATGAAGATGTTTTCTTAGGTCTTAGGTTGATTCAAAAGTGAGCTATAAGATGGAGATGACCTCGCCTTGTAGTGTTGTTATAAGTCTCTTCACAAATCGAAATGTCTTTATTTAGATTTTAAGGTTTAGAGTTTTAAATTCTAAATCACGAGGAAATTTGTAGAGTTTATGTATTATTGCTCCTAATTGTAGCGTTTAAGGGTTAAACGCTACAAGGCAATGATCACTACCGAATTCGTAACAGGCTCTCACATAGGAACAAATATTAATTAAACGATAGTAGTTAAAGAGCAAATACTCCAGACAATAAAGAATTATGCCGCACATAATGCTTTATTATGTGGGGCATAAAGCATAAATGCTTTACTCTGCTCCACATATATTTCTTGGTTAAAATAACTGCAAACAGGATCAAATACAGTTAAAAGAAAAAATCGTAATTAGTGTTCAAGTATCGAATATTTAAAATAACTGCAAAAAGGAATGTAAGAACGAATATCATAATTAGTGTTCTATTAATGAATATTTATTAGTTAATTAAAGAAAACTTTTTTATCGTATAATTTAAAGTTAAAAAAGATAAGAGTTCTTGTGGATTATACAAAAAAAATAAATAAAAAAATGCTGTTTCTGGTTAAATGGTCTTTTAAGGGATACATGAATCAATGATGCTTGTTCTGACGTGTAATAAATACAAGGAATGGCCTACAGAGTAAATGCTTGCCAACCAATATTCAACAGGGATAAAGATTTTTCAAATAAGTATGTTTGAACATGAATAAATAGGTTTTTTTTTCACTGTTTCATTTCTAATTGAATAAACAGAATGGGTAAGAAGTTATGTATGTTTTTGGGGGATAATAGAACAGCTGAAGACTTAATACTCTAAAGGAAGGACTGGAGTGCGCATGCCCGCCTTGCAGCATCATCAATGATCCCTGCCAACTCTTTGGGATTCGCTCTCATCAAGCCCCCAACAACCAAGCTTCTATTTCTCTCATTCTTGCATTATTCAGGAATCAATGTTCAATAACAATCAGATAAAGCAACAGTTCAATAATTCGACAAGCCTCCTAATTCTTAACATTCTATTACTTTATTGATATGCTAAATGTATAACACAATTAGGTTATTTCTATTCAATTGTGGTCACATTTCATCAATATTAGTTTGTTGAATGATAATTCATAGTTAACTAAATTTATATTCAAAAAATATACAAAACAGGAAATAACTAAAAATGTTTAATGTAAAAAAACTACTACTGGACAAATCTTTTACCTCATACCTGAATAAATCGATGTCGAAAGTGGGTTTTGAATCCCGGACCTACCACACTGGTTTAAAAGTTATACCCTGGCCGCCTATGTTATAATTTTAAACACACTTTGTTAGAAGAGAAACTTCAGTTGAATTTTACCAGAACAGAAAAATTGTACTCATTGTACCCACCGCAATGCCCTTATTATCGAAAAAATAATTATAAATAAACTAAATCAAATATTATTGCAGAAATGAAAAGATAGACAGTTATGTTTACACTCTTTCATAAGTGATCATTGATTCAAAACAGAAAAAAGTTGAGAAAACAAACTATAGAACCACATACAATAGATAAGGACACTTACAACCACAAATTTATAGTTTAATTGTCATTAAAAGGAAGAAATACACAATGAAAGAGGAAATACACAGAGAGATAGCTGAACAGCAATCATCAACAGACTTGTTTCAACATATACTTCAAACTTAGTGGAATTAGTTTTTTGGAAATTTTGTATTGTTTTTTTAATGAGCCGTTTAGTGTCAGAAAACATTTCCTAAAATGTTTCACAAACAGAAAGCCTGATGTCGTGACCACTGTTAACTTTGGTTCTAACGCAATAACTCAACTTTAAGCCTGTGACCTATTCACTCCTCCCACCCTGTAATCCTCTTTGGTAATTCTCTGCAGCAAGTGCATTTTATGCGGCCTATAAGTGAACACATATGTTCTCCTGTAAGAGATTTTATCGTAACATGAAATCAACACAATTAAAAATTAAGATTTTTAATTTATAAAATCCAGTTAGATTATATTTTTTGTATTTTGTAGTACAGTGATAAGTCGGAGTTGGAACGACTTAGGAGTGGAAGACATCGGAGTTCGAACAAAAATGTCGAGAAAATTATGTCCCCCGAATTCGAACATAATTTTCTAACTCAAACAATCGTCCCAACGTTTGGTAGTTTATATACAAGTTTATAAAAACATGTATATAAACATGTATAGACAAACCTACAATATTTAAAAAAATAACACCTTTATATGACCTGACCGAACAGATATCCCATTTCCCATTAGGTATTTCTTATGGAAAAATTTCCTTTGGTTAATCCCGTTAATCGGTTGACGACGAAAATTCTGGTATGAATTATCATCGAGAAGCAAGGCACCAAATATAACTGAAATAAATCATAAGATTAAAAAAAAAACAGTTCTAAGAAATGTAATTCCCATGGAGGTGTCAATTTCTTTAAAAAGAAATTAAATTATTTTGTTTAACAGAGGGCCTTACGAAGACGCTGGTGTCAATTTACTGTGGAGTCAAGGAGTCTCTCATAGGAGGAGGGCGTAAGTACTTTCTTATAAAAAGTTTTAACTTTAAAAGTTTGCAAATTAAGAAATGTAATTTATTTTAATTAAGAAATAATTGAGTCTGGATCAAATTATTTAAAGATAATGCTTTTAAAAAAATCATTTAGGAATTTTCTTTTTCTTTTAATCAAAATATACTTAAATTAAATTCAAACAAAACTAAAATTATAAATTCTTAGAAAATTAAATCATGGATGTTTGAAAAATTAAATCTTAAACGGCTGACCCTGTACGATGCGTGTGTTGTTTGCATCGTTTCGGATGGATCCTACATATCTTCAGAAGTAGTCCATCTTCTGAACTATATACTATATCCGTAAATATATAATCATTGAGTACGCTCGCAACGCTCTATACAAATGTAATCAATTTACAATGTAAAGATTTTATATTTTTCCAGTTGAGCTTTGATATGAAAACATCAAGTTTTATTTATTATGATTTTACTAAATTTAAAGTTTCAATGTATATGAAGTTGCGTTTTTGATACTTTCGTAGATTACGAGATATTTAGTCATTTATTGTGTGGTATTTACTCATGATTTTAACAAGGAAAGAAACACTAAGTCTTTACATAAAAGATTTTATCCAACATCAACACGTTTCAAACACTTAGTGTTCATCCTCAGGTTACACTTGCCTTAGTAAGGTGATGTTTGAGTCCTTAATGACTGCTTGTACATAACATCACCTTCCTAAGGCGGATGTTACCTGAAGATGACCTTTAAGTGTTCGAAATGCGCCGACGTTGGATATAATCTTTTATGTGGAGACTTAGTGTTTGTGTCTCTTATTCCAATCTTTAGTGGATTACTTTGGCGGGTCGTACTCCCTGTTTGAACTCTACTAATGAATCAAATCAGTATCATCAGTTACGTCATAAACAGCTCTTATCGTCAGTTACATCTTGGACAGTTCCTATCGTCAGTTAGGTCTTGAAACAGCTCAATATAAATGACTTTTTAGACCACATCTACGTGTAAATCTGTAAAAGTTATTAGCGTTAAAAATATATCAATTATTGTCAGTAAGTTATTCAAATTAAAATTTTTAAAAAAACAAGTTATCACAGAGAAAATGAGGAACAAATTGTCAAATTTATAATTAAAAGTTTTTTACTCTACAAATTACAAATTTTTTACTTTACAACTTCTTCAAAACATTTTTCTTCATTATGCCATCAAAGTAATTTAATTTTTTTAAAAAAAAACCAGTGGAAAGTGTAAAATTTCTGTTTAAAATTTGTCTACATAGTAAAATGCATATTACTAACATAAATAAGAAGGCATTCTTACTAACTGGTTTTATATTAATTTTTTCGTTATGAACATTGATTATGTTTAAATGTTTGGATTTCAGTGGAATTCACAACTCTAAAGAAATCAGGTTAATATTGATAGATAGTACAGTCGTATTTTATTAAACCGTGCGAAGTCAGTTGGTTTTTATAACCCTTCAGTAACTGGTGTAAGTTCACAACTAAAGACAAAGATAATTCATAACTATTTTCTATATAAATAGTAATGAAAGAAAAAAAATTAATAAAATCATATTAGAGAACTGACGAAGTGCAGCCACCGGTTACACTGATTTTGTTTTGTGTTTTATGCATTTTTATTTAGTAAAGACCAGTTGAACTAAACATGCAGAAATACCTGATTATGAAGGATATAAACTATGATTGATATAGCTTCTCGACCACTGATTATTGAAATAATAATTTAGTTAATGAAGATTAGGTCTAAATTAATAACTGCTTATTTCAAACCAACGTTTCGCTGATTTTTGTTTGGGATTCTCAAGGCTTATTGAAGGAACTATTCAACGAATATCTACATCTTTTCTTTTTGAAGTATATGTTAACAAAAATAAATGAATTAACATGGTTATTTTTTCTATCAATGATCACACATGATACGAGGTTTGTAAATAAAGTAGTGAGACTGATTTTTTTTTAAATTTTCTATTCAAATATAATTACAATGTGATATTGTCACCTTCAAAATAGTTCCCTTCGGAAGCCACACAGCGCTGGAGACGGTCCTTCCAATCATTGTAGCATTGCTGGAACTCGGATTATGGAATGGCCTTCAGCTGGTCGGTTACAGCAGTTTGTATGTTTTGTAGTGTCCCAAAATGAGTTCCCTTGAGGTGATTTTTCAATCTCGGGAAGAGGAAAAAGTCACAAGGACTCAAGTCTGGTGAATAAGGAGGCTGAGGAGCAACAGGAATGTTTTTACTGGCCAAAACTCGTTTATTGAGATGGCAGTGTGACAGGTTTTTCGGAACCATTTTCGCACAAATTTTTCTCATCTCCAATTCATTGGTCAAAATGTGATGAACGGAGGTGTGATTCAAATTCAACTGTTCCCCGATCATTCTGACTGTCAAGCGTCAATCTGAACGCACAAGGTTCCGTACTCTGTTGACATTTTTATCGGTGTTTGCACTTGAAGGCCTTCCGCTTCGTGGTTCATCTTCAATCGACTCTCTTCCTTCTTAAAATTCCTTAAACCACCGAAAAACCTGTGCCCTTGATAAAACACGGTCTCCATAGGCCTCCTGAAGTTTTTCAAAAGTTTCGGTTGCATTATGTCCAAGTCTGAAGCAAAATTTGATTGCACACCGCTGCTCAACTTTGTGGTCACTCATTTTTAAAACGCTCAAGAAAAAACCATTTCACGAAAACCAACGCTACGGACAAACAAATGACTGTGGCGAGTTCAGATTCATACTGGAGGCGCATCAGACGTGCACCTGACGCTACTCAAGGCCACGCGTCTCCATCGTTGCCAGATCGAAAGCGACGTTGCCAGTCTCACTACTTTATTTACACACCTCGTATCTTATTAAACAACATCTTATTAAATAACAGACAGTGATTCAATCATTCAATAAGCCTTGAGAATGCCGAATAAATGTCGACAAAACATCGGCTTGAAATCAGAAGTTATTAATGTGGTCCTAATCCTCAATAACTAAATTAGCACTTTTATAAATCACGTATATGTGTATTAAAAACACAAAGAAACACGAATAAATGCTACGCACCAAGATTCAAGTTCAGTATTTCGACCCTCTTCTCGATTGTTCTCAGGAAAGGAAGTGATTTAGTGGGATGAAGAAAACAAATATATATAATATATATATATATATATATATATATATAAATGATTAAACCACAACATGAAATGAAAAAAAAAAGCCTAATATCTTTCAACCCTAACAAACGGTTTTCGTCAGAGTCAAAAATCCAACTGACGAAGACCGCTTGTTACGGTTGAAAGGTCTTAGTCATTTTTCCCCATTTCATTTTGTGGCTTGATCATTGATAGTTATTTCACGTGTTTATTGTAAAATTTGTTGTATATATATATATATATATATATATATATATATTGATAAAAGTATCGACCGTGAAATAGGCGAAAATTAAAGTTTATCAGGACTCGGTCAGTTCTTTAGGTTCAAATTAAACTCTCATTGCCAACGTTTCAGTTTTTATTTAAAACCCTTTTCATAAACTTTTGAAAGAGAAAAACTAACTATTACATTAAAAGATTATTTTACAGATAAAACAGTTTCTGAAATCCACAAACTATTTTATCTGTAAAATAATCTCTAATGAAATAGTTAGTTTTTCTCTTTTAAAAATGTATACTCCTGCCTATGAAAAAGGTTTTAAATAAAAACCGAGATGTTGGCAATGAGAGTTTAATTTGAACCTGAAGAACTGACCGAGTCCAGATAAACTTTTATTATATATATATAATCAGGATTCTACAATAAACCACATAAAATAGATAAGAATGTATAAACTCAAGTTAGAAATTCAGAAGTGAAATAAGACGTTTCGACAAGGAACCGATCCTCATCAGAGCAACATGTTATATGACTAGTCGATTGATGATTAATTCAATTTCTGACTTCAATAATGACTGTTATTTGGTTAAAAAATTCAGACTTACTTCTGATTATCTCAGTGTGGTTTGTTTAAAACTTGAAGTTTATTTTATATATATTTTTTTTCAGGCAACCAGTCATCATGCGTGGATAAGCCAAGGGGTAGAAAAGAAATGAGGTAAGTAGACAAAGTGGAAATTTATTCTTATTAAATATCAAAAATCCCTTTAATAGTTTAACAAAATGATATCTATTAATTTTGAATTATTGTTTTTAAACTATCAGTTTTAGGTATGTAATAGTACGTTAGGTCAGGTTAGCTGTAATGGCTGAAGCCTTAAACTGGCTTCTTGTTATACCACAAAAAGATAGAGCTATTCTTCGCCCTCACTAACCCACTTGAACAATCCAGAAAGAACAATAAACATGACTAGATCCCTGATACCGGTGGATGTTAGATTCTCAAGACTGTCAAAGAAGTACTTTCATAATGTCGTTTTCCAGGGCATTAACAGAAAAAGTAAGGTAGAGATTCTCCCCCTCTTCGCTGTGACATGTCCTCTACATTAACACTATATTAAGAGCTATCAAGTTATGGTGGGAGCCTTTCTGACTTTTATTGCGGCAGATACTTCTAGAATTAAAGTCTAAAAGTTTATTTCAATCTCAAACTACATATATGTTCTAATGAGCCATTGCAGTGAACATCTATTTCAAAAAATCAGTACACGGATCATTGAATTTTATTTTACCAAAAGCAATTTTATAATAGTTATAACAATTAAATAGCACTCTAGTAACTATGAAATAATTTTGAATGTAATGCATCAAATTTTAAAACAACAATGAATATCAACATACTAATGAAAATTTAACCTCAGTGAAGTTTTAATTTCTTCAATAAAAAATAATTTATGTTGTGATCATGTAAATCAACTGCTAACATGGATATCAGTATTCTTAAATGCAAACCCAAGTTTATTTAGAGTATGTACTTTAACAGGGAAAAGGAAAATATTTCAACAGAGAACCTACTATGAAGTATTAAAAATGTTGCGATTACATTGTTTATTTTGAATTTAATTCAGAAGTGTTTTCAAATCTAAGTGTTTAATAGAAGGGTGTCGAACTCATTTTGCTTCTGGGGTTCCAAAAACGTCAAGTGAAAGGGATGTATGGTTAGGCAAACAGGAGAAACAAAAGATTCAGAACTCAGACAGGTGTCCTTGTGAACCATGTACGCCGAATCCTCCCACGACTATTGCACTATTGGTTTGCAGAAATGACCTCATATGCTCAAATCATCTAAAAGATAACACAGCTTTGAATCATCACGATGACTGTCTCCTCCTTTAGCTTATGAGGAGACAAGCTAAAGGTTTTCTGCCTTTACTGGACTACGCCCTGCGAAATGGCTCAGCAACCAAGAAAGAGGGTTAGCTGGTAGGTCAAGCACCAGATGGGTGGGCCAGGTGAGTCTATGCTCATCTTTGGACTGGTGGGTCTGCAGTTCAACACCCACTCTGGTCCTCGATTTATTCACATAGGCTAGAAATAAATCTGAGAACGTTGCCCTCGGAGATGACGTTAAGCCATCGGGCCCGAGCCTGCACGATGCCAGGTACTCGTTAAACATCCCTACTCTAAATATATTTGAGGTAGCGAACTTTAGGATTCCCAATGTATGCAGTTAAAATCTTCATTACGAGGTATCTCTAAGAGCCAATGTTCGGCCTGTGTCTGTTCCTTGTAGAACTGCCACTGTAACCTTACCTAAGTCAAGTACCTAAGAAAGTTCCCAATAAACATTATCATCATTTAAACACATTCAATGGAAATCATCAAATCTTAATACATAAGTACTATACATCACTGCTTGCTCAATAAATTCACAACAGCATATATCTGCAGGTGAATGAAATATGTAAGTGAAAAAATAAAATATCACTTCAGTAAAGCACTGATATTCAGAAAAAAACACATTTTGCAATGAATAAATATAAACATTGTAAATGTGTATATTTACTAAGATATACGTTTATATTTATATGACCATTAAATTTACTGAGTTTAGAACTGAATTTGTGAAATGCCCATAACTCCTAGTAGGTCAGGTTACAGTGGCAGTTCCATTAGAGATCACACAAAGGTCAAAGATTGGCCCTTTGTGACATCCGCACAATGAACATTCTATATCGGGAGTCTAAATTTGGCTACCTCAAGTGTATTTCGAGTTGGGATCTTTAGCGAATATTTGATATCATATGACTTAACGTTCTCTCCGAGGGACGACATGTTCAGATATTCTTTTCATCTCCCATGTAAATAATCGAGGACATGAAAATCGGTATGTGATTTTTTAACATAAGTTTTTTCTCCTTACTACTAATTCTAGAAAGTTTAAATATGCTGATACTATGGACTTAATATTAGCATTATAACTAAAAAAAGTTTCATAATATCTCAAACTAAAAAAAAGTTCAGTTTTGAGCAATATGTTGACTATAAATCTAAAAAATGTGAACTCGCTGAAATGTTTTGACCACCAAATGACAAACGTATCCAGGTTAAATAATTGTTTACAATTATTTAAATTTAATTGTTTGAACTAGCTAAAATAACAAAATTAAAGAATTAATATATATATTAATTTAATAAATAAATTCTAAAGTTGATTCATAAAGGTATAACTTATTTATTTCTGATTATACAAAAAAATGTAAATGACAATATTGAAATAGCCATTTTTGTAGGTAGTACTGTTATGGAAATATCTTCATTTTAACTAAACACTTTTACGATAAAAAAATATCAGAAACGAAAAACTAAATTCCATATAAAAAAAGAAACAAAGAAAAATTAAAAACACACACTTACAGCGCCGAATTTTCGGTTTGAACCGATTCGCTTAATTTCCCTCTTTGTTAACTAATTTAGAAATTTTAATTGACACTGCTTTCCCTCTCTGGTAACTAATATAGAAATCTATGTATCTTTGTCTATCAAACTTTAGTTTTAATTATTAATTAGCAAATGATTGCTCAGCATGTAGTAGATGGTTATCTGAAATGTTTGATTGCAGCGCTTATCCAAATGAATCGAAATCTCGATCGAGTCATTCATCAGCTCCAAAGAGTAAGCAGGGCTCGAGGAGATATGTAAGTCCAACTATCTGGAATATTTCTTATTTTAAATATTACTCAGTATTTTAATACTAAAATAGTCATTTCTATAACTAAATCAAAATAACCATACAAACATTTATTATTTTGGGATCTTTCACTGTTTTTTCTTTAAAGAAAACCCAAAATGAATATAAAATCTTGTACAATAGTTTTACAAATGCAGTATAGAACGGAATTAGAAAACAGTACTTTCCTATTATCACCCCACGACTACTATATGGCGTTCTGCAAAAATCAGAAACAAGAGGCAATGTGGAACTAATCGAGAGATAGATTTCTAAAAAAAAAACTCTGGATTTTTAGCAGAGTTTCTTTGGCATCTTTCACCTCGGAAATATTTAAAGGAATTCTTTCAGATATGATATGATATGTAGGTTGAATTTAATCCACCTACGAATTGAATAATTTTTAGATTCTTTTTGTTTATAATTAAATTTATGCAGGAAAAATGTTCGTTTTTAATAAATAATACTTTAGAGCAATAGCAGGAAAGTACCTTAGAAAAAAAATATAATGTAGTAGAATAAATAAAAGAATATATGAGAAACTATATAAAGAAGTAGCATTATTCTAAAACATATAACATCAACTTGCTATATAATTAATTCTAATAATGTTAATAATAGCTTATTAATTAAAGTTATTAATGTTGTACCTAATCCTCAATAACTAAAATTAGTATTTGAAGAATCAGTGATCGAGAAACTATATAAATGTTAATAACAGAATTTTTAAAACTTGTTTATAATTAAATTTATGCATGAAAAATGTTCGTTTTTAATAAATAATACTTTAGAGCAATAGCAGGAAAGTACCATAGAAAAAAAAATATAATGTAGTACAATAAATAAAAGAATATATGAAACTATATAAAGAAGTAGAATTATTCTAAAACATATAACATCAACTTGCTATATAATTACATCATCAGCTTGTTATATAAAAAATAAAAGTAAAGAGGAAGAAGAAACTGATGAAGTTAAGATACTAAATACTATTATCAATAGTTAGTTAACATTATCATAGCGAATTTCTTGATCAACATATTTAAATACTTATAATTATTTAAATATCCTAAACACCTCGGGATAGATGATTTAAAAGCATACTGAGAATAGACGAATTTATTGCTTCTAACAAAGTTTTTAAGTCAAATTATAGGCAAGTAAATATGATTTTCTATTATGAAGCAAAATAAAATTTAGTTTTTTCCATTAATATATAACAAGCAGCAATGTGAGTAAACATTCTATACACAAGGACGTATATTTAAGGTTTAAATCCTCAATTATTAAAAAAAAAATTAATAATAAATTTATATCTCTACCATCAAAAATGAATTTTTTAAGTAATACTGCCGAATTTATCATGCCTGAAATGTATATTATCTAAAAATTACTCTACAGATTCCATTAGGCAGTAGTTCAACACTGAGTTTTTTTACAGTCAAATTGAACATTCCAAATTTTCAAAATCATTAACATAAAATATTAGGGAATATTCAAAAAGTATTCACATATTCAAAATAGATTTTATAAATTATTTCGACTATGATGGATAAATAGAAATCAACAAAAGAATTTTGACGTTTTAAATTAGATGTTACTTCATTTTTTACTTTACTATAAGTAAAGTATAGTGATCGTGAAAAAATTCGATCTCGAGATTTTGACGGAATTACATGTTTTGAGGTCCCAGAAGTCGTTTTATGACGTTTTTACGATGATGTCTGTGTGTGTGTGGGTGGGTGCGTGTGTTAGCATTGCTTGTTACCACGCTACGGTCAAGAATCTTTGATGGATCAAGTTGATATTTTACACAAAAATGGGCCCCATTTAGACGAAGATCCCTATTGTTTGGGAAGAATTATGCATGATGGGAAAGTCACTTTTTTTGCCAAAAACCGTTTTTTTTAAAACATTTATTTCTCCTAAACTGATAACCCTAGAGTTTTGAAATTTTGACATTATCTTTGAAGTTACAAATGCAACAAACGAAAAATATATTCAGAATTTTAAGACAACAGGAAATATTTTTTTTTCAATAAAATGTAAAAATTTTGACTTATAATTCAATCTCAAACCTTGTGAGAGCGATACAAGCCATACTGTTTAACGGATCAAAATGAAACTATGCCTACAAATAGAACATTATATGGCGAATGAGTTGAGATATTTTTTTTTGAAATTACTTTCGCTAAAGGGGCGTTACAGTACGATTTGTGTTTTCAGAAAATGATTTTTTGACGCTAAACGGCTCGTTAAAAATAATGAAAATTTGACCAAAAATGAAACAAAAAATTAGCAATTCATAAAAAAAAAATCATGAAGTTTCAATTACGGGAAAGAGTAATAACGATATAAAAACTGTTTGTTTATTCTAGACTAAGAGATCACCTGCTATACTTGTCGAATTTTTTGTATTTTTTTACATTGTTTACATTGACTTAGAAATTTTTTTGAGCGAATCCACTGAGATAAACTTGATGTTTCTAATGGAAAAATGAAAATATATTATTGACTTATAAGAGATGTAAGAGGAATAATATTGTGCAGGTAAATGATAACACTCATTAAAAAAAAAATCGTATATATGTTATTTGACAAAGGGGAAGGAAAATGATCTTATTAAATACTAAGAAGCCATATAATTCCCAGTATAATAATTCTGTTAAAAACCAGAAATGTAAAAGATAATTCAAAATATTAATCTTTCGTTTAGAGATTAATAACTGTAATTATCGTACATCTTTAATTAACAAATCACCTTAAAACAACATTTTCTTCCCTGTTTAAGATGTTTTTCAGAGAAAAAAAGGGTATTTTACTGTTTCAAATTTGAAAATTTTACATTAATATTCAATGTAGAAGGATGTCAAGTAAACGATGTAAGAAATCTACTGGCTATTTGAACAATAGCCATGTTCTCTTGTAGGATAATATTTCGTTTCAAGAAATGTTAACATTGGTTTTTCAAAAATGTTATTACTGCTGTAGTTATACTAATGAAATTATTTGCAAATAATAAATTATTTGTGATGTACAAAAATAAGCTTATAAATTGATATGTCCTTCAATCACTATCTGTACTACCTCAGGAATGACAGGCTAATAATTATATCCCATTTAGATGTTTACGTTATGCTTAAATGAGACGTTATGTTTTATATACTCAAGAAATTTGACATTAAGTTACTTATAGTAAAGTAGAGTGTAGGCCACTCCAGATTTTTACAATGATTTATCATAGAATTTTTAAAAGTAATATCGTTTAATTAGTCTGTAATATTTCTCAATTTATTAAATTTTACTTGATTTTATGTGTATATAATTTTATTAAGCTAAGTTTAGGGTGTAGATTACCAATTATGGTACAAACTGAATTATACTTTTAATAAAAGAAAAAAAATAAATAAACAATAATGAAGGATCTGTTTTCAGGTGTGTTTCATAAACTAAAAGTTTGGGACTTTCAAAAGCAATTAGGATTCCACATATAAGGTTAATTGCTTTTGAAATTCCCCATCTTGAGTAAATACTACACTATATAGACTGTACAAGTATTGAAGTAAATTTGGAATAACTTGTAATAGGAGTAAGGAAAAATAACCTATACTCTGGAGAAAGAAAATGTAAATTTTTTTTAAAAAAACTATTAAATGAACTCATTTTGTTTATCAACATACTTCTGGGATGTACCATATAATAATTTTGTTTTAAACAATTGTTCTTTTTAAATTAGAGGTTATTATTACATAGAAATCCTTTGAATTAGCATGAATTTAAAAGCTATATAATATGTTTCAGCCTTCCGAAGCAAGATTCTATACAGAATCTGAATGTTCTACAACAGGAGTAAGGTCAAGCACGAGTGGAAGATAAGCCGGGCATCAATATGTTTCTGATATTCCAAGTCTTCAGATGATGTTCAAAGTAGTCATTAAATTATTTCAAAAATGTTGGCTAAACGGGAAATCAATAAAGAAGTCTGGAGTTTCAAATTGAATGCTATTTGACTCTTTTAAGACCAAAGAAACATCAGTCTATCTTTGTTTTTAGATTGATGTTATTTAGACATGAAAACACACTACTTATTAAGTACTATGTTACTCTTTTAAATAAAGTTTAAGAATAAACTAGGCACACCTAATACATGAGCTCACATAGAGTTTCAGAATCATCTATACCCTTATCAGGTTATACCTTTGAAAAAATTAACTAGGCACATCTAATACATAAGCTCACATAGGGTTTCAGAATCATCTATACCCTTATCAGGTTATACCTTTGAAAAAATTAACTAGGCACATCTAATACATAAGCTCACATAGAGTCTCTTAATCATATATACCCTTATCAGGTTATACCTTTAAAAAAATTAACTAGGCACAGCTAATACATAAGCTCACATAGAGTCTCAGAATCATATATACCCTTATCAGGTTATACCTTTAAAAAAATTAACTAGGCACAGCTAATACATAAGCTCACATAGAGTCTCAGAATCATATATACCCTTATCAGGTTATACCTTTGAAAAAATTAACTAGGCACATCTAATACATGAGCTCACATAGGGTTTCAGAATCATCTATACCCTTATCAGGTTATACCTTTAAAAAAATTAACTAGGCACAGCTAATACATAAGCTCACATAGAGTCTCAGAATCATATATACCCTTATCAAGTTATACCTTTGAAAAAATTAACTAGGCACAGCTAATACATAAGCTCACATAGAGTCTCAGAATCATATATACCCTTATCAGGTTATACCTTTGAAAAAATTAACTAGGCACATCTAATACATAAGCTCACATAGAGTCTCAGAATCATATATACCCTTATCAGGTTATACCTTTGAAAAAATTAACTAGGCACAGCTAATACATAAGCTCACATAGAGTCTCAGAATCATATATACCCTTATCAGGTTATACCTTTAAAAAAATTAACTAGGCACATCTAATACATAAGCTCACATAGAGTCTCAGAATCATATATACCCTTATCAGGTTATACCTTTGAAAAAATTAACTAGGCACATCTAATACATAAGCTCACATAGAGTCTCAGAATCATATATACCCTTATCAGGTTATACCTTTGAAAAAATTAACTAGGCACAGCTAATACATAAGCTCACATAGAGTCTCAGAATCATATATACCCTTATCAGGTTATACCTTTGAAAAAATTAACTAGGCACATCTAATACATAAGCTCACATAGAGTCTCAGAATCATATATACCCTTATCAGGTTATACCTTTGAAAAAATTAACTAGGCACAGCTAATACATAAGCTCACATAGAGTCTCAGAATCATATATACCCTTATCAGGTTATACCTTTGAAAAAATTAACTAGGCACATCTAATACATAAGCTCACATAGAGTCTCAGAATCATATATACCCTTATCAGGTTATACCTTTAAAAAAATTAACTAGGCACAGCTAATACATAAGCTCACATAGAGTCTCAGAATCATATATACCCTTATCAGGGTATACCTTTAAAAAAACCTCTCTTCTTTCAGTTCACACTTCACTGTATGACTCTGACGAGTATAGTCTGTTGTTCGAAAGATCATAGTCTCACTTTTCAATTCCTTACTGTATTTTAGATGTAGATTTTTATTTTATGAAGATTTGATACTCTTTCTGTAACCCTGGAGTAGTTAACTTCAGTTGCTTACTGTTCACATAAAGTGAAATGACTTATTACAGCATTTATTTATTCCTTTTATCCTTATGGTTTTTTTTTCATTGTTTGCATTTCGTACTCTTCTGGTTATTTGATATAAATAAATATAAAAGAATTTCTAAATCATTTTAAACTGAAAAACAGATACCTTTAAATGAAAACTCAATTGTAAATTAACACAAATTTACAAAATTCCTTTAAAATCTGTAAAAAAAAATTAGAAAATATTTCTTGGCAATAACAGATGCAGAGAACATTAGTATCGTAATAACAATTATTTAAAGCAACATATGAATGTTAATACGAGGAAAATGAGTTGTACTGTTTATTTGATATATGCCATCATTTCATTGTCAGAAATGAATTTAGAACACTAAGTTTTCCACAGAAAAAGGGTGTGTGGAAAGTTTCTTTCCTCTATAATTATGAATAAATACCAAACAATAACTGCTTTTATAGCTGGGGATTTTTTGGGACTCGAGTACATTAAATTGAAGGTAAATCAGTGATGTTCCAAAAATGTGCAAAAGGAAAATATTAAAACGCATGAATTCTTCAATGCTAAAAAGAGATAGTAAATCACAGGAAAAATAATTTTAAGATGGAATCAAGAGACACTTGGTTATGGGGCAAATTGCTAAGAACTTAAGACAGAAATGCATGATTATTTTATGTCGTCATTTTCAGACGACATGGGTATACTAGTACTATATTATAACTATATATAACCGTATTATTACTTAGGCCTTTGATCACTGTTTCTGAAACCTTTAACTCTGTTCATGGAGATGTTTCATTAAGCTAAGAGGGTACACAGCAACAAAAGGTTGCTATCGTTGTCGCTATACTATCACTATAAAAGGAGCTTAGATGAGATATCTATCGCACCATTCATGGAAGATAGACTGATACAAGCAGGATCTATTAATCACAGAATACATTTTATTAAATGTAGATAAAGAAACATAGAAAAATTAAGCACACACTTACAGTCTCTAATTTTCGGTTTGAACCGTTCAGGGGAGATAAGAGAGAGAAACCAAGCCCACTGGTACATATACGGTCGGAGACCCGTCTCCATTTAATAGAAATGTATTCTATCAAATGTATGCATAGTATACATTTTAAGGAAAGGCGCAGTAGGAAAAATAATACGAAATCCTATTCCTTTTAGGAATAGAAAGATAATGAGAATATACAAATAATGACATCATTTCAAGCAGTTTATGGAAGAAATTTGAAATTTTTCCTCGAAGTTGATAAAAAAAGCCCAATGTATATATCAATAATAAAAATGTTAGTTATGGCATAAACAAAAACTTGATTTGGTTTATAAACAAAATAAATTTTGTTTAAATATGCAGAACAAGGGGCCCCTGCCATGGCGCCTGGGTATCAATATCTACTAATGCTATCAGACATGTCGTATCTATAAAATAATAAATATTATTAGAAGTAAATGTATATATTATTACATTATAACTGAACACTTAATATGGCAAATGGAGGGGGGCCCTTGTTCTTCATGTTAACCTAAATTTTAATTTTGAGTGTTTTAATGTAATCCGAAATAGAGATTGATTTTCTGCTAGGAATCAGTTATTTTCAAGTTGGCAGTGAATTAAAATTTGTATTTAAATAACAGGTTCTTCAACGACACAGCTTTGCAGTAAAAATAAAAAACAAACACTGAATGCATCTGTTCTTCTCGAAGTTTCCGCAGAATTAATAACACAAATATTTACAGAACTTATTATGAACTTCATTTACTGAACTAGACTACTACCTATATAGATAACTTTTATTACTATTATTTAAATTACTTATATAGAATCATAATAATATACATGTACTTTTAATACTAAAAAAAGAGGATATTGCTTATTATTAAAGATGATAAAATTTATTTACTTACTGAACTATATCAAAAAATCCCGAGAAATCATTTTGTTATATTTAATATAAAGTTGTTTAAGTATTAGGGTTAACAATCTTCCAATCTAACCGATCCAAAAATATTAATGACATTGAATATAAAAACGATTAATTAAACAAAATATAAAAATAAATTTATTTTAACAACCTTTAATAGATATATACAATAGAATATGTCTATAATGAAGGAAATCCAACGACACTTAAACAAAGGCTACATTCACTACATGTAATTACCAAGTTATTGGAATCCAAATATTCAACTTCAGAATGAGAAATCGAAAAGTAACCTCCACAACGACAGGAATAATTGTATATCGAAGACTCTGAATCAAAGTCCATATCCTTTAATTCAACAGTATCATATATAACACGGTTGGAATCTATGGAGTACTGCAGAACGTCCATGTCGTATTTTTTTCGGGTAACAGGATCTCTCAATACATTCCAGGCTTCATTTATTTTACGAAACATTTCAGAAGAGCCACTATACTTATCTGGATGATATTTTAATACCAAATTATGATATTTATCTTTGATGATTGCAATTGGATCATCTTGTAAACAATTCAAAATATCATAATAAGAGGTCATAATTCCCTCTGAATCTATAAATCTTCATACTTTCCGAAAGGATTTGATAAAATATATAACCAGTAACACACGAATTACTCTGTTTAAAAGTAGGTAACCGCTAGGTTTCAATTGGTAGTTCAAGAAATTTACAGTGTTACCTTTTAATAAATAAAACATTTTCATGAATACCTTTTGGTTTACTTGGTTAATTGTTTTATTTAAAATTATAAAAATCTTAACACTTTTGTTGGAACTGTTCGTTCATTCTTCCTTGAAGTTTTTTTTTGTAACAATATTTAAGACCCTATCAATCAACATTTTTAACCTTAGATTAATTTTTAGACCTTAGATAAGGCCACATATTTTCATCAGATACTTTAAAATATAAAGTATGGATTAAACAAATAATATAATTAATGTGAAGAAAATAGAAGGTGATTATTTCAAAATATTAATGACATAGATGAAACATATTTCAAATGATTGGCAAAAATCATAACATTTAATGATCTTTAGTGCTCTTTAGTTAGTGCAGTGGAAAAGTAAGGCAATGTTAATTGTTTATCCCTAATAAAGTATACTAATAAAGGATATACATAATCAGTATAAAGTACACTATAAAATGCTATTGGACAGGAAAATATTTCTATTATAACTAATTTCTAATAATCTATTAATAATATTAATAATCTATTAATTTCTATATAATAAAACACAACTATCAAACGGTTTAAAATATTTCTTTGATATTTGTATAAACTAATGTTAATTATTAAAATAATATCTTTACATGATGCCACTTTGAACTATATATGCAGTGCGTTTATTATAATATGTATATAATATTATATAAAAAGATTTCACATAAACAATGAAATAACAATCAATGATCAAACCACAATATGAAATGGGAAAACAAGACTAAGGTCTTTCAACCGTAACAAGCGGTTTTCTCCAGAGTCAAAAACCCAACTGAGGCTCAGTTGGTCTTGTTTGGTCTTCTGACGAAGACCGCTTGTTATGGTTGAATGATCTTAGTCTTGTTTTCCCATTTCATATTGTGGTTTGATCATTGATAATATTATATATATATAAGCATACATATAACACACTGGAGTGATGGAGAAATGACCCAACAGGGGCTCCAAACATTCAAAAATATACTGAAGATATACATACCATAGAGAAAGAGGTTTCCTATTTCTAATTTTGATTGTAATCTTTAACGAAAGATTATTGATATGAATTTCCCCTTAATAAGTGAAATATGGTTTTTTTTTTCTAAACAAGTACGCATTTCAAAGACTAACAGCAGGTTCTCAGTGAGGCTACCCTCCAAAACTTGATTAACCAGAACTGAAATATTAAAATTATCATATTATTTCCGTCTGTTTGGTTGCTCTCCCCCAATGGCTGCCGGGGTCACAATTCCGTTCACGCCCACCTAGTAACCTAGTCAGTTATTCCCAAGCACTTTATTTAATTATGTAATCAATTAAATATAAGTTTTGCTATGAATTTTTAAATTAATTTCTATAATAATAGCATCTATTTTAGGATTGTCTGATATAGGTAAACCAAAAAGAAGTATTTAAGCAAAGAATGAAATTAACTACCATTTATCTTTTAATTTATTGCTTATAATTTAATATATACGTTTTGACACATAGTTAAAAGTCGAGTGTTAACATAAAATATCAAGTGACATTATCGGTGAACAAAAGAAAAATCGTTAATTGATAATTGTTACCTTGCCATGAAGCCGTAGTGCATTGCAGACTGGTTCTGGCATGCAAAGAACTTTGAGGAGTCCGAAGTTCACTTACGCAGTCCTAGAACAGAGTGGCCAACCCTATTATAACTGGCTTTTACTTCATTATAATCAAACAAACTTGTTAAATGTTTCATAAAAATTGAAATTTTCTTAATGGTTCTTTTATTTGAAAGTTTTCTTTTTATAATGTTTAGTGATAAATTTTATGCTTATTGCTATATGGTTTATATCAATAAGGAACTGAGAATAATAGTTATAATTTAAAATATAACTTTTTTTTAAAATAACTTCCATAAATACGTTATTACTAAATGATTTAACAATAGGTTTAAAGAACAATACATAAATTATTTCACTATGAGTAAAAACATGTAGTGATAATGAAAAAATCTTATTATAAAATTTCGATGGATTTAAACATCTTGATGTGTTTTAAAGCCATTTCTGAGATTGTTTCATCGGAAGTTTTTGTTTCATTTCAGATATCATTGCTGATACCTGAGTGAGTGTAAATAGAAATGATTCCTACAGTTTGAGTCAAAATTATGAAATTCTTGATATAAATAATTCCTCATCAGGAAAACTGCATAGTTTTTTGTCAATGGCGAACCATGATAAAGGTGTTTTATGGTAATTTATGCTAAAACACAAACTACTATTTCTTGAAGACTATAAAAAATGGTCATTTTGCACATAACATCATCACAATATTAAGTTAAATAGAAAGTAAATTTCATTTTGGATACTAGGAATACAAAGAAAGTGAAATAATAATTTCCTTCTGTGATTACTTGTCAGAATCACAATTTCATATAGCAATTTTCACTTCTTATATTAAAAAAAAAATTAACAGGAATCAAATGAACTTTCAAAGCAAAATTAAAAAGAAATATGAGGTGATATTTCATTTATTAAATATATTAAATTAGTAAATATAGTTTAAAAATGTGTGCATAATACATTTAACTACCTTCCATGAACTACAAGAATATGCTATTCTTCCCACAATCGTTAATATAATTCCTAAGTATTGATATTTGGACGAGTAATTTTTCATTACTTAATAGATTATACTATAGAAATATCTCACTAAATGAAAGACTGTAAACAAAGTACAATTTGTGTATAACATAAAAAAACTAAAGTAGAATGAACTCAACAATACTCTGAGTAAATGTACTATCGAATTCATTGATAATCAATTTAATTAATTCATTAGTCCATGTGGGTGTCTTCATTATTCAAATTATAAAGAGAGTATAATCAATACTTATAGATTTTGGAAAAAAATTGCAATTTGTGATTGGAGTTCTCCACACCCAATAGAGTTATTTTTAAACCTTTAAAATAAGTTGTATTGCGAAGAACTTCACTTGTAGGATCAATAATAACAGTTCATATTTTAATTCATTCATTCTAATGAATACCTACAATTATTTTACTGGTTGTAATGAACATGTAATTAATATTTAAAGCTGTTGAGAAAAACTCTGGAGAGTTCATTTTTAAACAATGTTCAACGCTATTAACTGTATATATCTATACCCATTACAAGAATAAAATATCTTTCTCGTTTTAAATTGCAACCGAAATACGAAATTTACTATTCGTCAATAACTTAAGTAAGTTACACCTTCTTAATTTACAATTAATGTTTAATTAATATTATCTCACTTTTGGGACATCTAAGTCGTAGTATGCTTCATATAAACAATGCACAATGCTTAATGCTATATTATTTATGAAGTATGAACATGTACATCGTTAATATGTATAAAAAAAATTCTGCTTAAATTAATATTAATAAGTAATGCTCCTAAATTATAAGAAGTATAACTTTCATAATTCATTTTAATAACTTAATGAAAATATTATTTCTTCATACATCTTAAATTATAGTAATTGTACAAACTTAATTAAGCAACAATATTTTAATTAGTTTAGCATATGTCTAATGTAAAATATTCTGTAGCAAATATGTACTGTTAATAAAGAGATATTATACTTCATAAATAATCTATAATAAGCATTTAAAATCTTGTTTTAACATTAAGTTTAATTCATAAGATTTTATTTTAGCAAAAAGATGCAAAATGTGTTAACCACAAGAATGATAATTTAAAATTCAACCCATCATATTCATTGAAAGTAATCGTTAAGTAATCTTATTATTTGCATATACCATTAATATTAAACTATTTAAGTACCTGTGATACTGCACTAGTAAGTTAAAGACGAAAATCGTACTTACTGTTAGAGGTTATCATTGCATGAAATATCAAGTTGAGTGAATACATTTTTAAATTATTAGAACTTTATTTACAATCACTCCCGAAAGCGTAACACTTTATTGAAGAATAATGGCAACAGTGTTGTTTAATTTATAGCATCTTTAATGTAAAAATTATTTTCCTACATCAGTTTATTTGTTTAGCTGTTTCACTAAGAAATATATGGTTTTGTCTATGATCAACTGTACTATAATTAAATGTATTGTCAAAGTCATTTAATATGTATATGTATAGTATGCATAAAGACATAAATATGCCCACTAGCCTGTGTCAAGAAATTCCTTTCGTCTGTACCTGCAACAGTACATTCATGTTAATATTAACTCAATAGTAATATAAATATTGCAGAATCCTTGTCAGCCATGGTTGTAACTAGTCATAAAGAAATAATTCTAGTACATGCCATTTTTACTAGTCATTTTGACTTATAGATCTAAACTACATACCGGCTGAACAATAAGGCAATATATACACTATAACTAAAATAAGAATAAACTCAAATGTACTATAATTAAACGTATTGTCAAAATCATAAATAATCAATATAACTAAATGATTTTTTTCAAATGTGGCAGGCTTCATTTTTCAATGTGGAAGAAATGTAGTAAATAGTTAAAGCTTTACTGTAAGTGGCCGTTACGATGATGATAATAATAATAATGATGATGATGACGTTACATCATTCAAATTATTATTCTTTTTCTAGCAAATATAAAACTTTATCTTTAATATGTAGTTAGAGGTGGTTAGTGGTATAACTAACCCCCATTTACTTGTATGAAAATTATACATACTTGTATATATGTTGGCTTATATACAAGTTATACATACAAACTTGTATGTTGGCTTGAATAATTCGTCTTACTAGTTAATTACTATAATTAAAAAAAATCTGGAGTGGCCTACATTCAACTTTACTATAAGTAAACATAATATCATACTTTTTGGGTGTAATATATAATGTTCCATTAAGGCATAATATAAATATCTATATGGGAGAAGTTTATATAATATTCCATTAATGCATAATATAAATATATATATGGGAGAAGTTTATTAGTCTTTAATACCTGGAGGTTGTACAGATGGTGATTGACCACTTATCAATATATATGCTTAGTTTTATATATCACACTACTGATGAAAATAATATCATTTGTATAACTACAGCAGTAATAATATTTTTGAAAAGCAAAAGTGTAAATGTTGTTTTACGAAATAATCTCTTACAGGAGAACATGTATGTTTACTTATAGGCCGCTTGTGAAATAATCTACGATAGCATTGTATATAACTTATATTTAGGGTCAACTATCAATATTTCGTTATATTAATTTCTTTGATATTTAATTTCTCAGAGAGACATTTCTATTTTGTACAATAAAGAGAAAATTATTAATCTATATAAATAAATGAAAGGTTTTGTCTGTACATTGCTCAGAACTAACTCATTTCAAGTTATATTTACGTTTCATATATTAGAGAAACCGAATCCACATTTAGAAAAATTTCTGCCTGTCAGTTTGTTCCCAAAATTTTGTCACAAGTTAACTTAGCCACCATAAAATACAGCAAGCTGAAACTTTCACACTAGATTTGTGTATGTTTAACTTAAAATCTAAGCTTTGAATGGATTGAAAATTTAACTTAGAAGCAAAGTTATTCACTTTTAAGCACAAAATTTTGTCACAAATAACTCAGCCACCAAAGATATAGCGAGTTGAAACTTTGAAAGTCGGTTTGAGTATATTAAACTTAAACTCTAAGCTTTGAATGGATTGCAAATTCGACGTAGAAGCGAAATTATGAACTTTAAAGCTATCTTTGGCTAACTTCAGAAACATGTTTATTTTGAAGATATACAGCTATAGCAAGTAGGTATTGTTAGTGGATTTCAATTTCATTTGCGTGTAAGCTTCCAGCAAGAGATAATTTACAAGCTATTTCCCGAAGTTCAAGACTTGGCATCAATTCAGAATAACTGGTTTTATGAACAAGCAATTCTCACCCCTACAAATGAGCTGGCAAGAAAAATCAATAAACAAGTTCTTGCACTATATCAAGTTGAGGAAAGAACTTACAAGCCAGTAAACAGAATGATTACTAATGAGGAAGCAGTTCATTATCCGTGGCTGCTCCTGGATAGTCTGCTCATGAGCTTAGAGTGGCTGACTGCCTACTTTAAATTTAAAGTAGGGTTACCAATCATGCTGTTACGAAACTTGAGTGGCCAAAAAATGTGCAACGGGACACGCTTCCAAATTCGTGCTTTGCACAGATACGCCATAGAGGAAGAGGGGCCAGGCTAGCTCAGTGGTTACGTGCTCACCTCTGAACTGATAGGAACGGGGTTCAATCCTCACCTGGCCCTCGATTTATTCACGCGGGAGGTGAATAAATCTGAGCGCGTCGTCCCTCGGAGAAGGACGTTAAACCGTCGGTCCCGAGCCTGTACGATGTCAGGTACTCGTTAAAGATCCCTACTCTAAATACATTTGAGTTAAGCAAAATTTAGGACTCCCAGTGTAGAATCAATCTTCATTGTGTGGTATCACAAAGGGCCAATGCTTGGCCTACGTGTGTTCCCTTGTGGGACTGCCACTACAACCTAACCTATGCCATAGAGGATATCATGACTGGGTGTGGTACTAGGGAGTCAGTATTTATACCATGCATACCATTGATACCTAGCAACTGTCCCTTTCAATTCATATGGTTGCAATTTCTCGTCAGCGTCAGTTTTTCAATTATGGTAATTAATTCGCAAGGCAGGAAACTCGGTCTACGGCAGTAATTGAAGTGAGACCAAGTGTTTCTCACATGGTCAACTGTATGTTGCTTGCTCAATAGTCAGAGGTCCAACTCTCTGTTCTTCCATGCACCTGAAGGACAGACAGCTAATGTGGTCTATACAGAGGCACTTACTTAACACTGTGCTAATAAATATATTTTTTTTATACTATAATTTTTCTAATAATATTTGAAAAACCACTTATCATCTCTGAATTTTTGTAAAATATTGATAGAAGACAGGAACGTCTGGCTACAGCAACAAATGATATTTTCTCCTGTCAGAGATTATTTCGTAACACAAAATCGTTTTTTTTACTTTTTAAAAGTGTTATAACTACTGTGGTAATACAGATGATATATTCATCAATTGTGTGATATACAGAAAAAAGAGCGTATATCGATGACTGCATCAATCTGTACTACCTCCAGGAATAAAAGTCTAATAAATATCTTCCATTTAGTCATTTATATTTTGTCAATATAAATATAAATGATGGGACATCATATACCCAAAGTTTGATATTATGTTTACTTATAGAAAAGTTGATTGTAGGCCACTCCAGATTTTTTACTTTATAAATAACCTTTTTGAGGACATATACTTTATGACTAGAAATGTAATATAAACGTTTATAAAACTGGTTACATCTCACATATTAAAACTGTATAAATATTTAAAAGAGCATTGTTTTTAAAACAATTTAAATTGGAAAAGATAAGTTGTAATACAATAATTACTGAAATTGTCATAGAATGAAGCATAACTAATTTCAATAAAATTTAAATATTGAATGTATTCAGCGTAATTAGAATGATTCATTTATTCATTGAAATTAGATAATTTAATGATTTTCAAGACCTTGTAAATTATTAGGACAAAACTTTAATGCTTGTGATTATCAAATATAGTAGTCTGTAATAAATAACTGCTCAATAATAATTACAGTAGTTAGTACTTGTCATTGGGATCTCAGAAGTTAATTTAGAGTTATTAGAATGTTATGTGAAAAAAGTTTTAATGAGAAATTATGTTTCTCGTCATTTATATAGTTTAGTACTGCACATGGGAAGAATTTAAACAAACTGATTTATCATAATCATAATGATGATGTTTTTTTTATCATCAAGCCATCTTCAAAAATCATTCCTGAATAACTCATACAGAATTTTGTTATAAACTTCTCTGAATTCATTTTAAAAGCTAAAATATACATTTGTCATAAAAATAAATTCGATATACTAAACATAAAAGAAACTAAGATGTATTTTATAATTTTATCTAAAATTAATCATAGTGATGATAATGGTGTTGTCCAGAAAACAGAAATACAATACTAAAGGTGTATTTGTATGACATCTATCGGATGTTTTTTAAACTATTGAACTTTTATTTATAAACTATTAAACTATGAGTCAGTTACTAGTAACTACACTCAATAAGTCCACTTATAAGATTATGGCATTTATGTTTAAAGAACGTATCCGTACATCATAGTACATTCAATTAATATGAAAATAAATCCAATATTAAAAGCAGATTTCACAAATAAATTTCTCTTAAGTCTATTTTTAGAGCTGAACAAACAGTCTGCTCTGAACAGGACTGTATTTTTTTTATTTCTAATAACATATAACAAGTAGTGTACAGTATTATTTTTTTTTTTTTCATTCCCTCAAAATCCTCAGTGAATTATTCTTCTAACTTTTTTACTTTACAAAATTAAACATGTCAGAATACCTCAGGCAAACTGTCAGATCCTATCTCAAGGGAATAGAAATGAAACTAGATTCACTTCCTACAGAAGAAGGTAACTGTAGATTTGTTTTTTAAAAGTTTGTACTTGAAAAAAGCTGTAAGAAATGATGAATGTATAATATTTTAGATTGTTTTTTATGGTTTAGATAAAAAAAAAAGTGTATATGTCGTAATAGGGCTCAATTTTCTTAGTGTGAACCAAGTCTTTGAACTGCCGAATCTTACCTTTTTTTTTCTTTAATTCCTGCGAGAAATTATGAATATGATAATAATTATTATTATCTTTTTGATTGTTTCTTCCAGTAATGGCAAGGTATGAGAAATTCATGGACCATGTCGTATAGGCAGGTTGATTTTTACACCAAATCTTTGAAACTTCAGTTCTTAATCTTTCATTAACTATGGGACGTATTTGTATCATACTTTTCAATGAACCCTAAATACAAGTTACAACTTAGAGGAGTTTAGTTTGCATGAAATTATTCTATATCACTGATATTTTATCCGAGAGGTATAACTGACATGCTTTCTGATACTATTCATGGATTTATATTAGTATTAATGAAGAATCGTAATATTAATTAAATAATTCCTGTTAACAGCTATTTAATGCTATTGATTAAATAGTATTATTGATTATTGAATTATTGAATACTATGAATTTAATACTTACTATTCAAGGAAATTGATTACTATTGGTGGCTATTCATTTACGTAAATTAATTTTATTTCATTTGAACAAATAAGCAAATTGATTTAATTATTATTATTGATTTATAATAATTAACATCGATGACTATTGATTACTATTTATTCATATGGATGTTGTAATTACTATTGATTTATTAAGATATTAAAAACAAGAGCTTTAACAACTTTGTATAACCATGACTGCATTCAGGTTATGTTTTTAAGACATTTAATGTACCATTTGAAAAACTTTCGGCTATCTATTAAAGATTCAATTTCAACACAATCTGAAAAAATAAGTATTTAATCTTTATAAAACGATGTATCAATAGATCAATAGTTTAATATTGACATTTAATAAGCATGTTTGGAATCTGCATATCATTTTATACTTAAAAAATATTAAATATCTCAAAATTAAAATAACTGACATTAAATTCCACTGATCCTTCCTTATAATCCTGTAATTTTTTTTTAAAAGTTTCTGGCTTGTTTTAAACAAACAACAAATAACAAACATGTGCATAATTATTCTTTCTAAAATGATGTGAACTCCAGCAATGGTTTCTAACCTTTTTTTTTTGTCTCATACCGCTAAAGAAATTTCCCTCAAACCTCACATGCCCTCGAATTAATATTATGCTCAAGGATAAATATAACAAAAAAAAAAAAAAATCAAACACAATATTTAACAAGGGAAGTATACTTTACAAAAAATAATAATTTCTTTGAAATATGTGCAAGATAATAATATCGAAATTCTTACTTCCGAAAGGTTCATAATAGCTTTCAATTTAATAACCTTTTCGTTCCTGATTTTTGCCTATAGTTTTTCAAATTTGTAACGAAGTTATCTTTAGCAATAAACATGTCTTTCTGGGCATCCAAGCGATTCCTAGGTTTTGTTTTAATTGACAAGGAAGTATTGAATTTTGTAATTTATTATAAAATAAATGAGGGTTCAAATTTGTAATTTATGTCGCCCTTAGATGATGTGATGGAGCAGAAGCATATAGGTTAAGGCATCTTCGTGGATTCTTTGTCTAGCTCAGTGTTTCCCAAACTTTTTCGAGCGACCGCCTCCTTGGGTCCGTAAACCTATACTCAACACTCCTCAATAATCGGAATCTTAGACTAAATAACGAAATGAGTAACATTTTAATAATTAAATTAATATAATGACTAATCGAATATTTGTTTATAATCCAATATATGTATTGTTTCATAGCATATTTATGCAAAAGAATTAATACACAATACACAACAAACTTAGATGAGAATATACTTTTAACATAAAAATAAATTATCAAAACGAATAATTTTAAGAAACCTTTTCCTAGAAGTTTACATGTGGTGTTTTCACTTAAATTTAGAAATTATATTGCATGAACATTTTCAATTTATGGAAATATAATCCCCAACTCCTTTTTGCATTAGCGCCCCCCCGATATCAAAGCACCGCCCACTTTGGGAAACACTGGTCTAGTTCATCTATCTTTTCGTTGCCCTTGATGTCAACATGGCCGGGTATCCATTGACATTTTGTCTTAATAACAAAAAAAAAACCAGTATTATTTGATTTGTTACAGATCGTGTCATCGCTAAAAGATGGTATGATCGACTTAACTTTGAACCAAACAATCAACAAGAGGCAATTAGTCAATTAGAACACCTTCAACTTTTGGCAAATGGAGTGATTAACGGCATCTTGCAAGGCCCAATCGTCACTGATCCTCCTGCCGGACAACTCAGACCCCTAACTGAGATTTACACTGTAATTATACACTTTTCTCATTTATTTTTTTTTTCATTGTAGTTATCTTGGTTTAATAAAAAAATATTACTGATAAATTCAGTGATTACGCTAGAAGTAACAGTCTTACTTTATGTTATGAATCAAGTTATATATATATATATATATATATATATATATTATATATATATATATATATACACTGATAGTGTTTTCCTGATATCCACTTTTTTCCCTGGTGCTCATAGGATTGGCTCGGTTATTAAGGAGTTTTTCCCATTGCTCTCCTCTTCTCCTTCTACCTCGTCTATTTTTCCTGAAGCCCCCTCCTTATCATATCGCAAACCACCGAACCTCAGAGGCATTTTCTCCCATCACTCTCCCTTGAACCCTGCACTTGGGAGGGGAATGGTGGAGTGCGGACGGAGCAGATGCCAAACCTGTCTTATCATAAACCCTAATCCCTTTTTTACTTCCCCCCATAGCAACATTAACTACCCTTGTCCTCCCCACACCTCATGCACATCGGTTAATTGCGTTTACCGTTTGGACTGCACCCAGTGTGATGCATTCTACGTTGGTATGGCCTCTACGCAGCTCAACTTGCGTATGAATGGTCACAGGGCTTCCGTTGGTCAACGCAAAAACCTCCCTATTCCTATCCACTCTAATTCCCATGGACTGGATTTTAATCACTGCTTCCGGGTCCAAGTCCTTAATCATATCCCTGTTCCGTCTTCTCGGGTTACTCTAAGAGCTTCAGAGGAGGCAATTATCTGTCTTCTCAAAGCTCGCTCTCCTCCTGGCCTTAACTTGTACCGTTAATTTAATTTTTTTTTATATTATTTTAAAATTTTTTTTTATTTTTTATTTATTTATTTTTTATTTTATTTTATTTATTTTTTTAAATTGTTTATTGCTTCATTTACTATTCTTCCCTTCTGTTATTATTATTTGCTTTTATTTGTTCTTTTTAGTTATTTTTCTCTCTGTAGTTAGTAGCTTACCTGGGACGGCCGACAGAGTGCGTGCGTGTTCGTTTGCATTCGGCCTACCTCTCAGTTAGCTTCAGCTACTCAAAGGGACTACTTCTACCCGATGACGACGACTGTCGAAATATCGTTGTGAGTCTTTTGTGTGTATCTTTATTTGTTTTTTCTCTTTCATGTGTTAACTATATATATATACACTTGATAAACGGAAAAACGATCCAAACTGGACAGAATAACAGTTCAACATTGAAGATAGGTAGCACACAAAGTAAAGAAACACACTTAAAAACTCAAATTTTCGGGCAATCCGTCTTCAGGAGAAAAGAGAAAGGGAGACCAAGCACGTTGTAGACGCAACGGCTAGTAAACGACACGGTAACCGCCAGTCATAACTGGTTATATATATATATATATATATATATATATATATATATATATATAGTAATCTACAACATGATATCCTACACTACTGAACCTATACATGATATCATATAAATACCACAGTACATGGTAGTACCCCACAAACTATATCACAAAATACGGTGTATACCAAATGATTTCCTAGAGTATGAATCCTAGAGTATCCATCCTACATGCTATACTACAACACAGTACTATCAACTTGGTATCCTGGAATATGGTATCTTATAACACGATGTCATATAGTATGGTTTAGTAAAACATGGTATACTAAAACATGGTATCCACGTGTAACTTTACACTGTAGTATCCTGTCATATGACACCCTAGAATGCACTGTTATATAACAAAATATCCTACACGGTATGGTGGACCATGTAATATCTTTCAATATGGTATCTTACAACATGGTGCCCTATAGCATAGCAAGTATTTTGTAACAACATTTGAGTATTTAGCGGCATGGTGTCGTATAATTCGGTATTCTGCAGTAAATTATCTTATAACATGGTGCCGTACAACCTAGCATCCCATTCATGATATTATACAACAAGATGTCTAAGACCATGACACTATACCAATTTTTTTTTAACATTTAAGAACTAATTAATTATTTTGTTATTTCTTTTTATCATTTGATGCTATTCATTGGATAAGGAAATAGAAATAATAAATGAGATTGTTTAGAATAAAGAAAATCAAGAATATTTAAATATGTCTTATCTCCTTTGCAGTTGAGAACTATCAATGAACAAAAACAATAAGAATTGCTCTTGATGATGGAGAGGGTACAAAATGGCCCTTGAAGAGACTCAATGGCACTTGAAAAGACAATGCCTAAACTAATCGAGCCATGTACGTCACCAAGATATAGAGGCAGAGTTTTCTTAAAGTGTCAAATACTGTTGATATTGAAGACTAATAAACAATAAGAATTGCTCTTGATGATGGAGAGGGTCCAAAATGGCCCTTGAAGAGACTCAATGGCACTTGAAAAGACAATGCCTAAACTAATCGAGCCATGTACGTCACCAAGATATAGAGGCAGAGTTTTCTTAAAGTGTCAAATACTGTTGATATTGAAGACTAATAAACAATAAGAATTGCTCTTGATGATGGAGAGGGTACAAAATGGCCCTTGAAGAGACTCAATGGCACTTGAAAAGACAATGCCTAAACTAATCGAGCCATGTACGTCACCAAGATATAGAGGCAGAGTTTTCTTAAAGTGTCAAATACTGTTGATATTGAAGACTAATAAACAATAAGAATTGCTCTTGATGATGGAGAGGGTACAAAATGGCCCTTGAAGAGACTCAATGGCACTTGAAAAGACAATGCCTAAACTAATCGAGCCATGTACGTCACCAAGATATAGAGGCAGAGTTTTCTTAAAGTGTCAAATACTGTTGATATTGAAGACTAATAAACAATAAGAATTGCTCTTGATGATGGAGAGGGTACAAAATGGCCCTTGAAGAGACTCAATGGCACTTGAAAAGACAATGCCTAAACTAATCGAGCCATGTACGTCACCAAGATATAGAGGCAGAGTTTTCTTAAAGTGTCAAATACTGTTGATATTGAAGACTAATAAACAATAAGAATTGCTCTTGATGATGGAGAGGGTACAAAATGGCCCTTGAAGAGACTCAATGGCACTTGAAAAGACAATGCCTAAACTAATCGAGCCATGTACGTCACCAAGATATACAGGCAGAGTTTTCTTAAAGTGTCAAATACTGTTGATATTGAAGACTAATAACAATATTACATAGAAATGGCTCCAGGCTGACCGCTTTACATCCTATTCAATGGATGTATTGCGCCATGCTCATGGTTAACTACCACTCACCCAACAAACTAGGGCCATGGCTATTATCTATGACATTAATCTTTTACAGCCACTGCAAGTCGTTAACAGTCTAAACTACATTTGACTTCAGAAACACAAGGCTTAAATACTAGTATTTTACATAAATTTACTGATGATGTGATTTGTTTCAGTCGGAGTGTATGCCAAGCCCAGAGAAATGTAATCCAGATGATCCTCTAACCAGAATGCTCTCAAGAATAATGGTAAAATAGTAATCAGAATGAAATGTACATATATATTATTATTAGTAGCAGTAAAGAAAGATAGGGAGGACATTGACAAGGCAAACAGACACGCCAAGTTCCAGATAACTTGGGGCAGTTTAACACTGGAGAGCACTATTGAGGATCAACAATAAATACATGACATATATATATATATAAATGATCAAACCACAATATGAAATGGGTAAAAAAGACTAAGGTCTTTCAACCGTAAAAGGCGGTCTTCGTCAGAGTCCAAAACCCAACTGTTGTTACTGTTAAAAGATCTTATTCTTTTTTCCCCATTTCATATTGTGGTTTGATCATTGATTGCTATTTCATGTGTTTATGTAAAATCTTGTTATATATATATATATATATATAATAAGGTATTGTTTTCTTGACCACAAATTAATAACAAACACTTTTTCTTCTTCTCGGAACTTGGTCAGGGTTAATATACGGAATCACCTTTTTGTCAACGTTTCATCTTTATTTTAAGACATCCTCAGGGCTATAAACTAACAAAAAACAAAAAAACAATAGACATTTGTCATTTCTACTTTACAATCATCATAATAAATCAAAAAACTTACTTACTCAAGGCTAGCTTCTTATTACCAACTAAATTTTGTCGGTTCGGTAATAGAAGCTAACCTTGAGTAAGTTTTTACTTTACTATAAGTAAAGTATAGTGATCGTGAAAAAATTCGATCTCGAGATTTTGACGGAATTACATGTTTTGAGGTCCCAGAAGTCGTTTTATGAAGTTTTTACGATGATGTCTGTGTGTGGGTGGGTGGGTGGGTGGGGGGTGCGTGGGTGGGTGCGTGTGTTAGCATTGCTTGTTACCACGCTACGGTCCAGAATCTTTGATGGATCAAGTTGATATTTTACACAAAAATGGGCCCCATTTAGACGAAGATCCCTATTGTTTGGGAAGAATTATGCATGATGGGAAAGTCACTTTTTTTGCCAAAAACCGTTTTTTTTAAAACATTTATTTCTCCTAAACTACTAACCCTAGAGTTTTGAGATCTTGACATTATCTTTGAGGTTACAAATGGAACAAACGAAAAATATATTCAAAATTTTATATCAACAGGAAATATTTTTTTTTCAATAAAATGTACAAATTTTGACTTATAAATCAATCTCAAACCTTGTGAGAGCGATACAAGCCATACTGTTTGACGGACAAGAATGAAACTATGCCTACAAATAGAACATTATATGGCGAATGAGTTGAGATATTTTTTTCTAAAATTACATTCGCTAAAGGGGCGTTAGAGTACGATTTGTGTTTTCAGAAAATGTTTTTTTGACGCTAAACGGCTCGTTAAAAAATAATGAAAATTTGACCAAAAATGGAACAAAAAATTAGCAATTCATAAAAAAAAATCATGAAGTTTCAATTACGGAAAAGAGCAATAACGATATAAAAACTCTTTGTTTATCCTAGACTAAGAGATCACCTGCTATACTTGTCGAATTTTTTGTATTTTTTTACATTGTTTACATTGACTTAGAAATTTTTTGAGCGAATCCACTGAGATAAAATTGATGTTTCTAATGGAAAAATGAAAATATATTATTGACTTATAAGAGATGTAAGAGGAATAATATTGTGCAGGTAAATGATAACACTCATTAAAAAAAAAAATCGTATATATGTTATTTGACAAAGGGGAAGGAAAATGATCTTATTAAATACTAAGAAGCCATAAAATCCCCAGTATAATAATTCTGTTAAAAACCAAAAATGTAAAAGATAATTCAAAATATAAATCTTTCGTTTAGAGATTAATAACTGTAATTATCGTACATCTTTAATTAACAAATCACCTTAAAACAACATTTTCTTCGCTGTTTAAGATGTTTTTCAGAGAAGAAAAGGGTATTTTACTATTTTAAATTTGAAAATTTTACATTAATATTCAATGTAGAAGGATGTTAAGTAAACGATGTAAGAAATCTACTGGCTATTTGAACAATAGCCATGTTCTCTTGTAGGATAATATTTCGTTTCAAGAAATGTTCACATTGGTTTTTCAAAAATGATATTACTGCTGTAGTTATACTAATGAAATTATTTGCAAATAATAAATTATTTGTGATGTACAAAAATAAGCTTATAAATTGATATGTCCTTCAATCACTAACTGTACTACCTCACGAATGCAATGCTAATAATTATATCCGATTTAGATATTTATGTTATGTTTAAATGATACGTTATGTTTTATATACTCAAGAAATTTGACATTGAGTTACTTATAGTAAAGTAGAGTGTAGGCCACTCCAGATTTTTTGATTTGTTATGATGATTGTAAAGTGGAAATGACAAGTAGAAACGACAAATGACAAATGTAGAGTAGAAATGTACATTGTTTTTTGTTTTTTGTTAGTTTATAGCCCTGAGGATGTCTTAAAATAAAGATGAAACGTTGGCAAAAAGGTGATTTCGTATATTAACCCTGATTAAATTCCGAGAAGAAGAAAAAGTGTTTATATATATATATATATAGACTTCATTGAATAATCTACCACATTTCACCGAAGTCATTAGTTTCTAGTTTTCTATATAATTTCTTCTTTTCTTTATCTTAACGTTGAAGTTATCTTATCTCCTTTCCAGTTGAGCCCTATCAATCAACAAAAATAGGGCAGATCTGATGTATTCTGACTGGAGTCATTTCATTTTTAATAAGTTACTCTCTATTCCTGGGTAAAAGCTTTATTTCAGACTCCAGGGTCATAAATATGTATATTTGTAAAATTTGGAAGCAGTCCTTCATTAAAATTTATTTGATTGATAATAAGAGTTGAATAATCAAAACTGTCTTTAAGAGCTTAACGACTGATGTTACATGACATATGAAAGTAATGATATAGTTGTTTTGTGAATGGGATAACATCTTCATTTTAACATGTTGCAACTGAACGGACAAATTTTTATCGCACTGTAGAGGAGTTCTTGAATGGTACTAACACTTCAAATTCAGGTACCTAAGGATTCATAGAAATAAATGTTCAGTCGTAATAAATTAGGATAGAAGAGTTGAGCAGGTTTCTATTATTATTAATGCACCTTGTTCCTTTGGTTCTTTATTTTTATGATCGCTATTAGAGTAAAAAGGAAAACAGAATATCATCTCATCAATTGGGACTTAATGAAGCTGTTCAGATTACTGTTGAATCACTGTAACAATACATGACAACTTTTCTGACAGAATAGGACTAAGTTTAAATAATTCTTTTGGAAAGTAAAATTATGCGGTAAGAAGTCGATGGTATGGTGTATGGGTATGAGGAGCCTTTCACCTGCCGTAAAATTAAAGGTTGAAGAACTCGACGACATGTTTGTCTTAGTGAGACTGGGTTCCATTTTGCTGGTAGAAAAACCTTTTATCTTCGAATCAGGCAAATAAGATATTTATCGAAACCCATGTGACAACTTTAAAGGACCAATCATCCGACTTAATTAAAATTTGACTTTAGTTTAGTTCACTGAAGACTTTGAAGAACTTCATCTACATATAATAAGTTATTGATATAGCTTCTCGACTACTGATTTTTAAAGTTCAAAGATGAGTTTTTTGAGGATTTTGGTCTCAAATTTTAGACCAAAATCGTCAAGAAATCCATCTGTCAACTATAATAGGTTAGTTTGCACTGACCTTTCCATAAAAGAATACACATAGGCCAAAGATTTGGAGTTTGTGATACTACACAATGAACATTCTACGTCGACAGTCTTAAATTTTGCCTAACTCAAGTGTATTTAGAGTAGGGATCTTTAACAAGTACCTGACATGGCTTTAACGAGACTTGGGACATGTGGCTTAAAATCTCCTCCAAAGGACGCCGTGCTCAGAGTTTGTTCACATTTCGTGTGAATACATCGAGGGCCAGAGTGAGTATCAAATCCCGGATCTACCATTCCAGAACCGAGCACGTAAGTAACTGGGCTATCCTGGCCCCTTAGATAGGACAAAAAAAAATGAAACAAGATTTAAAGGGTCAATCACCAGACTTAATTAAAATCTGACTTTGCTTTGGTTTATTAAAGAAATACCCTTTTAAAGAATATCATCTACTTATAGTACCTTACTTTAATAAAATTAAGACTATAAAAGACTAATATAGACAGTTATATTTGTACTAAATAAAATTAATTATTTACTTTTCAATTTTAGGCAAACATGGATCCAAAACCACCTCCGAAAGGTATTATTAATATATTTTATATTAATAGTAAATATTACTTATACCACAGAAATTATAAAAAAAAAAAGAAACTAAAACAACTCTCTTTTCTTATAGATGAGCCTCAGTTTGAGTACAGCAGTAAACTCCCTGTATCTAAAGAAAGAGTATCGAAGTATATTCGGAAAACAATTGAACGGTACTTGGAAGGATTGAGTGAAAGAGCCCATCGGCATGCGAATTGCATAGGTGATTTGATAGCAAATATCTTGGTCTAAAAAGGCTACTTTCTTCAGGCGCTGTGACGTGAGAGGAACACAATGTACACAACTCCCAACAGTTTTAACCCTAGATCAGTGCTTACCATCTGACCCCTAAAGAAATTTCCCAACGAACCTTACACCCTATGAAATTTATATTATGTTTAAGGATAAATATAACAAAGAATTATTAATATACACTTGGAGTATATAACAGAAAGTATACGTTACAGGAAATAATAATTTTCTTGAAATAATGCAAGATAATAATATCGAGATTAGTGTTTGACGATTCCTAAATTTTTTCCCGATTACTTTCACCAATGTCTTAATGTCAAGGGTGGGGAGACCAATGGACTGGCAAGTAGGCCATCAAATGTGCCCTTTTTCCCAACCCCGGGTGACCTAGACCTACCCTAAGGAAAATCTGCTTGATCTCTCCATAAAGATCAGAAGATTTTTCTACTAAAGTTCCTTTAATTTATCTTTCTTAATAATGCTTACCCCATGCACATTTAACCTAATTAAGCTGAATACAGTACAGTCAGCCACATAGTGGACAGGGATATCATCCTCCTCTCCACACGTCTGTCACACTGCACTGCTCTCTAAGCCCATAATACTTTTAATTGTCTTCTTAGTCTACAGTGACTAGTGAGACCTCCTATTAAATTCCTCAGCCAAGTTCTGCCAAGTCCCAGAGGAAAATTCCTATTTTTAACACTGGGGCTCAAAATAAACGGTTTTCGGCCTGTCTGTTGCCCGAACAGGTCGACCAACTCCTCTGTAATCCCTAATGCAGCTAGACATTTATTAAATGTCTAATTCTAGCAGCAGAGAGTGGAAACGCCGGTTCCGGCCCTACAAAGGGCGTTTCAAAGTCAAGGACTTTGGCAAGTGAATCTGCCCTTTCGTTGCCCAAAACGCCGCTATCTCCCGAAGCACATATCAATCTAACTGACTTGATACTTGTAGTTCATTTAGTGAACTACCCTTTTAGTTCTTCTGTTTTAATACCCCATTTAGTATTCCTGTACTAATACAGAAGAATATGCCGAAGACATTATCTGAGCTGGATATGAGGTCTGCTCGGCTGGCAAACACTCAAATCTAACAGCGTTGCTCACCTCCTTCTTCTCCTCCTCCTCCTGATAACAATGAGGTCGAAATATTGAAGTGAGTAGTGTATTTTTTCCACGTGAACATTTCTTTAAATTGTTTGTAATTTGTCCTAAGGGGCCGTTTCATTTCTATATATATATATATATATATATATATATATATATATATATATCATTCATTCATTCTGATATATATATATCAGTCATTCTCTGCCAGCGCGAGCGGACGCACGTGCCTCTTCCTCTTCCCTTCTTCTCCCTGACGACGAACTTCAGTTCGAAATATCGACCCAGTAAGTTTTCTCGCTTCTTCTATTTGTTGTCTTTTTTCATTTATATATATATATATATATATATATATATATATATATATATATATATATATATACAGTTTGAGCCATAGTTTCATTTTTAAATAATTATGACTAATTCAAATATTTGTAATGATCAAAGTCGTTTGCTGCCACATCAGAGTTTTTAATTGCCTCATTCATCTTTCAGAGCGTCCCATGGCAGTCTTGTGGGCTGACAGACTTTCAGTTGAGCCGCGAAATCCAGATGAAATGCTTCTGACATTAAAATATTTACAGTATTTGAACGATGGAATATCACAGGGATCCCTTTACAAACCCTTTCTCAGTGAGCCTCCAGGAGGTAGACTGAAGCCCTTGGAGGATATGCCTTTGGTAAATAAGTCAATTATATTTATTCGTTAGCGAGAGACAGTGTGACACATGACTAAAGATAACATTTTAATTAATCAGTAATTCTAATTTAGAACCCATACAATATTTTTTCCTTTCTTTCATCAATGCAATGCTGAAGAAAGCATTGTACCAAATTAATTCGAATTATTTCCTATGATAATGATCTGTAAATTACAAATGTAATATTAATAATAACTGCAAAGAAAAATAGGTTGAGCCTGATCTTTTAAATATGTAAAGTGGATTTGTATGACAACAATATTGAGACAAATTTAAGTTCTTGTTGCATACTAGCGAATATAATGCAAGAAAGTGAAACGCATTATAAACCTATCTATATATAATTTGGTATATTTAATTTATATATATATATATAATTAAATATACAATTAGAAAGCACAACAAAAAAGACAAACACTCACAATTATTAATCATTCTGGCTTTCTTGCCACCTTCAGGAGAAGTGAAAACCAAAAAGAAAAGCAACAAAGGAGTAGAGACGTGAAAAAGTCCACCGACTAATCAAAGTATATATATATATATATATATATATATATATATATATATATTCGTGTAAATGGGCAGCAAATCTTCCTTTATACCAATATCATTGAAAACCAAAGCGGTTTCCGTGTTGAACCTTGTAATATTCATCTTTGTACAACCTTATGATAACCACTGAGGTCGAAAGCTCGGATTAAACAATTAATGTTCTTTTGTGTTCAAAGTATTTTTTAACACATTCTTGGGAGAGTTGCTGTTTCAGTTGCCTTTGCAACACCGCAAAGTGTCTAGAAGAAAAGAAAATGTTCTTAAAAATATTGTCAACACGGAAGCCTCATTCGTTTACAACGATATATATATCTATATATATAGGTGTGTTCTCTAATCGGGGTTCGGTCAATTTTCCAGGATAAAAAATCAAACTCTCGTTGCCAACGTTTCGGTTTTATTTAAAACCTTTTTCATAGGCAGAAGTAAGAATTTTTTAACTAAGAAAATGAAATTTACATTATTTAAAGGAACAACAATGTAAATTTCATTTTCTTAGTTAAAAAATTCTTACTTCTGCCTATGAAAAAGGTTTTAAATAAAACCGAAACGTTGGCAACGAGAGTTTGATTTTTTATCCTGGAAAATTGACCGAACCCCGATTAGAGAACACACCTATTCTATCAAACGGTCGATATATTATTGAATCTGTTATATATATATATATATATATATATATATATATATATATAATATATATACTATATGTATGTATATAAAATATGTCCTTAGTTCTGCAACCTCCAAACGATACATGCCGCTTGTAAAAATGATAGTGAAATCCCGTAGGTTAGAGTTAATTATTTATGTGCAAAGACATATTTACAAGAAAAACATCGAAAATAGATACAGAATACATATTCACTCCAAGCCCTGATGAAGATGTATAAATACACCAAAACGTTGGTGGAATAAGGAGAAGTTCATTACCAAGATCTAGCCCTCAAAAAGCATTTCAAGTATTGCGTTGAACTAAGAGGTCAAGAACAATTTGAGAATATATATTGAGAATTTATATCCAATTAAATGAAATGAAACGATTGTACAAATGAAATAAACTAGATTGTGAACTAGTGTGTTCACAAAACGAACAACAGAAAAGAAGTTCACTCCTTCATACTGTGTATCTACTAATCCAAGCTAAGACTGACTATGAATAATGCAGGTTGTACGTTGGCAGACGCAGTGACCTTCCTGTTGCTACTCATGCCAGTTCACACCGACTCAGTTTCAGATTGTTTCTGTGTACAGGTTCTTAGGCAGATTAATGAAACTAATTCAAAAGTCACTCTGAGAGCTTCACAAGAAGCACTTATTAGTCTTCATGGAGGTAGATCAGCTCCTGGGCTTAACCTCAATCGTTAATTGTTCTTATTGTTTATTTTAGTCTCCTAATCTCACTTATTTTTTGATTTTTTTTTTTAATTTGTTAAAAGTTTTTATTTAAATGTTTTCATTCGTTTATTATTTATTTTTGTTATTATTTACTTTATCCATCCTTGTCTCGCCTCCTTTCGCAAGTTGACTACACTATTTGAGTGCTTCTTCAAGAACCAGCCAGTCATTACCTGTCTTCAAAGCGACTCACGTCTACCTTCCTGATGACGGGGCAATCGAAAGATAGTAGTGAGTTTCTATGATTCTTTTTATACCCGATTTTTTTGTGAATCTAGTGAGAATTTATATTGATATATATATATATATAAACTGTAACTTGTATATATAAAAGTTACAGCTTTATATATATATATATATATATATATATATATATATATATATAAAGCAGGTAATAAACTAAGACCTATCATATCACAAGTCAGTGTTGGAAGGTCTCATTTCTATTGTTTTTGGTTGTTGTTTGTTGGTTGTTGGAGATCTGACAGCTATTGATGATGATAACTTGCTGCATGAAGTGCTGGTATTTTGAAATGTTCTGCTGTGGATCCTGATTATCTGCATTCACATTAGTTATTTCTGCAACATATTTCGACTGTTCCTACAGTAATCTTCAAGCAAATGTCTCGCACATAAGCTCAGCCTATGGTCTTTATTTGCAGTAAGTGAACAAAAGCATATTTTCATTGCTAGATCATAAAACTGCACATTAGATAGGTCAATAGAAGCGTTGTATAAAATAAAAAAGGTATTTAGTTTTCAAGGAAGCTAAAAGAAAAAGCTTCAGGAAGAAATTCAGGAAAAAGCTGTATTTCTTAGCACATTACGTGAAAGTATCAATATGCTTCAAGTAATGATTAATTGGAATGATTTCCAGATCAGATCGTGCCCAAAGCCTGAGCCTGAGCCTTGCCCAGAACCTTGTCCGATAGAATCTTCAAAAAAAGGTTTTAGTCTTTATTTATTAAATTTTTTATGTTCTTTCTATGTGTCACAGTTTATTTTAAGTATATATATATACTTTTTCGTTAGAAATACGATCCAAAACGGACAAATATAGTTCAATATAGACAAAGAAACATAGATAAATCAAAAGAACACACTTACAGTCTCTAATTTTTGGTTTGAACCGTCTTCAGGAGAGATACGAGAGGGAAACCAAGCGCACTGGTTCAGAGACTGTTGGTGAACACTGTTGGTCTCCAACCGTCTCTGAACCAGTGCGCTTAGTTTCCCTCTCTTATCTCTCCTGAAGGCGGTTCAAACCGAAAATTAGAGACTGTAAGTGTGTTCTTTTGATTTCTCTATGTTTCTTTGTCTATATTGAACTATATATATAATCAACCCACAATAAGAAATGGGAAAACAAGACTAAGATCTTTCAACCGTAACAAGCGGTCTTCGTCAGAGTCAAAAACCTAACTGAAACACTAGATGCAGAAAACATCTGGTGAGGGGTTGAGAAGAGTGAGAGGGAAGAGTGGTATTTTAAAAGCCCTCATCAGATGTTTTCTGCATCTAGTGTTTCAGTTAGGTTTTTGACTCTAAGGTAGACCGCTTGTTACGGTTGAAAGATCTTATTCTTGTTTTCCCATTTCTTATTGTGGGTTGATCATTCATTGTTATTTCACGTGTTCATGTGAAATCTTGATATATATATATATATATATATATATATATATATATATATAATTATTAAAGTCAGGTATCTGTATGTGTGTCCGTGTGTCAGTTAGCAACTGACAATTGCTAGACAACTGTTAGCAACTGGTAACTAAAACGATAAGATATACATATATGTAATTTAGGTATAATACAAAGTAAAATATTAATAAAGACTCAGTTTGCTCTGGAACATGGTCAAGTTCCTAATTGTTTGAGTAAAGATGACATTTTTGAGGAAAGAGGACTTATTTTTCTACAATTTTAAATGTATGACTTTGGGATTGGCCTTTATTAAATTATTTGGTTAGATGAGAAATCATATTTTACAATAAAATCATTGTAATAGTTTAGAAATAACTAGACAGTTATTTTTCACGTGTTTTAGCTTCACCTCCGAAGAAGGCACCTTGCGAAGTGGCAGAAACAGCAAAGCCTTGCGAAGTGGAGTGTCCTCCACCGCCATCGACAGACGAAACAAAGTCGTGTTTAATCGACATTGAAAGTAGCCCTGCACCATTAAAAAAGAAACCTGTGTTAGGGAAGAATAGGAAACCTCCTGTTAAAAGAAGCGAAGCAAAGGCAGCAGCTGCTGCAGCCGCCGCGGCTGCGGCAGCAGGAACAACTCCCTGCCCGGAGCCAACTGTTTGCCCTCCTGAACCTTGCCCACAAAAAGTTGTTTGTCCTCCTGAACCACCTAAACCTTGTGAAGTTGAATGTCCTCCACCACCAGAGAAAAAGAAATCGTGTATAATTGATATTGAAAGTAGTTCTGCTCCAGTTAGAAAGAAACCTGTGTTGGGGAAGAATAGGAAACCACCTGTTAAAAGAAGCGAAGCAAAGGCAGCAGCTGCTGCAGCCGCCGCGGCTGCGGCAGCAGGAACAACTCCCTGCCCGGAGCCAACTGTTTGCCCTCCTGAACCTTGCCCACAAAAAGTTGTTTGCCCTCCTAAACCAGAGGTAATTGACCAAAAAATTAATTAAAGTAACTAATATTAATTTCATTCAAATCGTTAGTATTCCAGATGTTTCTAAACATCATATTATTATAATAATCTGCCATACCTTGTGAAATGGTTTTGTAGTTGCCCCACCGGTTTTGCACGTTGAAGAAGGTCGAGTGGGACTTGACAAGTAGGTTGGGTAGCTACATCAACCTTTTCACAAGATATAACGGATTTCTGTAATATTATGACCAATATGAATTTTGTTTAATATCTTATAGTCATCAGCACATAGCCAATAGTCAAGTATTGCACTTCGCGTTTTGATGTAAACAATATTTTTGATGTAATTCCATGGACGACTTCCTGGTTAGAGTAATTATAGGTATTAGGAAATGTTCAAAGGATATTCATATATAACAGCAGATACAACACATTTTAAACACGCATTTGTATTCAACCAACAAATGTATTTTATTGTAGGGGAGATCTTTTATTGAATTTTCTAATACAAATAAACACTACGTAATAATTAATAACCTTTACACAATAAATTATGTATAAATAGTATCTATAATACTAGGTTAATCACTTAATAACGTAGAAATATATAATAATTGATACATAACCTAGCAATACTACAGAATAACTGTGTTGTCTTTGCGTAACGGATAAATACCATATATCTTTGTTATTCAAAAGTGTTGACATTTCGAGTAAAACTAAGTAAACTACAATCTTTTAAAATAAAACACTTAAATATACAGTGTCCATAAAGTTCGTGTGCGTTTTAAAAAAAAATATACCCTTATTTGAAGTTTTGAATTTCCCAAGAGATGAATCGGAAGAGGTGGATCATTTCATTCATCTCCACGTTCGCCAGACTTGACTCCATTAGGTTTTTCTTATGGGGGTTTGTAAAAACAACTGTATGCATCCAAATCTTGTTCATTTGAAGATTTCAAAGCTAAAATAACTAATAAGATTTGACGGATTACTTTAAATCAGAAAGCGCAAGCTTTGCCGTAAGCTGCAAAATCGTATTTATTACCCTTTAAATTGCTAATAATAGAGGACTGTGGAAACAAAAAATTAATTTTACAACAAAACCTTAAAAAATGTAGGTTTACTTCTTTCTAATCTTTTTTTACAGATTATTTCTATCGTAAATACAAATAAAGTTATAATTTTTTTAAACTGCACACGGACTTTATGGACACCCGAATATGACAATTGTTAAGATCACAGGTTTACATGGCTAAATGGATAAGTCATCTATCTGTAATTGGAGTTGTGAACCAGTAGTGGTTATTCTCCATCTTAAACAACACTTGAGTTAAGATGGCCGTTTTGAAATGAGATTGATGTGTCCAAAACCGTCTCAACAACTCCAATACCTCCACATTAAGTAAGTCATTATCCATTTCTTGGTGTAACTGACACATTGTTGATATCACTGTAACCTTAAGATTACAATCAGGATTTTAACATTCTAATTACTTATATTTTACTTAGACTGTTCAAACTTTTTGCGAAATGAGTTGTTCAATATATCTATACTGATTTCAATTTTAGCCATAAAAAAGTAATTTAACAATATTTTTTCTGTTGCTTACAGGATATCTGCCCCGGTGGCAAAGAAGGTAAATAAACATATATCTAGAATTATTTCCTTCGTCATTTTCTAACTTCAAATAGTATGATATTTACAATTTTTTTAGGATCGCCAAAGAAAACATTAGCCAAACGTCCACAATTAAGTTCTCAAACAAAGAAACCTAGACCTGCAAAAAAATCACCAGCTGCAAAAAAGGCAATTACCAATATGGAGTATTTAAAAGCGATGATTTGCGCTTACATGAGAGGAATTGACCTCAAAATCTCGAGGATTCGTAGAGTAGAAGGTAAATATTGCAAAATTGAGAATACAATTTTAAAACATATTTACAATAATATGTTTTTATTTCAAAAGTTGGAGGTCTGTTGTAGGCTAACAGGTAGAACTTCCCCTTAGTACTGATGATTACAGGTTCAAATTTTGGCCATAACTTGGCTTTTTCAAATAGGAAATGCAAAATTTTGTTCACACCGTCCCTTACAGAGAGTGTGAAATTGTGGGTACCAAACTTGTATGATTCCACAAAGTCAATTAAAGATACCTACTTTAAAGAGCTCAAGTGAGGTGAAATTTAGTTCTCCTGAAGTAGAATCAAGTAGGCAATGTGCCTCGCCATAACTATAGTGGCTACCGAATAATAAATGAGCCACACATTCCATTCCTAGTGCAACACTAAAAGGTAAAAGTGTTGGCTTTTACCATTGGCAATAGGAACAAACTATTTTAATCAGAACTAATGTAGATGGATTGGTTTTTATCTCTCAAAGTCAAATCATTGTTTCACAGAAATGAGTTTGGAACATCACTGAATAGGAAACGTTAGAAAATATATATATATATATATATATATATATATATATATATAATCAAATGAAGCGGTGCATAGGACTTTAGATAAAAATTATCTAAATAAAAGAAACACGAAGATATTTTCTATATTTTGATAATTTACATCATCAGGAGGTGAAGAGTCCTGCAGGAAGTTAAGGCGGTGACTGAAGTACAACCTCACAATTGCACATTACACAAAGCAAAAAGGGAGGGGGAAGGAAAGAAATAAAAAACAATAAACGTATGAAAAAGTAAAAAATAAAAATTAACTATAATAAAAAAAATAAACTAATAATAATAAAACAAAAATTAATAACTTCGACAACAATCAATAATAATTATAATGATATTTTTCTACAGAGATAAAAATAAAATTAAATTTAAATACCTAAAATTAAACTCACCTTTAAAATTAATTACAAGTAATTTTTAGTCAACCTATATCGTTAATTATATGTTACAATTTGATTTATAATAATGGTTTATAATAATCTGTGTAAATCATTATTATGATTATTATTGATTCTTGTTGACTGAGACATTTAATTCAATTAATTGACTAATTAATTATTAGTTAGAGTTTTTGTTTTGTTTTTTATATTATTATTTTCGTCAGAATTATTTTAATTTTTCATTTTTTTCATATTTTCATATTTGTTTCTTTTGTCCTACCTTGTATTATGTAACATAATATATGCTATAATTAATAAGGTATATTTACTTCTCTATATTATCAGGTGGCCAATATATATATATTATTCAATAAATACCAGTAGATAAAGCTAGTAGATAATGGTCTTGTAAGTTATGTTATATTCTTTACCTGTGATGTTAGTATTCAGTTGTATTAAAATTGTTGATATCTATTAAAGTGTTTCAAAAAAGTGTCTCAATGTCCTTTGGACAACTTATTTGGGAATGACCACCTTATATTCGTAAGACTGTCAGGAGACTGGAACAGCTTAGTTTGAAAGTCGTTAATGCCGAAGCTGCGGTACATTTCAACAAAATATGTCTCCAAGAAGATTTGCTGCTTGGGGGCATATACTGTCATATGCTGCCAACCTATACTAACATATATATGTATATGTATTTTTATGTGTTGAATACCTAGTTACCGTATGGTATTTTTACTCAGTATAAGATGTATTTTTTTTTTTATAAAACAATATGCTTTTCTTAAAAATAGTATTTAAAAGAAATTTCAATATTCTAGATCGTAAACTTGCTGAAGTATGGGTTAAGAAACTGTCTGCTGACCCCACGACTGAGTGTGACGCGCAAATCACACTGGAATACTTGCAGCGTTTGACGCATGGCTTAATGGATGGGGTCATTCTGCCGCCATTTCAACAAGGACCTCCTGAGTGTCCTTTGAGGCCTTTGAAGGACGTTCTCAAAGTAAAGTATTTCTTCATTCATTTTATTCAACTAAGAGCTTAAAAGTAAATATTACCGATATGCATTAATACAGATTTTTACTCTATTTTTTTTTGTTTTTAGAAATTAATGGCTTTTAAGTTCCCCCGAATCAATTTTTCATATTTCTGAATGTATTTTGTTTCATGAATATGTAATTAAAACTTTACAATTACTCCACCAGTTGGAAAATTAAATAAATTATAATAACATTTATTCAATATATTCTTCTTTGAGTGGAAGTATACCCTGTTGTTTTAGGACGATTTCTATTATTATAAAGGTACTTTACCGTACATTTCTTCTTCTTTCCTTTCGAATACTTATTCAAGAGACGTTAAATATTGAAATGTTGTATTTTGTATTTTTTTCATCTGTTTATTCTGTGATAAAACTTTTATGGATTTGATTGGTATAAAGGGAAGAAACACCAAGTCTCCACATAAAATATTTATATGGGAGGAATGACAACCATTAAAATGTAAATACTGCCAAGATCTAGTCTATTTGACATGATCGGAGGAGAAAAAATGACAAAAATTTTGACTGACCAAGTCCTAATAAACTTTAGTTTTGTTTCTATTTCACGGTGGATACTTTTATCAATATATATATATATATATATATATATATATATATATATATATATATATATATATATATATATGAGTTGGCTTCAGCTGCTTAAAGGGACTACTTCCGCCTGATGACAACAAATGTCAAAATACCGTTGTGGGTCTTTTTGTGCGTATTTTTATCTCTTTTTCTCTTTCCTTTGTGAACTATATATAAATATATATATATTTTTTATTCTATTTTATTATTATTATTATTATTTTATTATTATTATTATTATTTATTTTTTATTATTATTATTATTTCGTATTTTATATACTTTTCATCTTGTTTTCTAAATAAATATTGGAGGGATTTCTGTTTTTCCTCTCCTCCGCTGGGGAGCAGCATTGCGGTGGTTCCACGAGTTACTCTGGAGGCCAGTAGCAGTTTGCTTCTCAACGCGAGTACTTCGCACTTCTTCCCGATGACGACGGATGTCGAAATATCGAAGTGAGTTCTGTAGTATCTTTCTGTGTTCTTTTCTCTGTTTTAAAGTATATATATATATATATATATATATATATATATATATATATATATCAAATTAAACGAAACGATTCAACAAACTAAATAAACTACATTAACATAAAGAACACACAGAAAAGAAACAGAAACTCACTACTATATTTCGGTGGCCTCGTCGTCAGGAGGATAGAAACGAGTCGCTCCGCAGGCAGACCACGACTTGCCGGTGGTCTTGAGGAGACACTCAAACAGTGTAGCCAACTTAAGGAGAGTTGGGAGGCAAGGATAGATAAAGAAATAAAAGCAAAATAAATCATTTTGTCATCGAAATAGAAACGACGAGACCATCGAAATATAGTAGTGAGTTTCTGTTTCTTTTCTGTGTGTTTTTTATGTTAATGTAATTTATATAAATATAAAAATATTCAATTACTTTTATTATAAGGTATTATACTTTTAATATATTATGAAGGTAAATATATCTTAATTTTATACCTTTTAATTATATATATATATATATATATATATATATATATATATATATATTAGCTGACTGTCGTCTCTCCGTCAATTCACTTCTTCTCCTGAAGACAAACGCCATTACCGTTGAAATATTGAAAAGTGAGTCTTTGTTATGCTTCTGTTTATGTGTCACAGTTTATTTTAAGTATATATATATATATATATATATATATTTGATGTAAATACGATCCGAAAGGGACAAATAAAGTTTAATGTAGACAAAGAAACATAGAGAAATTAAAAAAACCAGTGTGTTGGTTTCCCTCTTAATTCTCCTGAAGAAGGTACAAACCGAAAATTGGACACTGTACGTTGTTTGTTAATTTCTCTATGTTTTTCTGTCTGCATTAAACTTTATATATATGTAAAACTAAAGGATGTAAATAACATAATGCAGCACTTGAAAGCCAAATTAATACTAAGAAATGTATTTATTTCTTTGAAATTAAACTAAAAACTATATCCTTTGCAGGAACTTGTTGCATGCAAAGCTGCTTCACCAGTCAAAAGTAAGAAAGGACTAGTAATTATTTGTATATATATTTTTTAAATCATTTTTAATATCATTTTCTATTTGTTTTAGGCCCAAAAGTAGAGCCTAAACCAATAACTCAGAACACATCAATGGTTGTAGAAATGGCTCGTTCTTATTTCAGAGGGATTAGATTAAAAGTTGAAAACCACCCTGTGGAAGAAGGTAAGTCATTTATAATTTCATCTGTCCGACTGAATATCATCCCCGTTTAATATTAAGTTATCTAAGCATACAAATTTTAAAAATCTTCTATAATAATTCATTGTTTTTTTCTTTTTATAATTTTCATATACTTATGTGTTTGAAGAAGATTGTAAAGAAATAAAACGTCGGCTAGAAAGTTTAAATTTGTCCTAGAAACTGACCGATTTGTTATACATTATTTTTTGCTTTATATAATAACCAATTAAATAAAAGGATTACACGAACTGCATGAACTAGATTCACAGATAGACGACACATAAGAAAATCACAGAAAATCACTAATTTATTACGATTTTTGATGTGGCGAGTTGTTACCTGTCTGCGGATTGACTCACATCTATCTTCCTGATGATGAACCAATCGAAATATGGTAGTGAGTTTGTCTGATGTCCTTTATGTGTTATTTCTATGAATCTAGTTTATATATACATGTATAAACTAAAATTATATTTTATTAGAAAAACACATCGAAATATAGAAAAACACATAGAATGAACCAAATAAAGAAAGCTTGATATAAGTCAATCCAATATTTGGAAACCCTTCGCTATAAGAAGTAGATTTGGTCGGAGAGGTGGCTATGTACTGATTGATAAACAGTTATTCCATTAACCAACCAGAGTTGTGTCCAAGCGAGGAGGAAAAACATGGAAAATAAATGGCAAATATAGGGAAAGAAACGTCATATGAAGAGAAATAAAAGCAAGAAGGTAAAGTAAAAGAAATAATAATTATAAATGCTTAGAGGAAAAAAAGCAAATCAATAATAGAGGTTAAAAAAGTTATTAGTGAATTGCCCGAAATTTTTTTAAGTTTTCTAAATTTCTTTATAAAAAATGTAAGTTGATTAAAAATTTGGTGTTTTCTATTTATATTATCCGTCAGTTTTAGAAATTTGTTTAAAATACTTGAATGAAATACTTCAATCTTGAATAATATTCAAGAATGATGGCCAAATGTATGGGAAAATGCCTTTTTTATTTAAATATATTATAAGATTGAAATAAACTACCCTCGAGTATAACACGTCAAATTGCGGAGAATAAAACAGAATGAACTGGCGATATTCACTTCTATATTTTGACTCCTGTCGTTATCATAAGGGGAATTAAAGATAACCATGCAGCGATATCTTTAATATCTATGTCTACTTTACAGTCGTGGTCCTTTCTGTTTTCAAAGTCTATATATATATATTTTTCGTTGAACAACTGACATCAGTGGAATACGGTCAGTTGTTCAACGAAATATGCTTAAATGAAGGACTGTTTCCAAATTTTACATATATATATATATATATATATATCCTTCATTTACTTTAATATTTTCTTAATCTATTTATTCTCTGTTAGTCCAGTTATACCGTTGACCTTTCAACTCTTTTATTCTAACCGCTTGTTTCTTGTTCATTATTGACCTTTGACCTTCTCTTAATATTAACCTGTACTATTCTTTTAATCTATTTATAGCAATGACTAAGCATGAGTCATCGATTTTAATTTAACATGTCACTTGGCCAACTCCTTTTCCACTTGAACCCTGTTAGCAGGAGGTTAGTTCGTAGGATCAAATCTCTCAGTCTTAAGATCGTGAATGCCGAGACTGCGGTTAATTTTAATGATAACTGTTTAAAAGAGGATCTGCTGCCTATTTATACCAATATATATATATATATATATATATATAACATAGACTTTGAAAACAGAAGGGACCACGACTGAAAAGTAGGCACTAGGACTCGCTTTAATTATTTCGACCCTTTTGATCGATCGTCGTCAGTAAAAGGAAGCGATTAGATGAGAAAACAAAAGTGGACTGCTATATGTACGGGTGTATAAATATACGTATATACATACAAATATATATATATACATACATTAAAATCGGAAAGAAAATCCAATTTGGACATATACAAGTTTAAATGTGAAGATGGGTAACGCACGGAGTAAAGAAACACACTTAACAAAGAAAATTTGTAATGGAACTAAAATTTTTGGAAAATCCGTCTTTAGGAGAAAAGAGAAAGGAAGTCCGATGACGTCTCGGAGACGCAACGGCAACTCTTCTTCATATTTGAACTTGCATTATATATATATATAAATTAATAATCAACAATAACTCTTGATATAATATATGAATTAAATAACACAATAAACAATATACTCGTATATCAATTAAAATGCTCTAACGCCTTTCGTTAGAACATCATCAGCGAGCGATGATGATGTTGTGACGAAAGGCCTTAGAGGATTTTAATTAATATATAATGCTTATTGTGGTATTTAATTCATATGTATATATCAACGTTTAAACAAGTAAAAATCAGAAAAAAGACTCAGTTTAAACTTGTTCGCTTTTCTTACTGTGATTTAGACGTTGGTTTATATTTCATGCGTTCATTGAGAAATCTTGTCCCCTATATCAATCGGATTGATGTCTTGTGTTATCAGTTATAAGTATTTACTTAATTATTGAATATTATTTACTTTTGACTGTTTGAAATATTTATTTAATTATAACAATAATCTATCACTTATAATTATATTCATTATCTTTCATACTAATTACCCATGGTGGTTGGCTAATCAGTAAATCCTTTTATAATAACTTACCTGTGGCTTTGGACTAAGTCCTATATATATATTTTCAAAGGCAATATGAAATTCCTTAGCCATCATCATGAATACAACTAGTTTATATTTCTATATTAGAATTTCATAATGTTGTTTACATGTTTATAGTAAATATCTTATTTAACGCTTTTAAATAGTGAAAATTTTATTATATATATAACTAATCTAAACATATTAATTTTATAGAACGTAAATTAGCAAAAATGTGGGTTGAGAAGCTTAATTTTCAACCAAAAACAGCGAAGGAAGTCAAGATTATCCTTGATTATTTACAAAAACTAACAACGAATTTAATTTGCGGATATCTGCAATGTCCCTTCAATACAGAACCTCCTTGTGGCCCCCTGAAACCTTTAGATGAAGTCATGAAAGTATGTTTTTCAAATATTTTATTATTATACAAAATATTTATTATTTATTATTATTTTAATAAGTTTTATTCGTTAATTTATTATGAAAATTGATTTTGATTTCTATATATAGATATATAAAATACGAAAGCAACTAAAAGATAGAAATAGTCATAACTCACTTTTATATTAATTATCATCATCAGGAGGAGGGACTCATTGCTCCTGATGATGTCAATATAGAATGATAATGACAAAGATGATGAATCCTTGTCAAAATATAGAAATGAGTTTTTTTTTGAACTGTGTCTATTTTTGTATTGCTTTTGTTATAATTTATATGTAAAATAAAATGATCGTTACATTTGATTTATATAGATATATAAATATCGATAAAGGTATCGACCGTGGAAAAGAAACAAATCTAAAGTTTATCGGGACTCGGTCAGTTCTTCAGGTTCAAATTAAACTCTCATTGCCAACGTTTCAGTTTTTATTTAAAACCGTTTTTATAGACAGAAGTATAAATTTTGAAACAGAAAAACTAAGTATTACATTACAAATTATTTTACAAAGTAAACTAGTCTGTGGATTTCAACAACAACTGTAGTTTGAATTTTTGTAAAATAATTTGTAATGTAATACTTAGTTTTTCTGTTTCAAAATTTATACTTCTGCCTATGAAAATGGTTTTAAATACAAACCGAAACGTTGGAAATGAGAGTTTAATTTGAACCTGAAGAACTGACCGAGTCCCGATAAACTTTAGTTTTGTATATATATATATAAATTAAACGTCAAAGTCCAGCGGACTTTGAAATAAAATAGAGTTAAGACGAAGGAAACACAGATAGTCACAAGAATAACTCACTTCTATATTTTGACGATCGTCGTCATCAAGAGGCGAAGAGTACCGCAGGAAGGCAGGGTGGCAACTGAAGTTGATGAGCAACAGCACTACTGTTTATCAGTAGCCCCACTACAACCTCCAAGCGAGAGGGTTGTAAAATGAGCACCTAAATCAATAAGTAAAAAACGAATAAAAATTATTCAAATGAAATAATAAAAAAAATATTAAAAATTATAAAAATGTTTACAAATAAAAGTATAATAAAATAAGAATGAAGTAGAGAAATGTAATTTAATAATGTGAAAAATTGAAAAAAATACATAAACTAAAAAAAAAATTAACGGTTAGATGATGGAACAGCAAGCAAGCATACTCGTATGTATGCTTTCTCGGAAACTAACTTCAGAACTAGAATCGGGGATCTGAGGATTAGAACTCGGAAACAGAGACTGACGGGAGACCGACATTAAAACTGAGACCACGGGAGTTTGAATGGGAGACTATAGGAAGGTTAATGAGTTGACCTACTGAAGTCCTATGACCATCCATACGAAGGCTTAGCTTAGCTAAGCTAATTTATTAAGTTAAGCCAACGTAAAAAGAGTCACACTGAGTGCAATCCAGTCGGTAAACGCCGATTTGTAGTTTAAAATTTCTCCTCCTCCATCTCTTTCTCTTATGACATTTCCGACAGACTTATTTCTTTTCTAGACATTGACTTACTTTTACTTTTGACAATGAACACTTTTCGACTTCCATACATATTAAACCTACTCCAAAATCTCCTGGACTAAATCTCACTGTTATTTTTTTTAGTTTATGTATTTTTCATTTTTTTCATTATTAATTTATATTTTTCTTCATTATTATTATTGTATTTAGTTTATATTTGTACGTATTTTTATATGTTGTATTTTTTTTTTGAATAATTGTTACTTTTTATTTGTTTTTTTCTTTTTAATTTGGCTCTTCATTTCCTTCCCTCTCTCTTCTCGCTTGTTGGTTGTAGTGGGGAACTGACTAACGGTTTTGCTGTTGTTGATAGAATTAGTCGTCTCTCTGCCTTCCTGCGGAATTTTTCACGTCCTGATGACGAGAATTGTCGAAATTTCGTTTTAACGCTATTATATATATACTTTGAAAACTTAAAGAAACACGAATGAAAAACAGATACTTGTACTCACATTCAACATTTCAACCCTTTTAACAGTCACCCTCAGGAAAGGAACTTGAGCAGCGATAAGATGAAAGCCTACTAACTATATATTTATATACGAGGTCTGTTCAAAAAAAGATACTAATATACGAGTTTTAAGAGTTTCTTCCCTTGAAAGTACGCCTCTCCTCGACAGACACACTTATTCCAAGAGGTTTCCACTTTTTGAAACGGTCCTGGGACTTTTCTTTTGTGATGCTCTTCAGCTGTGTTGTCGCAATTGTTTAGATCTCATGGAATCGTCAAAATCTTCTTCCTTTATAATGTTTTTCAGTTTGAGGAACAAGCAGAAGTCACAACATGAAGGTCAAGTGAGTATTGTGGGCGGGGAAGAGCGGTGATAGGGTTGGAGTGTTGTGATGACAATATCGTATACTATTTCACATTTCTGGCCTTTTTCGCCAAATAGCGTCTCACAGACGTTTTAAAACTTCTGTGCAGTAAATCAGGTTCATTTATTTCGAGGAAGCAATCTTAATATATATATATACCATGATAAACGAAAAACGGTCCGGCAGGACAAATAACATTTAAAATAAGCAGTGACACATAAACAGAAACACAACAAAGACTCACTTTTCAATATTTCGACCGTAATGGCGGTCGAAATATTGAAAAGTGAGTCTTTGTTGTGTTTTTGTTTATGTGTCACTGATTATTTTAAATATATATATATATATATATACATCAGCTCATAAACGTAGAAAAGCAACACACAGAGAAAGAGACACACTTACAAACTGAAATTTTCGGATGATCCATCTTCAGGAGAAAATAGAATGGGTGACCAGTTTGGATCGTTTTTTTTTTTGAATTTTGAGTGATATACTAAATATATAGATCAATGATCAAACCACAATATCAAATGGGAAAAAATACTAAGATCTTTCAACTGTAAGAAGAGGCCTTCGTCAGAGTCAAATCTCAACTGAAACATCTGGAGGATTTGAGGAGGAGTTGTTTCAACGTAAACAACTGAGAAGAGTAGGAGGGATGAAAGGCATTTTAAAGGGTATAATGTGCAGGAAAGGACAATAGTCCAAGGAGGGATGTTTGGGGGAACAAAGGAGTAGAGGAAGAAAAAAGTAAACAACTATGGTATTTGCTAGCTGTCAACTCCCTTATGGTAGATGAGGATATTGCCCTCGTTAGGACTGAGTCAAGTTTGAACAAACGTACTAATGGTTATAATATTTGATCTATTAAATTTAATTAGAAAGGATTCGATAATATTTCTTAACAATGCCGATTTTTCATAAGTAATCATTTTAGCTCCTGTCCAATCAATATAATGATTTACATTATTCATATGCAAGAATAAGTCGCTACTTTTTTCCTGTCTTCTTACGTTCTATTAATGTTGTTTGACACGTGTCTTTTATGATTTACCAGTTTGACCAATATAAATTCTACGGCAACTTTTGCACGGAATTTGATAAATACCACTACACTGGTATACCAGTTTTTTATGATATGTGTCTGTGTGTGTGTGTGTGTGTGCACGTATGATATAATTGTTTGCACTTTAAAAAATCTTTTTTCACTATATATATGAATTAGAATTTCAGTTATAATAATTAAATAAATAGTTGTATAATTACAATCTTTTAAAAGTCCATTAACCTAAGTATTGTTTTTTAGGTAGACTTCAGGATTTGTCCACTAGAAAAAGGAAGGAGAAAAGTGGAGGCCTTATCGGACGTTATAAAGTATAGATATGTAAGGAAATATTCTTTTGAAATATATTTGTTCATTAAAACCATATCTTTACATAAACAAAGATATTTAATTTTAATGCAAATGTAATTGCACACATACACAACACACAAACACACACACACACGCACACACACACACACACACACACACACACACACACAATATATATATATATATATATATATATACACTATATTTTGTTATTGAGGGCTAGGTCAAATAAAAGAAAATAAACTCCTTCCTAGGCCGACGTTTCGATGTATTTGTACATCATCTTCAGGGCTAAAATTAGAGTAAGAACTATAATACATTTACCAAAACAATCTACAACTCACATAGAGAACTAACACAAATTTTTTGAGACCAACAGATACATACAAAAGGTTATTTTATAATCAGAGTTGTTGAGTACACATCTATTTTAAAGTATCGGACAAAAGGAAATTAGTTTTACCTTGGAAAGTGTGCTAATGGTTATTTAAGTTACATGAGAATTAATTGGTTACTTACTCAAGGCTAGCTTCTATAACCGAACCAACAAAACCGTTATCTGTCATTGCATGTGCTGCTACCCAGCGACATTTATTGAAAACACTGTCTTTTATTACAATTAATCCATGTTAATATAAACTAAGATAACATTAACTATTATATTAACTATTTATAATGGAACTATAAATCCTACTTAAACTATCAGTATCGGTTTTTTACTTTACTATAATTTTATTGAAGTATTAGTAATATTTTTTATATGTATCATTTCATTTATCAATATTTTATTGTATGAAGTTTCATAATCCAAAATGGATGGATTTTCAAATTGAAATGTGTGTTGGTTTTTAATTGCGTGAGACGCTAAGGCACAAAATATTTTTTTATTTTTAAAATTTGATTAGTGTAACGCTAATCTATCCTTTAGATATTGTTTGGTTTGACCTATGTATACATTAATACAATTATTGCAAGGAATAGAATATATTATATTGCTTTTAATTAGTTTGTTGATAGGTGATTTAGTGTTAGTAAAAATGCATGTATTTAATTTTTTCTTTACTATATATGTTATTTTAAAGTTAGCTTCCTTAAGTATTTTTCTAATTTGTTCCGTCAGTCCGATAACATATGGCACTGATCTATATTGTGGTGAGTTGGTGTTATCAGGAGTACTTATGAGGCCATTATTACTGGAGTTTATGGAGTGATGATTTATTTCATTACCTTCTTCAGTGTTTCATCATCAATCATCACTCCACGAAGTCCAGTAATAATGTCCTCATAAGTACTCCTGATAACACAAACTTATAGTTTATAACCCTGTGGATGTCTTAAAATAAAGACGAAACGTTGGCACAAAGGTGATTCCGTATATTAACCCTGACCAAATTCCGAAAAGAAAAAAAAAGTGTTTGTTATATATATATGTTGTTATATAATAAAATATTCCATATGTCTTAGAATATTCATATTTGACTATATATAATACTGATTTTACAGTCAAATACGTATTTGAAATACAAAATTATATGTATGTATATAATTAAAAATTTAAATATATAAAGTCAGAGAAAAAGTAGGCAGGCACTCATTTTTTCCCTAGAATTTCAGTACTATATCGTTAGGAGGAGAAGTGTAGAATAGATAGGAATGAAGTATATTTCAGACCGTTACAAAGGAACGACTCTGTCTATGTAGAAATATATTATTTATTAATGTCCAAATTCAGTTTTTAAGAGGCTCTGTTAAATAATAATTAGATTAAATACATAGCCGTTGAAGTCTCAGAAGTTTCATCGAATTTCTTTTTAAATTGGTAGTAGTGTCTGAGTGCGTTACTGTAGTTCTTGATCTTTCTACTTATAACCGTTGAAATCTCAGATGTTCATGGAATTTCATTTTAAATTAGTAGTAGTGTCTGAGTGCGTTACTGTAGTTTTAATCTTTCTAGTTATAACCGTTGAACTCTCAGATTTCCATGGAATTTCATTTTAAATTAGTAGTAGTGTCTGAGTGCGTTACTATAGTTTTAATCTTTCTACTTATAACCGTTGAACTCTCAGATTTTCATGGAATTTCATTTTAAATTAGTAGTAGTGTCTGAGTGCGTTACTGTAGTTTTAATCTTTCTAGTTATAACCGTTGAACTCTCAGATTTCCATGGAATTTCATTTTAAATTAGTAGTAGTGTCTGAGTGCGTTACTGTAGTTCTTGATCTTTCTACTTATAACCGTTGAACTCTCAGATTTCCATGGAATTTCATTTTAAATTAGTAGTAGTGTCTGAGTGCGTTACTGTAGTTCTTGATGTTTCTAGTTATAACCGTTGAACTCTCAGATTTTCATGGAATTTCATTTTAAATTAGTAGTAGTGTCTGAGTGCGTTACTATAGTTTTAATCTTTCTACTTATAACCGTTGAACTCTCAGATTTTCATGGAATTTCATTTTAAATTAGTAGTAGTGTCTGAGTGCGTTACTGTAGTTTTAATCTTTCTAGTTATAACCGTTGAACTCTCAGATTTTCATGGAATTTCATTTTAAATTAGTAGTAATGTCTGAGTGCGTTACTGTAGTTCTTGATGTTTCTAGTTATAACCGTTGAAATCTCAGATGTTCATGGAATTTCATTTTAAATTAGTAGTAGTGTCTGAGTGCGTTACTGTAGTTCTTGATCTTTCTGGATATAACCGTTGAAGTCTCAGATGTTTCATGGTTATACATTATACTACATTTGACTATGCCGTAAAGTTGACTCATTGATATTCATTTCAGGGAGATAGAAGTCGTTTCAGGATGGAGGAAGAACCTGGGGAAGAGATCTCTGGCGTAAACTGTATTTCTCTCATTCTTAAATCAAAACTAATTTAATTTTTAAATATAATTGTATTTATATGGTTTTCAATAAATAAAAATGTTACAGTTTCCCCTGTATGGCCAAAAACTGAAGAAGTAATTTGCCCTGATGATGCTGCCTCAGTAAGTAGTTCAGCTCGTTACTTGATATCCTTATATATAATCACATTTATAAACTAGAAAATGCTTTGTAGAATTAATATAAAACCTAGTTCTGTGGAATCGCAGGGATTTAATGTACAGCATATCATAGATATACTATACGATTTTTTGTAATGAAGTCTAATTACAATAGATGAGAAAGAGTATTAAGTCTTAATAAATTATTTTTCCCAAATTTTACTCGATTACTTGTCGAAGTTTAATCAATGTTGAAGAAATTTGGAATTAAAACTGTCTTTAAGAATATGGTAATTTATAAAGTAGTTTGATAATGAATTCCATGACGTAGGAATAGAGTTGTATTTATATTTTTATTTATTTATATTTAGAAAACTTTTAAAGGTCTTAAAATAAGATTTAAACAACACAATTGAGCATTAAAATCAACCACCTTTAGTGATTTATTTCAGCAAACCAACAGTTTAATTATTTAATATATTGGGAACATTGTAAAGAAATAGTTTACCAAAAGTCTATTACTTTATAGACTTTTATAGAGCATTATAGAGTCAGTATTTATTAAACAAATTTTGATTGTTTGTCAATATCAGTCCTGGTAGTTGATAAGATAGTGCGACAAGTACATATATACATATATAAATCAAATGAAACGGTCTGATGGATTTATCCTGATGTGAGTTACATCTGTGCCTACCTTTATGTTGCTTTCGTTATAATTTATAAATATATTTGTATATTTTGGTAGCAGTCCTTCCTGTATACATCCATTGTTTAAAATAGGACCATATTTACTGGGCAGGCTTCCTATACTGCCACACTGGTTTAGGACTACCACAGGGTTCATAAGAACTAGGTTGTCCCCCCTCCGAAGAGGGAAGTGCCCGTTACCAGGGCTTGCTCAAGTAGATAATTAGACCTTGTGGGGGCGTCATTGTGAGGAGTCATAGTACGAGGGAAACGAGTCATAATGAGATTACAAATCTCGCTTTGGCTAAACGGCACCTGTTTTGATTTTGATATAATGTGCTCTTGATGGGATGTATCTAATCGTCCTCCCACTGAAGCTGATCGTCAAGAGCAGACCCTGTCAGGCAAGTACCAGTTGTCAAATCTATCAGCTGAGTTCAAGGCCCTTTCTCACTGGCAGGGGTTTGGGGTCTCTAGCTCCCCTGGATGCTAAGCAGGCATTCATCCGATAAGTTACTGCTTCTCACACAGCGACCACAAGGGTCTACCCAACCTGGGTGAGAACCAACAACCACTACGAGTCCAAACTCAGTTGGCAGGATGAAGAGAGAACCTCTCTATGGGCCACCGCCACCCGCAGTACCGAGTTATTTTAAGAGTTTCAGATCAAACTCCAGACCAAAGGTCCTACTGAACCTGCTCAGCTACAGGTAAGGTCAGTGACCTTATTTAGCCCCTGGTTCAAAGAACCTGTGACATAAACAATGCAACCTGTGGATAGCTGCACGGCGCCACTAGGAGCGTAAAGCCATATTTGACTGAAACTTGCTTCTTTATAAGTTTCTCAGGTTTTCTAAATAACGTTCTTGTTACTATATCCACGGCAGTTGATAGCTGGCGGCCATTGTGCTTAGATCAAGTTACCAAAAGCTTTAGACAAAGTGTCAAAATCAGATAAATATTGAAGTTTATAGTGCTGAATTATTCATTAAATAGAGAAAACATTCAACAAGACACCAATTAGAGTAATTTACACTCTGAGAAGAGGAAACAATACTTGCAATAAAAGACACAACATCACACGTGGATAATTAGAGGTTAGTTATCAGATTCATAAAAAATTTTATTGAGTGCAACTGATATTGGTTATTGAGTCCTACTACTAATGGTTATTGAGTGTTACTACTACTGGTTACTGGGTATTATTACTACTGGTTACTGGGTATTACTACTACTGGTTATTGGGTATTACTACTACTGGTTATTGGTTAGTCTTGTTTAATAAAATGGATGAATTAAAAGATATGCTACTGAATCTGCAAAAACAGTTAGAATTACTGAAACTTTAAATAAATGATGAAATCATTAATAACTAGGAAAGAGAATTAAACATTGAGAGAGAGAGAGAGAGAGAGAGAGAGAGAGAGAGAGAGAGAGAGAGAGAGAGAGAGAGAGAGAGAGAGAGAGAGAGAGGGAGAGAGAGAGTGAGAGAGAGAGAGAGAGAGAACAGGAAAGGAAATATAATTATATTTGGGATAGATTACAATCGAACCTATAGAGACCTGAAGAAGAAAATAACCGAACTAATACAAAGAAAAAGAAACAGTGCATTCTGTTTGAGTGATATAGATTTCGTTAGGAGATTTTTAAAGCCAACTGGAAACAACAATTGACCAATACTAGTGAGTCTTACCTCGGGGATAGTACTAACAAATAAAATTAAACTAAATAAATCTTTAGATTTAGCTAAAGAAGTGATTGAAATAAAAAAAAAATGATTCCAGATTTAGTCAAGGCAAGAAAACACAAAAAATATGCGATAATTGTCTATGATAAACCGATTATAATGCTGAACTAATGGAAAATAGGAAAAAACGCTCCTTAAAAAAAGTTCATTTATAATTCACTATCTCCAACAAATATTCCTGTGACAAATGAGCAAAAAATAGCCACATAGGAAGTACCTAATGACTCTCTACAACATCCAATTAATGCAAATGGAACAAAACCATTTATGTATTTAAGATTATTTATTTTTAAAATAAAAATGATTTTATAAAAAATATATTTTAAAATAAACGAATCATATATTACCTTTGAATAGGTTTTATTTATGTTTGAACACACATAAAAAAAATCACAGAAACTCACTCCTTTATTTCGACTGCATCACCATCAGGTTGATAGGTGTGAGTTCCTCTGAAGAAAGTGACTCAAGCAGTTGTCTCCTGAACGACTCATATCTTTCTGCCTGATGACGATGTAACTAAAATATAGTAGTGAGTTTTGGTGAATTCCTTTATATATGGCCTTTCTGTGAATTTTGGTTATATGTGTAACCTAGAATAATGAAAAGGCAATCCAGATTAATCAAAAGAAGTCTTGAAATAATGTACAAACAACTCTAATTCGTATGAGTACATAGTGAGTGCTTTGAATATATCTTTTCATACATAATAAACTAATTTTCTGTTTTTTTTTCTTTATAGGCGCAAGTCTGCCCCACTGATATCTGCAAAGGTAATATTTTTCGAGTTATAATTGTTTCTTAGATGTAAACTAAGTATTTAATGCTTTTTTATAACTTAAGTTATCTTAGATTGAATTGAAGGCATTTTTTATTCACTTTCCTTAATATATTTTATTTCAGATTGGCTTCTTACAGCAGCCTTGGTCTGTTTTTCTGAAACAAGTCTAGTTTACCCCGATCTCAGAGCTTTCCCATGAATTCTCTGCAGAGATAGGATGGTTTTAATATTGTGCGATGCACATTTCTAAAATATATATATTAGAAATATATATATATATATATATATATATATATATTAATAATATATATATATATATATATATATATATATATAAGATTTTACATAAACACGTGAAATAATAATTAATGATCAAACCACAATATGAAATAGGAAAAAAAAGACTTAGATCTTTTAACCGTTACAAGCGGTCTTCGTCAGAGTCAAAAACCCAACTGAGTCAAAAACCATCAGTTGGGTTTTTGACTCTGACGAAGACCGCTTGTTACGGTTGAAAGATCTTTTTTTCCCATTTCATATTGTGGTTTGATCATTTATATATATATATATATATATATATATATATATATATATATTCCTCAAATTTAGTTTATATGTCTGTAAATACATTTTAGGATTCCCTAAAAATATAGTGAAATTACAAAAACAAAATAAACTCAAATAATTATAGATTTTGGATCAATATTTGTTAGAAGGGAACGACCAAAGACAACATTTAAGCAGAAGTTTAAAGTCAATATTACTCTGTCCATTTATTTTTAAATATACACTGGCTTAATTATTTATATACTGATGTTATCAGAAAATGTATCATTTACTCTTCAAGAATATGATATTATCATTCATTACTAAAAAATTGAAGTCTGTCCACTTTTAAATGAAATAACATTCAATTAGGTTGGAATTTAGTTAATTGTAACAATTAGAATAGTTCAGGTATCAAAATGAATTAGTTATATTGAGTAATAATGGAAGAATCATTTTTTCGGATTGTTAAATAAATTCATTTGTTTTTAACTCAATACCTTTCATGAAAATTTTTAATATATATATTTTTTTATTAATTATCTGAAAACAATATTTTATGAATAATAATGAGAATTCTTTAAATATTTTAGTACCATCTCCAAGGCAAAAGAGTCCTAGGATCTCCCCTCAGAGAAGTCCCAGAGTATCACCAAAGTTGTCACCAACTGCAGGAGGAACTTGCGAAACCCCTTGCACGCCTCGTTTTGAACTTGACAGTTATCTAACGGAAGATACCATGATTTGTGACACTCCACCCCCTGAATTCCCAGTAAGAACAGTTCATTGGTTTTGATCAAAATATATATTATAGTAAGTGTAAATGCCGTAATGCAGATCAAATTGAAACATACCTAAAAATAGAATTTTATTTGAAGGATAAGGTGAGATAATTTTTTTCAAAATTCCATTAACCAATGGGGTTAACAACTAGTACATTTTCTGTTTTCAGAAAATGGTTTATGATGCTAAACGTCGTATTAAAAAACAGTGAAATTTTGCCCAAAAAAAAAATGAACAGAAACTTAAGAATTTATAAAAGAATCATGAATTTTCAATTACGGCAAAGAGCAATAAAGCAATGAAAACTGTTATTATTGCTGTAGTTATACTAATGATATTTATGCTTCAGTGGTGTGATATATAAAAATAAGCATATATATTAATAAGTGGATCAATCACTATCTGTACTACCTCCAGGAATGAAAGACTAATAATTTCTTCTTTCTCATTTAGACATTTATATTACGCCTAAATGCAGAAGGGTAACAGCTATTTTTACCGCCCAGCCCGGTCGTAAGTTTTGCCCCCCCCCCCCCCCCCAGCCATTAGGGGGGCCTCCCCTTTCAACGGCTCTTGATAAACCATTAACCTTCAAAATTCTAGAAAGTCTACAAAATATTTATCTTCATAAATTACAATCACGGCTCTAATTTTAAACTGCTGTTATTAGTTCCAGATTTATCTTATTACAGTACTCGTATACATATATAATCGACATCAAAGAAACCCAAAATTTTTGAAAACAATAGCGTGTAATTCAAATCATAAAAAAAAAGGTTAAAATAAATTAACTGGCTACACAATCAAATATAGTCAACTTTCAACCCTTTTAAAAAATTACCAATAGTTGAAGTTTGAGCAATTTTAAATAAATTTATTTTTTATTTACAAATATTACAGTTGAAAAATCCGTTTAAAAAGAGTATTACACATATAAAACATAAAAACAATTAGGACCTAAAAAACTCATTTTAGTATATTATTAAAGATTTTTTGTTAGCTTTTAATTTTTTTTTCTGTTTTCTACGTTTACCTCCTCAAAATGTCACCCGGAGGGCCCCCCCCCCCCGCCACTGACTAAATGAGACATTATATATTGTATAACCAAGGAGTTTGATATTATGTTTACTTATAGTAAAGTTGATTATGGTCACTCCAGATTTTATTGTATTATAACTAATGGGTAAGATAAATATCTTTGCAATGAACTCTTTCAATTTGTTTTGTTATTTTCAGTATTTAACGGATGATGAAGAAGATGAGTGCCAAACCCCTTGTACACCTCGCTTTGAGCTTGACAGTTATCTAACGGAAGACACCATGATTTGTGACACTCCACCTCCGGATGAATACCTAGTAAGAACAGTTCATTGGTTTTGATCAAATTATATAATACGGTAAGTAAATGCCGTAATGCAGATCAAATTGAAATCATACCTAAAAAAAATCTGGAGTGGCCTACACTCTACTTTACTATAAGTAACTCAATGTCAAATTTCTTGAGTATATAAAACATAACGTATAATTAAGCATAACATAAATATCTAAATGGGATATAATTATTAGCATTGCATTCGTGAGGTAGTACAGATAGTGATTGAAGGACATATCAACTTATAAGCTTATTTTTGTACATCACAAATAATTTATTATTTGCAAATAATTTCATTAGTATAACTACAGCAGTAATAACATTTTTGAAAAACCAAAGTGAACATTTCTTGAAACGATTTATTCTCCTACAAGAGAATGGCTTTCGTTCAAACAGCCAGTGGATTTCTTACATCGTTTACTTGGCATCCTTCTAATATGAATATGAAAGTAAAATTTTAAAATTAAAAACCGGAACATACCCTTTTTTTCTCTGAAAAACATCTTAAACAGCGAAGAAAATGTTATTTTAAGGAGCTTTGTTAATTAAAGATGTACGATAATTACATTTATTAATCTCTAAACGAAAGATTTATATTTTGAATTATCTTTTACATTTTTGGTTTTTAACAGAATTATTATACTGGGAATTATATGGCTTCTTAGTATTTAATAAGATCATTTTCCTTCCCCTTTGTCAAATAACATATATACGAATTTTTTTTTAATGAGTGTTATCATTTACCTGCACAATATTATTCCTCTTACATCTCTTATAAGTCAATAATATATTTTCATTTTTCCATTAGAAACATCAATTTTATCTCAGTGGATTTGCTCAAAAAATTTCTAAGTCAATGTAAACAATGTAAAAAAATACAAAAAATTCGACAAGTAGAGCAGGTGATCTCTTAGTCTAGGATAAACAAAGAGTTTTTATATCGTTATTGCTCTTTCCCGTAATTGAAACTTCATGATTTTTTTTTTATGAATTGCCAATTTTTTGTTCCATTTTTGGTCAAATTTTCATTATTTTTTAACGAACCGTTTAGCGTCAAAAAAACATTTTCTGAAAACACAAATCGTACTGTAACGCCCCTTTAGCGAATGTAACTTTAGAAAAAAATATCTCAACTCATTCTCCGTATAATGTTCTATTTATAGCCATAGTTTCATTCTTGTCCGTCAAACAGTATGGCTTGTATCGCTCTCACAAGGTTTGAGATTGAATTATAAGTCAAAATTTTTACATTTTATTGAAAAAAAAATATTTCCCGTTGTTTTAAAATTCTGAATATATTTTTCGTTTGTTCCATTTGTAACCTCAAAGATAATGTCAAAATTTCAAAACTCTAGGGTTATCAGTTTAGGAGAAATAAATGTTTTCTGAAAAACGGTTTTTGGCAAAAAAAGTGACTTTCCCATCATGCATAATTCTTCGCAAACAATAGGGATCTTCGTCTTTATGGGGCTCATTTTTGTGTAAAATATCAACTTGATCCATCAAAGATTCTGGGCCGTAGCGTGGTAACAAGCAATGCTAACACACTCAACCCACCCACCCACCCACACACACACAGACATCATCGTAAAAACGTCATAAAACGACTTCTGGGACCTCAAAACATGTAATTCCGTCAAAATCTCGAGATCGATTTTTTTCACGATCACTATACTTTACTTATAGTAAAGTAATAGAATTTTATTTGAAGGATAAGGTGAGATAATTTTTTTCAAAATTCCATTAATGGGGTTAACAACTAGTACATTTTCTGTTTTCAGAAAATGGTTTATGATGCTAAACGTCGTATTAAAAAATAGTGAAATTTTGCCCAAAAAAAAAATGAACAGAAACTTAAGAATTTATAAAAGAATCATGAAATTTCAATTACGGCAAAGAGCAATAAAGCAATGAAAACTGTTATTATTGCTGTAGTTATACTAATGATATTTATGCTTCAGTGGTGTGATATATAAAAATAAGCATATATATATTAATAAGTGGATCAATCACTATCTGTACTACCTCCAGGAATGAAAGACTAATAATTTCTTCTTTCTCATTTAGACATTTATATTACGCCTAAATGCAGAGGGGTAACAGCTATTTTTACCGCCCAGCCCGGTCGTAAGTTTTGCCCCCCCCCCCCCCCCCCAGCCAATTAGGGGGGCCTCCCCTTTCAACGGCTCTTGATAAACCATTAACCTTCAAAATTCTAGAAAGTCTACAAAATATTTATCTTCATAAATTACAATCACGGCTCTAATTTTAAACTGCTGTTATTAGTTCCAGATTTATCTTATTACAGTACTCGTATACATATATAGTCGTCATCAAAGAAACCCAAAATTTTTGAAAACAATAGCGTGTAATTCAAATCATAAAAAAAAAGGTTAAAATAAATTAACTGGCTACACAATCAAATATAGTCAACTTTCAACCCTTTTAAAAAATTACCAATAGTTGAAGTTTGAGCAATTTTAAATAAATTTATTTTTTATTTACAAATATTACAGTTGAAAAATCCGTTTAAAAAGAGTATTACACATATAAAACATAAAAACAATTAGGACCTAAAAAACTCATTTTAGTATATTATTAAAGATTTTTTGTTAGCTTTTAATTTTTTTTTCTGTTTTCTACGTTTACCTCCTCAAAATGTCACCCGGAGGCCCCCCCCCCCCCCCGCTACGCCACTGACTAAATGAGACATTATATATTGTATAACCAAGGAGTTTGATATTATGTTTACTTATAGTAAAGTTGATTATGGTCACTCCAGATTTTATTGTATTATAACTAATGGGTAAGATAAATATCTTTGCAATGAACTCTTTCAATTTGTTTTGTTATTTTCAGTATTTAACGGATGATGAAGAAGATGAGTGCCAAACCCCTTGTACACCTCGCTTTGAGCTTGACAGTTATCTAACGGAAGACACCATGGTTTGTGACACTCCACCTCCGGATGAATACCTAGTAAGAACAGTTCCTTAGTTCTTTGATTTTTTTTTAAAGTAAAATGACAAGGATTGTTAAGTTTTTAAGATATGGAAATGTAGTAAGTCAATAATATCGTTTACTTCAAATATATAATTGAGTATGGATTTTTTTGGTAGTTAGTTCATTTTAGGGACTCGCATAAAATAAATGGATCTTTTTATCGTCATACTACTTCTTTGGGACACCACAAAGAGTTGTAAAAGGTTTCTTTTGTTATTTATGATTATCGAGGAATATTTATGGTAAGGAGCTTCCATGGTGGTATTATCTTACCCCTTGGATATCTGGAGTTAGGTTAGGTTAGGTTGCTCTGGGCGTCCCAGAAGAGAGCTGGTTGCTTGTGATACGAAGAAAAGGAATATTCTCCCCTGTCACTGCTAGACTTGGACCATCCCGAGAGAACAATAACTTCGATTAGATCTTTGATATCAGTGGGCGCTATGTTAACAAGATTGTCAAAGAAGTAGTTTCCTAATGTTGGTTTCCTTTTCTGATCCAAACCAGGGCATTGACAGAGAAAGTGAGCAACAGTTTCCTCCTCTTCCTTACTTTGACATGCTCTGCAGATGTCTCTTGTCTCCAGACCGACCTGGTGACATGCTTCCCTATTACTCAGTGTCCTCTACAAACCGAAAAAATGACTTCTGGAGTACTGTCACCGAGTGGCACTTGTACATGATATCAGAAAAATTCAGTTTTATCTTATATTAATACACCCACTTGTATACTCATAGAATAACAATAAAGAAACCATGCTTTAATCATGTCATGTCATACTCTAGTGTCTCGGCTGTAAAATACAGTAGATATAATAAAAGAATTATTAAAAAACTAGCAGATCTGCCCGTATTTGAGGGGTATTTTACACAAATTTAGAGATGATACATGGTATTCCAAAATTTTATTAAAAATTATAAAATAGTAAAAAATATCATTATTATTACAGTCTATAACTATCATTAGATCTGGAGATTCTTTTACGTTTTGCAGCTTTAGATAGTGAGATGAAATTTGATTATATTCTAGGAATGCTTCTCATTTAGTACGCGGGTAGGCGAACTCATTTTTTTAAAGCAAATTATGCTAAATGCAAATGAAATTAAAACCAACTATCAATAGTTACTTACAAAAGTATCAATCACCTAAAAATACCTGTGTATCTACATCGATTCTGCCTGTGTTGTCTAGAACTAAATTATGTCAAGACATATTTACGTTTTATACATTGGAGTAACCAAATCCACCCTTAGAAAAATTTCTGTTTGTTTGTAGTTTTATATTAAAAATATATGTTTAGGTGCCTGATACTGTAGCAAGTAGGAATTGATAGTTGATATTACTGTGTATTTAGCCAAACACAGTTTAAAATTCTATAACTTCGCTTCTAAGTTGAATTTTCATTCCATTCAAATCTTAGCTTTTTAGTTGATATATGTACAGAACACTGTATGATTTCATATACGACATACAGAAAACTATTGTCAATGTTTCAGCTATGACTTATGGCGGTTGAGTTTGCTTGTGACAATATTTTTGGACAAACAAACAGACAGATATTTTTCTAAGGGAGGATTCGGTTTCTCTAATGTATAAAAAATGTAAAGATAACTTGAAAGAGTCGGTTGTAAGCAATGTAGAGACAAAATCTTTGTTTTATTTATATAGATATAGAAATTTATAATAACAAATTATAAAAAAGAACATTAACTATAAAAAAATTGTTATTTCAGTGTTTATCGGATGATGAAGAAGAAGATGTGTGCCCAGCTGGTAATTGAACCCTTTAATACAAATAAGCATTATTTTAATTAATTATGCAACAGTTTATGTTAATTATATGTTCTATTTTTTTTATGAAACTCAGAAGAAGAGCAGTATGTATGTCCAGAACCGGAAGAAGATATATGTCCAGAACCGAAAAGAACTGTTCTTCCGCAAGCAGCCAAACAGCATTTCAATGTGTTAAAGGTATATGTGAATCAGAGGCCTAACTTAATATAATATAAACAGTAATTTAACAATCACTTAGATTAGTCAAAAAATAATTATTAAATTTCTTTTAATGTATAAAATTTTAAATCAGATATCAGGTATTTAAAACGACCATTTTGAATGTCTGCAGTAACAATTTCACATAAACAGGTTTTAGTATAACATTTCTTTTGGATTATGTTCTCCATATGACTAGTTACGAAAAAATTAGCCTTTTCACATATTTTATGGAAATATGATAATTGACTTGGGTGGATATTATGTGAACATCCGAAGACTAAATGCCGACAGGTGCCGGAGCCTAATAATGCAAGCAGTGATTCTTGATTTTGTGCCCTCTAATGCACAAGTTTCAAATATTTCGATTCAGAACTTGCAGTTGTTATAGATCATATGAAGATGCTCCCCGAAAATAAATTTAACTAAGTATAAATATATAATTAATCTTCTTACTTTACCAGAGTTAATCCATCTTTGATTGTGATAAAAGATTTTGATTGTTATCTTTGATTCTGATTGCCCTGTAATAATCCTACTCTGATGCCAGTTAATCTACCTTTGGTATATAATAGACCCGGTTTACTCCATTGACTCAGTTAGAATGGACCGTGATACCAAACTATTCAGCCTTTTTGCTAACACAGAATTTTTCCCCTGTGATTAACTGACTAAAAAATATATATTGGATCATATTTTTTTTATTGATAAATAAATAAAAAAGTATGTATTTATTGAAGCAATAAAAATGAATTATTCATTCAAACGCAGCATAAAATTCTATAACTTCGCTTCTGCGTTGAATTTTCATTCCGTTCAAATCTTAGCTTTAATTTTGAATATTATAAAACAATTTTAAAAAAAAACTATTATAACATAATATTTTTATTATAAAATAAAACGATTTTACAAACTAATAAACTAAATACACGGAAAGAACATACATATATATAAGATATTACAATAGCTCACTAATATATTTTGACTACCTCGTCTTCAGGTAGAGTCCGATCGCGTCGTGATAAATCTCAAATCGTCACTTATCTTCCGAGCAACTCAAATCTTTTTTACCTGATGATGAAACAGTTTGTAGTAGTGAGTTTTGGTGATCTCTTTTAGGCGTGTTTTTTCTGTGAATTTAGTTTATATATAGATATACTTTAAAAACTTTGAGAAACATAAATAAAAAACAGAAATTAGTACTCACATTCACAACTCATATAATATAACTGGATTATTTTATTTGTTGAAAGATCTTAGTCTTTTTTTTTCCTTTTCATATTGTGGTTTGATCATTGATTGTTATTTCACGTATTTATGTGAAATCTTTATATATATAAATAAATAATATATATATATATATAAAGATTTCACAATAACACGTGAAACAACAATCAATGATCAAACCACAATAAGAAATGGGAAAACAAGACTAAGATCTTGTGGTTTGATCATTGATATATATATATATATATATATATATATATATATATATATAACAGATTCAATAATATATCGACCGTTTGATAGAACACACCTATATATATATATATATATATATATATATATATATATATATATATATATATATATATATATATTAGTGAAGGTTAATAGCAATCCTTCTTGCAAACATGTTTCTAAAAATTTTATGCCAATTTCATGCTTGGTTACCTTTTTAGAGAGTTTCTCTAATGTCCCTACAGGCTCTTCTCAGTTGCTCGGGGAATAAAAATTTTTTGCATGGTGGTTTGATCCAGAACCAAAGAATTTTTAAAAAACTTAATTCGATATAGTATTGAATTAATAACAATAACAATTGCCAATTTGTTTTTCATTATTATTGAAATAATATGAAGGAATGAGTTTAGTGAATGGATTTCTAAAACTTGACAAACCGGGTTAAGATATAGTGTGATGAACTAACAATTAGCATAAAATTCTGAAGTATGTAGAACTTAAGTGAAAAACTTAAGTTGCTTCGATGGCTGTCGTCGTGGATATACTAAAGTGTCTTGAAAAAAACCTCTCCTTATTTAAATTAACAAATAATGGACTGTTTTACTAAAAAAGTAAAGTATGGTGATAGATAAAAAAAGAATATGAGACAAGAATAAAGATAACCGCAAAGGCCTTTGTGAAGTTGACAAAATGCAAAGCCCACATTATGACAATACGAAGAATGCTTAGTTGTCCCTCAAATCTGCTGAGTCTCGCTCAAATCGGAGCGATGATTAAACAAAAAAAATGCCTTAGCAATTAGACTGATTTAAACTTTTGTAGGTTCTTGAATCTACTTTACAAATTCTGTTGATATCTATACAGATAGATGTTTGTACAACATTTCTGTTAAATTGATACAGGAATTTGATAGATCTTAATAAATTTTAACAGATATTACGTCCTTTTTTTTGTAAATGAACGTATTTGGGCAATATTAAAGCGTAGAAAAAGATACTTCATCGACATTCATTTCTTATTTTTACTTTTTTCTGACCAATGTGTAATATTGATATTTAATATTGTCTTTGTATGAGTATTGCCTCTAATTTTATGAGTTTTCTATTATTTCAAGTTAATATAATACTAAAAAGAACAACTACTAAGCTCCAATAAAATTACTTCTAATTTTAGTGCATATATGTGCTACCCGAGACAACGCAGTTTCACCTACAGTCACTTCAGAGTTGTTTACTTTAATTTTATTGAACTTAATTGAGATTAGTGTAGGAAATTGCTAATAGTAAATTTATTTTCAACATTCCGAGAATAAATTGCTTCAAATTTCTGTATGACAATAATCAAGTACATACAAATAATTGCTCCAATATTCACATCGCCAAAGTAAATTAGTATCTAATTGCTAGATATATTAATACATTTATTAATCAAGAGTTACATCGTTAGATTACGATAAATTGTATTTGTTAATTACCTCCCTCATTTTGTTCCTATTTAATATTTTGGGTAATAATATATTTCAATGTGTGTTACTTACTAATCTTACTTATTAACTATCATTAGTTGTATGAATGGCAATTTAAAATGCTAATCATGGGATTTAAATGGGTGATCATGTTCGTTTTCAATATTGAGTAAGAGTCATCAAAATCAACTTTCCTTCTAAACTTTCACTAACTGTTGTAAAAAAAATATCACAATTTTCTTTTTATAATAATTAACAGAGGTGTTATAAATTAAAATAAATAACTAACTGAATTGGTTGTTCGTTATTTCTGATGGTGGCTTTACTTAAAGTCAAGTTGAGTGTAGACCATGAGTGAGGAACCTTTCTTGGAGTAAAGGCCATTTTAGCACCGTCCACTTCCCTAAGAGGCCACCACGAATAGATAAGCAAATTCTTATATAATAGTTATATTGTAAAATCTTTGAATCTGTCATTGTATTACTGGATGAGTGCATCTAAAACTGCTTCACGTCTTTCAAAAGATTGAACAGTGTCCTCACTGCCTTCGTTTACCACCTTTGTTAACTTAGGAAAATCATTTTCTAAAAGCTTAGACTTTTCAAGTGATTGATAAATTCTTCTTCTTAAATGCCACAATTTTTTTTTCTTTATTACCAGAATTGTAATTGTTTATATTCTAAAACATTTTTTTTTTAAACAAACCTCAAAAGGCCACATGTGGCCTAAAGTCGCAGGTTCCCCACGCCTTGTCTAGACTATTCCATATTTCTTTATTTCGTTTATAGGTTCAAATGAAAGATCTATGTAACACAAATGATCAAGAGTTTAATATGGCTATTCCGATATAAAAATGTGATTGTTTTTAAGTAAAAACAAACCTTTCATTATTTTATTATGTTTAAAAGGTTTTCATGATTAATATTTACAATAGTAATTTATATAATTTACATATTATATTCTAAACGACTAAACCACACTAAGAAATCAGAAAATGACTACGATATTTCAACCAAAACAAGTGGTCTTCGTCGCAGTCTAACCGCCCTAAGATTTGTATTTGAAACCACTTGTTTTGTTTGAAAGATCTTAGACATATTTCTCGTTTCCATATTTTGTTTTAGACGTTTATTTTTTGTTACATTTTCATTGTCAAACCTTGATATATTGTATAATATATAATATTTGTTATATATATATATTTTATTACATAAAAGAAAGCAATTTTATTTATTATATAAAAATAATAAAACAGCTCATTTATAAGGAATTTGTAAGAACATATAAATATTAAAATATATGAGGAATGTCAGAGAAGCTGTAATCAGAAATTGAAAAGAACTTCTCAAATAAAAATGAAAATTCAAAGCATTATCCTGAAAAAATGATTTGTTTTTGCATTATTTCATCATTAAATAATATTTTGTAATTCGATTATTTTATAAAATAATGGTATCAATAAAATGGGAATGACTTAAAAGACGATAGTTTTATAACAATCATGTTGGTTTTGCAAACATTAGGCTTGTCAATCAACCAATGTGTCTATGTTTTTAAAGTGATTGTTCGTTAACATTTGTCGTTTCAGGTTATTGCAGACATGGCTCCTCCACAGAAAAAAGGTATAGTTTGTAAATGTTATGTAATATTGGTGTTTTTTTTTTTAAAGATGTGTAAATAAAGATTGCTTTGCAGCTCCCGTGTATCCCGATCTGGATTCACTTGTGCAAGACTTCTTCTCAGGATCAGGGAGTGATGTGAGTTGGCGAATTTAATTTATATTTATACGGTATTAGGCATATTTAAGGAGTTATTTTGCTTGTAATAGAGGTTGTATACCTGTTGAATATGCTACAGCTGGTTAGGTTAAATCAAGCTCTGTTTCATCAGTATAACAGGTCTGCAAATTAATGATGTTTCAGTGCATTGTTACTTAGAACAGTGTGATTGCTTAACAACTCTGAGATCTAGAAATCAAGAAAATCTACTTCAGTTTGAGTGGTATGGTGTGTCAGTAGTGTTGTTGATTAGTTTTACGTAATGTTTAAAATGGTATCATTATTTTTTTACCAAATCCCGACAAGAACATGACGGGATATGGGACATGGTTGATATGGGACATAGCAGGTGGGTACTTGGGTTCATCCTATAAGCCAAGGGACCCTGAATCGTTCGGCATCCAAACCTGAATATCAGGTCTGATAAAGCACAATAAATAGAGTGAAAGTAAATCTTTATTAAAAAGACTTGAAAATATCTGAAAACGGCTGAAATAATAATGTTTGCAGTTAACTACATTCTGTGAGTGCAAGTCTACATATATGCCCCACTACTCTCCTTTTAAAACAAGTGGGAAACTTTTTGTTTTCCAAAGAGAGTTGGAATTATTAATTTTTGCTTATTCCGACGTTGGATATTGGCTTTTATGTCAGATCAACAAATGTCAAATCTCTAAGGAGCCGTGGTGTGCAGAGTGGGGAGAGGCTATGGCTTTATGGCTCTAGGGATTCAATGAGAAGGACATCAAGAGTAAAAGAAATAAGTCATTTTAGAAATTCTGCGCTGAATTAAAACGATTTTAAATTTAATTGCTCTAGAGAAGTTGATCTTTTTTATGTTCATGACCATGATGGTAAGGTTAGGTTAGATTACAGGGTATTACCAAAAGGAAATACATATAGGCCGAACATTGGCCCTTTGTGATACACACAATGAACCTTCTACACTGGGAGTTCTACATTTTGCCTAACCCAAGTGTATTTAGAGTAGGGATCTTTAACGAGTACCTGACAACGTACAATCTCGGGACCGACAGCTTAACGTCCTCTCCGAGGGACGACGTGTTAAGATTTATTCACCTGCTGCGTGAATAAATGGAGGACCGGTGTGAGTAACAAACCACGGTTCTACTAATCCTTAAGCGAGCACATAAGCCATTGGACTACCCCAGATCTACCAGTCTAATGGTGAGCATGTTCCCACTGGGTTTACCTGGCTCCTCCTTCCGCGCGAATAAATCGAGGGCCGGAGTGGGTAACGAACTACGGTTCTACTAATCCTGAGGCGAGCACATAAGCTATTGGACAACCCCAGATCTACTAGTCTAAAGGTGAGCATGTTCCCACTGGGCTAACCTGGCTCCTCCTTCTGCGCCATTAACAATTAAATTGTTAAAATGTCATAGCCATTATGAAACATATATTAGCATTCACTGAAAAAGTTTTAGAATTTGTTGATAACCAGAATAACTAATTTTGTTTAAACAGATGAAATGTTTACTTATGATGGAATCGGAATACTTGTGAACACGATTTAGTCACACCATATGACTTGTAATAAAATTAAAAAACTCAATGTTTTTTATTGGTATTTGAGCGAGTTTTTAGTACTCGTTAAAGATCCTTACTCTAAATATAGGCAAAATTTAGCACACTCAACGTAGAATATTCATTGTATAAAGAGCCACAAAGAGCCAATGTTTTATTGTTTGGATGTTCTCTTGTGGAACTCTCATGCAACCTAACCTTTTCATATCTTTATAATATAGGGTTCCCCAAAAGCTACTACAGAGTATTTTTATTAAAACTTACACAAGAAACTGAGTGTATTCTTATTTTTAACATAAATAAAAGTCATTTGCAGATTTGATGTCTACGCACAATATAATGTTACATTAATATAAATGATTAGCATACGTATCTATTATTGATGAAATCTATCGTAAATGAACTTATTTTCAGATTTCGAGCTGTAGAGAAGGTTCTTCTACCATTCTTTCATCTTTAGGTAACTTTTATAGCAATCCGTTTTAAATATTACTTTCTCATAATTTTTGAACAATGCCATTAATCAATTTGCAGGACTTAGAAGTACAGATTCATTACTTCGATCATTCTCGCGCGATGAATACCTTGAAGATATCTGTCCTCCTGACTTCCTAGTCAGTATATCAGTTAATTTCTATTCCTTATTAATTTAAAAAAAATATTCTATTTACTACAATTTGATATGTTTGAATATAAATATGTTTTGATGTTAGTAATTTTTAATACATGCTGCTTTCAGGTACACAGATTTTTACTTTTTAAATACACACATGGGCGAATTACATATTTACACTATCTCGCTTTCTCTCTTACACACATATAAATACGCAGAGACGTACATATTTAATTAAATAATACTAATGTATACGAAGTGGTATACACATGTATCCACGATAATCAATAAAATTAGTAACATCAATTGATTTCAGAGTGACCTCGCATTATATACCATATTAGTGTATGAACTCGATAAAGAAGAAACGACGGTGAAGAAACTGGAGGAGTTTGGCTTGATATCTGGCCATGTAGGAATCCAAGATAATGAGCTAGGTGACAGCTGTGTAACGGGCTGCAGAAAATATAGACAAAAGAATGCTTGCAGTCAGACCTGAGGACTCGGAAATAGATCGGTGCGAAGTGTGTGCCTGGAATGTGTTACTGGGAGGACAAGTAGCATATTCAACTTTGTAGGACTGGCCTTGGTTCGATGCTACAGCAGGCTCTGGGTTACTCAGACGTCATATAGTAGTACTGAACAGGTTGAGAATCTCCACTGCTTCAGTTAGACTAGGACACATCTGTGGGGTGTGGTAGGAACTATATCCAGCTTCACAGGACACTGCATAAGTTCGATGATACAGTGGGTTCTGGGTTACTTCGCAGATGGCATAGAGTTGTTCCGAACTGGTTGAGTTTCGGCTTCACCGGAATACTGTTAGAGGTAATGGTGCGCAGGGTACAAACTAACTTCCTGCTAACAGGGTCAACTGGAAATAGGGTTGGCCAAGTGACATGTTAGCTGGAAAGTTGTTGGTAGTATAGAACCTCTCAGTCTATTAACAGTCCGGTAGTAAATGCCGAGACTCTTTTAAGCTTTAATGAAACATGTTAAAAGAAGACCTGCTATCTATTTATAGGAATATATATATATATATATATATATATATATATATAATAAATAACAAAATAATAAAAATAAAATAAAAGTTACAACCAGAAAACACAACAATGGACTAACAATCACGATTCTCGATATTTCGTCTTTCTTGCCGTTTTCAGAAGACATGGGAATGGTGACCGACACAAAAGAAATATATATATACAAAACTATAGTTTATCGGGACTCGGTCAGTTCTTCAGGTTCAAATTAAACTCTCATTGCCAACGTTTCGGTCTTTATTTAAAACCGTTTTCATAGGCAGAAGTATAAATATTGAAACCGAAAAACTAAGTATTACATTACAAATTATTTTATAAAGAAAAATAATTATAAAATAATTATAAAAATAAAATAATTATAAAAAATAATTATGTTACAAAGAAAAATAATTTGTAATGTAATACTTAGTTTTTCTGTTTCAATAATTATACTTCTTGCTATGAAAACGGTTTTAAACAAAGACCGAAACGTTGGCAATGAGAGTTTAATTTGAACCTGAAGAACTGACCGAGTCCCGATAAACCATAGTTTTGTTTCTATTCCACGGTCGGTACTTTTATCAATATATATATATATATATTCATAGCAATTAAATGAAACGGTCCAGCAGACTTTTAAATAAAATGGAGATAAAACGAAGGTAACAGACAGCTAAAACAAAGATCGTCGCCATCAGGAGTCGAAAAGTCCTACAGGAAGACAGGACAGAACTCTATGAGCAACAACACAGTAGGGGTACTGACTAACGTCGTGCTGTTACTGATCGAGTTGCCGCCCTGCCTTCCAGCAATACTGTTCACCTCCTCTTGACCACGAAGATCGTTGAAACATAGAAGTGAATTATGCCTCTGTCTATCTGTATGTTACCTTCGTTTTAACTCTGTTATATATATATGCAATTTTCTGAATAATAATTTATGACAGAATTACATATTTATCAAGAAATTATTTCTAGAACCTTTTGATAATTTGCTACTATCTCTGTTGAAATTAGTACTAATTACTATCACAAATCCCGTGAATTTCCCCAATTTCATGATATGTTATTTTGTTTCAGGACGTTGAAGATGACCCTTGTGAAATGGCAGACGGTAATATTTTCAAAATATTTTGTTTTTGCATATCTATATATAGAATGATTTCTCAAAAACAAATATTTTTTAATTTTATTATTAATTAATTATATTACGTAATTATTAATTATATTATATCAAAATCTCAGTCTATAATTTGGAAATTTATAAATGCGACTAAGATTTTTAGATCAAATGAGAGGTTCTCAACTTGAGTTGTTTTGGTCAAAACATCTTAGTGCTATGTATGAATGTCCAATTAAACAAATTGAATTTTTACATGAAGACAACACTATAAATTACAGAGTAAAACACTTCACGAAAAGAAAGTGTTATAACTGATTTTAATATTTCTCCACTCGTCGCTATCAGGAGGTAAGTCGTCTTCTAGGTGGCTGGTGACTAACAAAGAGCTAGTCAGGATATCTTAAGACCCTCAGGAGGAACAGATATTAGCCTCCTTGGTGCTAAATTAGCTCTGAATTCTTTATACTCTTATTCCTTTCAATTTAATAATTATAATTTTTCTAGTGTCTTATTATTTATATCTCTTATTACTCGGTAACTTTATTACTTTTATTATTATTATTATATTCAATATTACCATTCACAATTATTGTTATTGATATTTCTTTGATTAATGTCCCCCCCCCCTCTCTTCAATAGTGATAAAACGCTGATTGTTCTTATGTATTGGAGTTTATTAGCCACCTAGCCGTCTTAATGACGATCGTATGGCGAAATGTTAAAGCGAGTTACGTAATTCTTATTCTATATTTTTCTTTAAGTGGTTTAAATAAATATATACTTTTATTATGAAAAAACAAACCAAAACGCACAAATAAAATGTAATTGATATAAAGAAATAGGGAAATTAAAAGCTCACACTTACAGTCTCTAATTTTTGGTTTGATTCGTCATCAAGAGAGATAAGAGAGGGCAACCAAATGCACTAGTGAAGGGACGATAGGAGACCGAACCATAAATATATATTAAACATAATTTAATATATATATATATATATATTGTATACTTTGGGAGCAGACCTTTTTTTAAACATATATCATGTTTAAATAACTTGCCAACGTTAAGTCTAGTATGTTTCTTACATACCTTCTCGAGTTTTCTGATATTATTCCTCCATCTTTCCGGTACCATATAAATCAACTCACCGAATGATTTGTTTTTATTTCTTTTTTTCATATTTACACAGGGCTGACGTTTCGGTCTCCACTGACCATTATCAAGGAATTCTTTTTACAATTCATAATAAAATACTTATTTACATTAACAATCACGTCGCTTCATTCAAATATAACTAATAAAGTACACTTTTCCAATTTACAATCTACCTTATAAACCTAAACATAAACTTGTGTTAACAGATTTGTTTCTACATACCCTACATGAATCTTACACGACGTTACTTAATTCACTATTTAGTTATTATGTCTTTTTCACGTATGTAACTTTAACATTCTGGAAAGACAATTGATCTGATCGTTAAGGTTAGGCTTTATACAGAACTTTTCCTTTATACAGAACGATTTAATTATATGCAGCCTCTCGTATGGTTATTATCTCGATATATATTACTTCAATGTTGTCTTCCAGCGTTTTTCAATTTAGCTTGCTTTTATATATTTTCATTGGTACGACGACAACACTTTCACGTAGACTTACCATGCACCTCGCAGCCTAAAAACACACAATGAAAATACATAAAAGCAAGGTAAATAGACAAAACGCTGGAAGACAACATTGAAGTATTATATCGAGATAATAACCATACGAGGCAACATATAATTGAATCGTTATGTATAAAGGAAAAGAAGCCGAACCTTAAAGATCAGATCAATTGTCTTTCCAGAATTTTAAAGACTCTGACGAAGACGGCTTGTTACTGCTGAAAGATCTTAGTTTTTTTCTTATTTCTTATTGTAGTTTCAACATTGATTTATATACATATATATATATACATAAATTCAGAATATAATATAATGATATAATATAATATAATATAATTCATGAATATAATATATAAAATATTCAGAAACCTTGAAAAACTGGTGAAGAAAATGACATCAGTAAAATACGGTCAGTTGTTCAACAAAATATATATAATATGATAAAATCACATTTGAAATGGGAAAACAAGACTAAGATCTTTCAAACGTAACAAGCAGTCTTTGTCAGGGTCAAAAAACCAACTCATATTGTGGTTTGATCACTGATTGTTATTTCACGTGTTTATGTGAAATCGTTATATATATATATATATATATATATATATATATATTCACTGATAAAACGAAATACGATCCAAACTGGACACAATACGAGTTCGAGATTAACAAAGAGCAACACACAAAGTAGGGAAACACACTTACAGACTCAAATTTTCGGGTAATCCGTCTTCAGGAGAAAAGAGAATGGGAGACCAAGCACGTTGTAGGCGCAACGGCAAGTAACCAACCAGGCAACCGCCAGTGCTGTCAACCGTACCCGGTCTTAAAGTATAAAATTAGGAGAAGATATAAACAGAAGCTCAGATAAGCAGTACTGGTTGGGTAAAACTATAAGTAGGTGAAAAATTATAAACAATATAAGATAAAAACAAACTATAAGAAACAAAATAATGATAGAGAAAAGAAGAAAAAATACATAAATAAATAAAAATAAATACAATACAAAAAACTTGCATTGGTTGTTTTAGTAAATAAAAGATAGAGACTGAATAAAAGGGTAAGTATGGGAAACTAGTTAAGAATAAGAATTTAGAAAAATAAAATAGGATAAAACAAACTAGTAGTAAGTGAAGAAGACAAAATAGATATACACAAAATATACGAAAGAGGAAAAAAGAAATAAGTACTAGAGAATAAAGAATACTGGAAAAAAAGTACAAAAAAAAAATAAATAAATAAATAAAAAATAAAAAAAAAAATTAAAAAAAAATGTACAAAAAATTATCTTTTAAGGTTAAGTCCAGGTGCACTGCGCGCCCCGAGCAACCAGATGTGAGCCTCCTCAGAGGCTCTAAGGGTCACGGTATTATCACCAGGGGGAATCTGACGCAGAATCTGCACACTGAAGCAGTCGTTAAAAGACAGACCGTGGGATTTGGCGTGTATGGCGACAGGTAAATTGGAGTTGTTGTTAACGGATGCTCTATGACCGTTCATACGGAGGCTGAGCTTGTTAGAGGACAGTCCTACGTAGAACGCATCACAACGAGTACAGTCCAATTTGTAAACACAATTTTTGGATGTACATGAGCAGTCCTTAGCAACAGGGAAGGACTGGTTATGGGAAGATGGAGTGAAGTGTGAAAGGGGGTTGAGAAGCCCCTTTTCATCTGGCCCCACGGTAGTTCCGAACTTGACTCCTTCCTTCTGAATTTTAGAACTTTCTGCACTTCTGTTTCTTATACCCACAACGTTTCAGCCACCTCTATGACCTTTCTTGACATCGACATTACCCTCCAGGGCAACAACCTCATTACCTCCGTTCACTCTAAACCCTCAAACCCACACCAGTACCTCCACTTTAATAGTTGTCACCCTCCCCACACAAAGAAATCTATCCCCAGATCCTTATCCATCCGAATCCACCGTACTTGCAACCGACTCCAGCAGAAGAACCTGCACCTCAACTCCTTCAGAACCAAGTTCCTGGAGCGTGGTTATCCGCCATCGTTACTGGAAAGAAGACTGATCCCTGCGAATTTATCCGTCAACCCTCCTTCCGTCTCCACTTCCCCGGTGAATGAGTCTCCCCTCCTTGTTACTACCTTCTTCCCCGGTATACACAAACTCAAACGCATTATCAAAGATCTGTTCCCCATCCTATCCTCTTCTCCTTCCACGTCGACTATTTTCCCCAGTCAACCCCGCCTCTCATATAGACGTTCCCCCAACCTTGGCAACCTCTTTTCCCACAGAGACTTGACGTCCAGGCGCGTCAACCACCCGTCTGTGGGCGCTAAGAGTTGCGAAAGGCGGGGGTGCCTGACCTGTCCGCTTCTCAACCCCCTTTCACACTTCACTCCATCTTCCCATAACCAGTCCTTCCCTGTTGCTAAGGACTGCTCATGTACATCCAAAAATTGTGTTTACAAATTGGACTGTACTCGTTGTGATGCGTTCTACGTAGGACTGTCCTCTAACAAGCTCAGCCTCCGTATGAACGGTCATAGAGCATCCGTTAACAACAACTCCAATTTACCTGTCGCCATACACGCCAAATCCCACGGTCTGTCTTTTAACGACTGCTTCAGTGTGCAGATTCTGCGTCAGATTCCCCCTGGTGATAATACCGTGACCCTTAGAGCCTCTGAGGAGGCTCACATCTGGTTGCTCGGGGCGCGCAGTGCACCTGGACTTAACCTTAAAAGATAATTTTTTGTACATTTTTTTTTAATTTTTTTTTTTTTTATTTTTTATTTATTTATTTATTTATTTATTTTTTTTTTGTACTTTTTTTCCAGTATTCTTTATTCTCTAGTACTTATTTCTTTTTTCCTCTTTCGTATATTTTGTGTATGTCTATTTTGTCTTCTTCACTTACTACTAGTTTGTTTTATCCTATTTTATTTTTCTAAATTCTTATTCTTAACTAGTTTCCCATACTTACCCTTTTATTCAGTCTCTATCTTTTATTTACTAAAACAACCAATGCAAGTTTTTTGTATTGTATTTATTTTTATTTATTTATGTATTTTTTCTTCTTTTCTCTATCATTATTTTTGTTTCTTATAGTTTGTTTTTATCTTATATTGTTTATAATTTTTCACCTACTTATAGTTTTACCCAACCAGTACTGCTTATCTGAGCTTCTGTTTATATCTTCTCCTAATTTTATACTTTAAGACCGGGTACGGTTGACAGCACTGGCGGTTGCCTGGTTGGTTACTTGCCGTTGCGCCTACAACGTGCTTGGTCTCCCATTCTCTTTTCTCCTGAAGACGGATTACCCGAAAATTTGAGTCTGTAAGTGTGTTTCCCTACTTTGTGTGTTGCTCTTTGTTAATCTCGAACTCGTATATATATATACACTTTTTCGTTAGAAATACTATCCGAAACGGACAAATATAGTTCAATGTAGAAAAAGAAACATAGAGAAATTAAAAGCACACACTTACAGTCTCTAATTTTTGTTTTGAAGACGGTTCAAACAGAAAATTAGAGACTATAAGTGTGCTTTTAATTTCTCTGTGTTTTTTTTTCTACATTGAATTATATATGTATACATATATTGTTAAAGTTGGCAGCAGCTTCTGCGTTGACCAATTTATGACTGATTTTTTACTAAAAAAAAAAAAAGAAAAAAAAAAGAAAATCAGCCATAAATTGGTCAACGCAGAAGCTGCTGCCAACTTTAACAATACATGTTTGAAAGAAGATCTGCTGCCATCATACATATACATACATACATATATATATATAACAACAAACAGCACTTATATATAGGTATAATTACTTATATATATATAAAACCAATTCAAGGAAACGAGAGTTTGATTTTTTTATACTAGAAAATTGACCAAATCTCGATTAGATATATATATATATATATATATATATAAAGCAATTACGAAATTCTAAGAATAAAACTTGTACCTTATGGATGACCTTTTCTGTAACAATTTTCACGGCTTCTTTAAAAGTTTCCTTATTATTTATGGTTTTGTATATTAAAAAACAAATTTATTGAATTCAATGTTGATAAGTTAAAATCTTCAGAGATTAGAAATAGTCACCAAATTCATTAAAACTGTTATCGTTTTAACGGAATCGTTATCAGAGTTCAACACCACCTTGAGATACAATGCTTTTATTTAATTGTAATTAAACTACAATTTTTCAGGGTCACACATGAGCGGTTATGAATCAAGAGAATCTTGCCCTGAAGAGGTAATTTAACTATATTAATTTCTCGCTCATTAACTATATTATGACATTATTTTACAAGTGACGCTTGGGGCTAGGCTAGGACAGAGGTACTCGATTCTGAACAGGTAGTTCCGGGGTTTAAACCTGTTTTGAGCTCACACCTGTCAGTGTACCACAACCTTTCGGCAACATCAAAATCGGTCCATGCGTTTTACGTGCTGCCCTTTAGCCACTTTGAATTCATGAGCTCGAAGTGCCCGAGGTGACCTCGCAGAAACTACATCGCACATCATGGCCTATAACACGCATCAGTATTAGGTTTTCATACTCAAAATAGATCAACCTGATACATAAAGACTTAATACTAAGTCCAGGATTACTTAATATTCCCCCTAGGAAAAAACTTTAATACTAATTAGCCTAGTACTTTGATGTACTCAATATCCTTCGAAGAGACAACAATAGAACCCTATGGGTACTCCATTTTCCCTTAGGGATTACCTATTTTAACACAAAGCAATAAACATGTAAATTAGGCAAAAAGGAGACATACATACCACCACAACCATGCCCACAGGGTACTTAACATTCCCTTGTGGCATACTTGAACTAGCAGAAAAACACTAGACAAATTGAAATATATTGGGGGTTCAATACTCACTCCGGTCCTTAATTTATTTACGTGGAAGGTGAATAAATGTGACCACGTAGACTTTCGGAGAGGACTTAAGCCTGCTTTGACCCTCCGTTTATCTAAAACTTTCGGCTATAACACAAATTCAAATCAGACCGACCAAGCCCAACCTGCTTCCCGGCCTCTCAGCCACTTTGATTTGAATAAATCGAGAGCCAGAGTCGGTATTCAACCCTGGAATAACCTCTCCAGAGGTGAGTAGGTTGCTACTGTGCTAACCTAAGAGGACGTTAAGCCATCAGTGTCAAGCCTGTACGATATCAGGTACTCATTAAGCCTCACTAGTTCACTTCAGGAACTCTAAATATACTTGAGTTAGCAAAAAGTTTGGATTCCCAATATAGTAGAAAGTTCATTATATATCACAAAGGACCAATGTTCAATCTATGTGCGTTCCTTGTGGAATTGCCACTGCAACCTAACCTGACCTAAGTGATCCTTGGTAGTGGGTGATTCCAACTATTGATCATTTGAAACATGCAAATTTCGCTTTAAATGTTAAAAAAATATCATTTATTAAATTAATAGTAATATTTGTGGTGCTTGTCACAGTTACGGATCCATCCATAAATGTGCTATCATTTAACCTGCCCATTGCTTCTTATTTATGAAATAATTTAGACCAGAAAAATTATTTTATTTCGGGAAATTATTAGGCTTGAGGTATTTGTGAACTTGAATACATTACTTGTATTAAAGAGTTATAAATAGAAAGATATATATCAAACCAAATGGGAGTTGATATTAGCAATGGCTTGATTATCACCCAGATATATTAATTAATTAATGTCATTAAATGATCAGACCCGTACCATAACTAAGGTGAACCGGGGCAACCGCCCTGGTCTCCGCGCTTTTGGTAGCCCCGTGGGATTATGGTAGTGACCTCAAACAAATGACCTTTTCACTTGGAGAAAAAATAATTTCTTGTTTTTCCTGATAAACGATAGATACAGAGTGAAAAAAAACTGTTAATATGAGAATAAAATCAAAACTTCTAAGCTTTTTTTATTTCTAATACCTGCACAATATAACTAATATAATATAATAATTTGAGGATGGGGAGGCCTCGCTGTACCCCTGGCCCCATAATTTCCTATGCATGACCCTGTAAATGATATATTAAAGGTTACTACTGGCAGATTAAACTTATGTTAATCAATTAAAATGTATTTAATTTATGTTTAAACTGTCGAATAACAAGGGCTGTGATGAATTTCGAGTTTTAACATTTTTCTTCTTTATTCTGACTATTAATAATTTAAATGGACTTATTATCAGTTAAAAATATTACAAAACACGGAATAGAAATAAATTTATAGATATATATTTGAAATACCAGTTCATCATTAAGAGATCAGGAAAGATATCTCTCCCGCATCGGCACATCTTCTGATCTACCCCCTGATGATGACCTGATGTTCAAAATATATGTTGTATAAAATTATGTACCATATATGAATTATTATATATATCATATAAACTTCTATAAAAATGAATTCGTTATTGGTTGTATTAAGATGAATTGAACTCATGCACTGTGTTGTTGTGTTTCTTAGTGCCCCAGTACGACCAGCTTGCCCATGTCAGATGACCTACTTGGTTCATCGATATGCTCATATCTGACGGCTATGGAACATCAGATAAACAGGATTACATGCCCAGAGAGTACAAAATCTTTTTTTCTAAAATTAAATATGAATTAGCTGCTTACTGGTATGAATAACCCAATAAATTTTTACGTTAATAAGGATATACAAACATTTGATCATGGTTAATAAGGGGTGCCTTTTTGCGTGTGTATGTGTCCAGATAAACGTCGTTTGATCAAAAAGTAAGGACACTTTTTGAATTTTGCGCGCTCTGTACAGTGTATTTTCAAAACTGTTTGTTGTTTTGATGGTACACTTGTCACATCACATGATCATATGTTCACAGTTTTAACTATATAGCATGTGTTACTTTTATGTGTGATGCATAAAGATTAGACTCGTCTTTGCATGATCGGCGATTTGTCGCTGTTGAAAAAGATAATTACCTGCGGAATAACTTACACCATTTATAAATCTTTTTTTGCTTATGTTGACTCACAGTACCCCACTGTTAATATTTCAATAGTTTTTGAGCACTTAGTACCATTTATTTTATACAATTATTAATATGAACTCTTTGTTCCATTATTTTAAGAGTAAAAAATCTCCAAGCACGCAAACACGTGTCTAACCTCGTCTAGCCTCTTAGATAAAAACAGCATGCTATATAGTTAATGCGTTGGTAGGTCGTGACCAATGTACTAACACAGCAAAATAATTGAAATTAGGTACTACAGAACACGCAAAATTCAAAAAGTCACCACCTAACCTTTTGATCAGACTTTGTACACAGCAAATAGAAATTTCTAATTCAATCGAATTATATTGACATTCTCCAGGAAAACTTATTGTTTAAGTAGAAGTTTGAAAGTAATATCACTCCAATCCACTAGTTTTTTAAAAATCAAGTCGGTAAATTCTTAATGCATATACTCGTACTTGTTGATTCAAATATGGTTTATTTTTTTTAAAAAAACTATGTTTATTCTGTACTATTTCATTGTTTTTATTTTTTTTTTTTTTTGTAAACAATGGTGTAGCTAAAAACTCACTTGTGATTTTTACAGTAATTACAAGCTTACTTATGATTTGTTTTAGGTCGTTGTTCTCTTCAAAATTGGATGTCAAGGCTCTCAAAAGAACCTAGAAGTAAAAAAGAGTCACAGTTGATTCTTGAATATTTGCAGCATATCGTAAACGAGTTGGAGAATCAAGTTATTCCTCCTCCTTTTCTTCTTCCTCCCGGTCGAGAATTGAAACCACTGGCACAAGTTTACTGGGTAATAACTTGATTTATTTGTTCGCGACATTGAGAGAATTAAGAGGATGTATGGGTACTTTGTATACATTTTATATTTAGGTTGGGTTAGGTTATCGTGGCTATTCTCAGAAGAGAATACACTGAGGTCAGTTGACCTCTTGCTTCATATGACCTTCTGACCCCCCTTCACCGCTGCACCTTGAACAAACCAGTTAGGCATATAAATCTAACTAAATCCCTCATTCCAAGGTTAGTTTCTTTAAATCATCGAAGAAGAATTCACTGATTTTTTATTTTATTTTTATTTTTCTCTGAATCAATGAAGTGCAAAGAAAAATTATACAGCAAAAAGTAAGAGTAAGAAAATTGAGGAACAATCTATTGTTTCTTCTCAGTATGACGTGCAATGAAAATGGGTAGCTAATCACATTCCGTACTAGTATATACAAAAAAAATTGAGTTCTCTCCCTCTTGATCACTTACATTAAACCAACCAAATAGAAGTGTAAATCTAAAGGAACCCTGATTTCAGATTATGTTAGCTTCCTTAAATTTACAATGAAAAATTTACTGATTTCTTTCTTCTTCTAGGAATCACTGTAGTTCAACAAAGGACAAAAAAGAGTCGCTCTATTATGATTTTTGACGATGATTTGTAGCTACTCTCACTGTAGTAGTATGTTTACTAAGAGCCCTGTGATAAATATCATGACATTTACTACTATTGAATTATAAGAACAGTCAAGCTAATGTCGTTTTGGGGGTTACCAAAGGCCAGAATTGTGTTCTAAAGGCCTTTCACATGCAGGTTCTCATTGAATCACCTCTGGTTCACACTTCTTACAATAGTTTTGTTATAGTCAAAGTAACTTTGAAAAAAGAATGTTTTCAGTTGGCAGAGAGGTTGCAGATTTTGACTACTTGTTTACTTTGTCGTTTTTAAATGCTGGAAGGCAGATGAGGCGAATGCTAACAATCTACTTTCCCATTAAAGGGTATCCTATTATATCACATCTTACTGGTAGAGGCAGTGTCTGTCTTGTCAATAGGAATCACTATACATATAAGAAAGGCTTCTCTTATCATCTTTTATACTGCAAATAACAGTCATCCCAGCGCTCGTAATATAATAATTCCCTCATTTTTTATTTATGTTTTATATTGCTCTTTCACAAGTCTTATCTGCTGAAATGTAATTTAGTTTTCATCCATTGTGTGCTCTTTTATTTTACATGAATACATTTTCTAGAAATAATAATTTCCAATTTTGTTTTGCCAACTTGCCAATTTCTTTTGTTTTGCCAAGAATCTACGAGTATAATATATAACACGACCGTGTTCATAATATGTATATATATAAAGTTAGTCTTTGTTATGTTTCAGTCCATGTGTCACAGTTTATTTTAAGTATATATATATATATATATATATATTAAAAGGAAGAATAGTAACATTAGTAACATATAGACGAAGAGACACACTTACTAACTCAAATTTTCGGATAATCCATCTTCAGGAGAAAAGAGAGTGGGAGACCAAGCATACTGGAAAAGCAAACGGCCTGTCCGTTGCACTTGTTTATGACGTATAACGGACGTTATTTAGGTTGGCTTTGGTTATCGTGGCTATTCTGAAAAGAGAATACACTGGGCTCAGTTGACCTATCTCATTTATACCTATGCTAAATGAGATAGGTATTTAGCAATAACTAACTTTAGGCAACGGCCTGTCCGTTACGTTTCCGGCGTGCTTCGTCTCCCACTCTCTTTTCTCCTGAAGATAGATTATCCGAAAATTTGAGTTAGTAAGTGTGTCTCATTCTCTATGTGTTGCTATTCTTCGTTTTTGAACTTGTTTGTGTTCAGTTTGGATCAACTGTCCGTTTTTAAAGTACATATATTAACACTCAATGATGAAACCACAATATGAAATAAAAAAAAAAGATTAAGATCTTTCAACTGTAACAAGCGGTCTTCGACAGAGACAAAACCCAACTGGATTTTGGGTTGGGTTTTTCACTCTAACGAAGACTGCTTGTACGGTTTAAGATTTTGGTATTTTTTTCCCCCATTTCATATTGTGGTTTGATCATTGATTGTTATTTCACGTGTTTATGTGAAATCTTGTATATATTAACATATGAACCACACTTAGAAATCACAAATGGCACCACGATGCTGGTAACCAACAAGTTGAATGGCTGGACTAGAAAGAGATGACACGCAATTTGGAGTTGAGAGGATGGTATTTTAAAAGTAGTAAAAGTTTTGGAAAATGTAAGAAAGGATTGGACAGGACAAGTTGAAATGGAATCAATTTTTCTGAATATGGCCATTAGTTTTCACATTCACTTAATGTGTTTCTTGAAAACTGTTTGAACAATTTTAAATGAACTTTTAATAAATTAAATACTAATTAATTGTTGGCCTAAAGTCATATATTGTATAAGAGGCTCTATTAAATGGTTTCCCCTCATTTCTCATACTTTACTTAAACAGATAAAGAAATAAATATTAAAAGAGATACAAATTGTATAACTAATTTGCAGTTTATATGTGTAAATTAATAGAATGTGTTTACCCTGTATTCCTCAGGTATTGAGGGTGCTCGAATTGGGTAGGCCAATTGCAGTGACTCGAAAAGGCTGCAAACAATGTTCTAAGTCAGGGATGTCAAACTCAATTGTACAAGGGGCCGAAATTCAAAATACACTTTAGGTCGCGGTCCGAATAGGATACACATTTATTTAACACACTAAAACTAAATGTTTTTGGAACATAAATATGAATAAAAACAGACAGGAATATTATTCTGAAACAAAACTCAAACATTAAATTACTTCTCTTTAATTTCTGCTCTTCATAAAAATATCTTGTTAAATATAACATTCAAATTCCTTTGCTCCTATGTCACTATATATAAAAAGAATAAAGTTAAATATCTCAAAAGATTTTGCTCTCCTTAAAAATATCTCGTGTCGAAATTATACAAGTTAGAAATAGGAACATGCTACAAAACCTGGAAATGTACACAAAATATGTGCTTTTCAGGAATAACAATTCAAATCATTCAGTTTTCTTTGCTCTTATGACGTTATCTGATTATATGCTCTGACTACGGCATCTTTTTTTGGCAACAAGTTCGTTTACGTTTGATGTAAAGTCCTGTGTTGTGGAGATTCTCAGGATTGACAGCAGTTGCTCATCAGTGAGATGACTCCTGTGTGCTGCTTTGTTAATCTTCATCACTGAGAAGAGCAGTGTCACTAGACATACTCGTATACTCAGCCTCCCATCGGTTATTAAAGGCTATGTTTTCAGAATCAACTTTTCTCTTCGTCTTCGTGAAGGGTATCTTCGGCTAAAGGCTATCTTCGTAATATCTTGTAATAGCTAAACTTAATTGACGCGAGAAGTACGCTGCAAGGCAGTTGAAGCTTGCAATATGGGATCTGTAGTTCTGTGCATTATTGTGTTATCAGAGCTTCATATCGATGGGCCATGAATAACGATAATGTAAAGTCATCTTGCGGGCCAGATATGATTACAAAGCGAGCCGGATGTGGCCCGCGGGCCTTGAGTTTGACACATGTGTTCTAAGTGGATTTCCCCTACAATACAAACAATGCTCTATACAAAGTATACGTGTACAAAAGACTACATTACTTTTCAGCAAAGCGTGCTACACGAATCCCACAGAAATTGAAATCTTTCTCAAAAAATTGTTGAAATTGACGAATAACTCAGTAATTCACCTTATCTTAATGCCTTTGAGTAAGTAGATACAATACTGAAGGTCTGTTGCTCAGGAAACCATACTGGTTATTCTCGCATCAAGTTAGTACTTGAAATCAACTCCGTGCTTCAAAACATAAGTTAAGACACTGCACTCTTCTACAATGTTACCTAAGCAGAATACAAAATTTATGTCAAATGATTAGAAAAAAACAGTGGTTACTGAAATTCGGAAAAAGTCCCTAAACATTTCTATAAAATTAGTTGTTTAACCGCTATTTTGGGGTAGGTGGCAATCTTTATTAACACCCCCTTAGTACTCATTAAAAATACTGACATAAAAAATTCTCAAAGTTTCATACCTTTGTAATTGATACTATATTTATCAAAATTGCCTTTTTTAATTTATTTTTTAATTTTTAGGACTTATCTTTAGAAATATACAAATACGCATATTTTGTGTAACAAGCATATGTTATAAGAGTAATAAAAAACGTTTTGATACACATGTATAAAGAATAAAACCCACTCGTTCAATTTTTTTTATTTCATGCAAATAACTTTAAATGAAACTTGGTTTAAACTATATATATCAGATATATTGTTTTTAATGACTGATAATTTTTTTTTAATTCTAGGAAATTAAGAAACAAGAAGAGAGTAAAGGTATATATTCAACTTCTTTTATATTAAAAACTAAATTAAGTATTAAGAAATGAACAGATGGTAAAATGCTTGTTTGTTACCCGTAGAGCAGGATTGTGTTAATGCGGCGGAAGTCAAATCTCAGACAGCTACATCACAATTGTTGTGCTCCCGTCTCAAAGACCTGCCCAACAAAGTGTTTAAACATCCTAGTTATGAAGGTAAACTTTAATTTAGTTATCTTCTGCTAATGTTTCACTGAAAACATCTCACCAGTAATTCTAATTTGTCGTATACTCAAAGTCAAATAACGGTCTGTGTAGACAATGAGTCAAGAAAATAAAATTTTGGGAATTCAATGAAGCAAACTTATTCGCAATTTTACTCTGTCTGTGAGGTAATGAGTTGTTCAGTAAATTACTTAGCTTCAATGCAAATATCTACTAAATTACGATTACTAGTCTATTCAAGTACAATCGTTTGACGCAAGACCAACTTGATAAAGAAAAATGGTATATATATAATTTAAGTATTTATTTTGAAATGTTGTTATATATATATATATATATATACTTTTTCGTTGGAAATACGATCCAAAACGGACAAATATAGTTCAATATAGACAAAGAAACATAGAGAAATCAAAAGAACACACTTACAGTCTCTAATTTTTGGTTGTCCAACAGTCTCTGAACCAGTGCGCTTGGTTTCCCTCTCTTATCTCTCCTGAAGACGGTTCAAACCGAAAATTAGAGACTGTAAGTGTGTTCTTTTGATTTCTCTATGTTTCTTTGTCTATATTGAACTATATATATATTCGTAAATTTTGGTAGCATCCTTCTTTGACACACACATTATTGAAAATGACACCAAATTTAGCTGATACCTGTTTCTTAACAAGTTCCTCAATTTTTCTAAATGACACTCTCGTTATTTCTACACAATAAAGTCTACACAATAAAGTACATCTCCTATGGTCGACATGTTTCGAATGATCAACATTCATCATCAGGACGTGAATAAGATCTAAGGTGAAATATCTGGTTTATATATACATGGAGAAGGTAGAAGGGGTTGTTTTCAATAAAGTTTAAGAGATGGTGGGCGTTAATCCTGTGGGGTGAGTGGCCTCTCGGCCTGAGTCGCTACCTGCAAGGTAGCTACCCTTGCGCATACTGTTTACTGTTTCTTATGCGCATGAACAAGGCACTCTTTTCGTCTTCTCTTCTGATTGAATATTTGTGTTGTTTTATCCTTGTAAGAAGACCTTTGCTAGTCTGTCCAATGTAAGACATATCACAGTCAGTACATGGTATCCTGTATACACAACAGTCCTTTCTTCTTGGCTTATTATTGACAAGTCTGTTAAACAAGTTACCATCATTACTGAACACAACAGAAACGTCCAACCTTTTCATAAATGAAGGCATATCATTCAAACAAGGACTGTATGGAATGACTAACAAATTCCTTCTTGTGAACTGTTCTTCATTATTTAATATCATGGATTGTTTCACCTTTTTTATGATATTGTCAATTAACCTTTTTGGATACATTAAAGAACCTGCAATTTTGTAAATATTTCTGATTTCATCTAAAAATTCCTCACTGCAAATTTTGAAAGCTCTTAAGAACATGCTACTAAAAACTGATTTTTTAGTTTTTATGAGCGGAGAAGAAATGGACATAAGATGATACATTTATTGACTTCCTATGAATACTTTACTTTAATTTATTAAAGTGATATGCGTCGTCATCAGGTAGAAAGTTTGAGTAGCTCTGAAGACATCAAGGATTTTACTAAAGCCAGGGCTACAATATTAATTGAGGCTTTAAGTTACTCGTTATCAAAAACTAGATTTTATAAAATTTACAAACAAAAAAAACTTGTAATGATAAGTTGACAGTTGCTTATTATGATTTAGCATAATGATTCTTCTACGAATGTTAACTATAGCTAAATGTAATCAAGTGAATTTTTTACTTTACTATAAGTAAAGTATAGTGATCGTGAAAAAATTCGATCTCGAGATTTTGACGGAATTACATGTTTTGAGGTCCCAGAAGTCGTTTTATGAAGTTTTTACGATGATGTCTGTGTGTGTGTGGGTGGGTGGGTGCGTGGGTGGGTGCGTGTGTTAGCATTGCTTGTTACCACGCTACGGTCCAGAATCTTTGATGGATCAAGTTGATATTTTACACAAAAATGGGCCCCATTTAGACGAAGATCCCTATTGTTTGGGAAGAATTATGCATGATGGGAAAGTCACTTTTTTTGCCAAAAACCGTTTTTTTTAAAACATTTATTTCTCCTAAACTACTAACCCTAGAGTTTTGAGATTTTGACATTATCTTTGAGGTTACAAATGGAACAAACGAAAAATATATTCAAAATTTTATATCAACAGTAAATATTTTTTTTTCAATAAAATGTACAAATTTTGACTTATAAATCAATCTCAAACCTTGTGAGAGCGATACAAGCCATACTGTTTGACGGACAAGAATGAAACTATGCCTATAAATAGAACATTATATGGAAAATGAGTTGAGATATTTTTTTCTAAAATTACATTCGCTAAAGGGGCGTTAGAGTACGATTTGTGTTTTCAGAAAATGTTTTTTTGACGCTAAACGGCTCGTTAAAAAATTATGAAAATTTGACCAAAAATGGAACGACAAATTAGCAATTCATAAAAAAAAAATCATGAAGTTTCAATTACGGAAAAGAGCAATAACGATATAAAAACTCTTTGTTTATCCTAGACTAAGAGATCACCTGCTATACTTGTCGAATTTTTTGTATTTTTTTACATTGTTTACATTGACTTAGAAATTTTTTGAGCGAATCCACTGAGATAAAATTGATGTTTCTAATGGAAAAATGAAAGTATATTATTTACTTATAAGAGATGTAAGAGGAATATTATTGTGCAGGTAAATGATAACACTCATTAAAAAAAAAATCGTATATATGTTATTTGACAAAGGGGAAGGAAAATGATCTTATTAAATACTAAGAAGCCATAAAATTCCCAGTATAATAATTCTGTTAAAAACCAAAAATGTAAAAGATAATTCAAAATATAAATTTTTCGTTTAGAGATTAATAACTGTAATTATCGTACATCTTTAATTAACAAATCACCTTAAAACAACATTTTCTTCGCTGTTTAAGATGTTTTTCAGAGAAAAAAAGGGTATTTTACTGTTTTAAATTTGAAAATTTTACATTAATATTCAATGTAGAAGGATGTTAAGTAAACGATGTAAGAAATCTACTGGCTATTTGAACAATAGCCATGTTCTCTTGTAGGATAATATTTCGTTTCAAGAAATGTTCACATTGGTTTTTCAAAAATGATATTACTGCTGTAGTTATACTAATGAAATTATTTGCAAATAATAAATTATTTGTGATGTACAAAAATAAGCTTATAAATTGATATGTCCTTCAATCACTATCTGTACTACCTCACGAATGCAATGCTAATAATTATATCCCATTTAGATATTTATGTTATGCTTAAATGATACGTTATGTTTTATATACTCAAGAAATTTGACATTGAGTTACTTATAGTAAAGTAGAGTGTAGGCCACTCCAGATTTTTTCAAATGTTTTAAGACTTTCCATTATCTATGATTCCATTTATTTTACTTTCTTGGCTATATCATTTATACATATGTGTTATGGATTAGATAATATTTAACAAAAAAACAATTTTACAGAAAGAAAAACAGCTGAATTGTGGGTGAAGAAACTTTATAAAAATGAAGACAAAAATATTTCCTTAGAGTATGTTCGAAATTTGAATAATCAACTCTCTTACAAAGCCTTGAAAGAGCCATTTACTTGTCCACCTCCTGAGGGACCATTGCCGCCTTTTGATTATCCTTCTACGGTAGGTACCTATAACCAACTTTCACCTAGACATGGAATAACAGTGTTCAGTTGGCATTTAAACGCCTATCTAGTATGTAATCTGTATATTTAGTTAATATAAGTAGTTTAAGAACCTTACGATGACCCACAGGGCCGAAAGTTTGTCCTATTAGTTTGGTTTAGTAGTGAATTAAGTATAGATATTCTAGGTCAAATGTTTTTAGTGTATTAACTTAGAAGAACATTTGAATTCGTACTTTTAGCATTATAAACTGAGTTAGACAGCAATTTATCTTCTCTTTAATTATAATTATTTTTTATTAAAGGAAATGATCTCATTTTTTGCTGATAAAATCTTTTGTTTTTAGGATCAGCCAATCCGTTGTCCTAAATTGAGGAAGAAGAGAAGAACTGCCAGACCTGAATCAATTCAAAAAATGGCTGTGAGTTAAATTTTAATTCGCTTTATTATTTATTTTTATAAAATATAATTTGTGTTGACAAAAAGAGTTTATCTTAGAAATTATTAATAACTAATAATAAAAGCCTTTTCATTTGAATGTATATATAAATACACTTAATAAACGGCAAGACGATCCAAACTGGACACAATACGAGTTCAAAATCGAAGAAGAGTAACATACAGAGTGAAGAAACACACCTACAAACTCAAATTTTTGAGTAATCCGTCGTAAGAAGAAAAAAAACAAGTGCTTTGTTTTCCTTTCTCTTTTCTTCTGAAGACGGATTGCCCGAAAATTTGAGTTTGTAAGTGTGTTTCTTTACTCTGTGTGTTACTCTTCTTCGATTTTGTGCTCGTGAATTGAAATAAAAATCAAGTCTAAACCACAGTAAGAAGTCTGAAAAATGGCCAAGATTTTCAACCAAAACATGTGGTACTCGTAGAGTCCAAACTAATTTTAGTTTAAATAGCTTACTCATGTTCTGATTTCTTACTGTGGGTTAGGAGTTTATATTTATATAGTTAAAAATGTAATCATAATTTGAGAAAGTTTCTCTGTCCTCCTGAATAACGTTTCAACAAGGAAGTTGCTGAAAATTATGGTTAAATTTTTAATAATACATGTTTTCCAGGACAGTTATATATATATATATACACACAATTAAAAGAAACGGCCCAACGGACTTTTTTACAATAAAATAAAAAACGAAGGAAACACACAGAAAGACACAGACATAACTCACATCGATATTTCGACAATCGTCGTCATCAGGAGGTGCGAAGAGCGAAGAGTCCCGCAGGAAGACACCGCAGCCAGTACCCCACCACTTACCACCAAGCGGGGGAAGGGAGGGAAGGAAATGAAGAGCCAAATTAAGACGTAAAAGGAACGAGTAAAAATTATAACTATAAAAAATTATAAAAAAGTAGATAAATCAAATTAAAATTAATAAAAATAATAAATAAAAAGTAAAATAATAAATAAATAAATAAAAAATAATAAATAAATAAATAAAAAATAATAAATAAATAAATAAATCATAAATAAATTATCGGTTGAGGTTGAGTCCGGGGGAAGAGCGAGCATCAAGTAAGCATATGTATGCCTCCTCTGAAGCTCTTAGGGTAACTTTATTGTTGGATTCGGGGATCTGTTTCAGGATCTGAACCCTGAAACAGTCATTGAAACTGAGTCCATGCGAGTTCGCATGGATGGCTACAGGATAGTTACTGCGTTGACCGACTGAAGCCCTATGACCATTCATACGAAGGCTCAACTTATTAGAAGTTAAGCCAACGTAAAAGGAGTCACACTGAGTGCAATCCAGTCGGTAAACACAGTTGCTCGAGGTACAGGAGGAATTGACCTGAACCGGGTAGGAACTATGGTGGAGAGGGGAATCGAAGGAAGGATTAGGATTTACAATCAGGCAAGTTTGACAGCCACGGCGTCCACATTGTTTCATTCCAGGAACAGGATTGGAAGGCTGAGGGGAAATATGAGAGAAAATGCTTTTTTAGATTGGCAGGTTTACGGTAGGAAATAGAAGGGGGTGATTAAAGATGGAAGAAGTAGAAGTAGAAGTAGACAGAATCGGAAAAGACTCCTTAATAACAGCACGAAGCTTATAAGCGCCAGGGAAGTAGGTTGTCAGGAAGAAGGAAGTGTTACTTCTATCCCCCTTGGGTCTGGGTTGGTGGGAGATGTCAGCCGGTAAAACACGACTATCAATGAAGGAGCGAGGATAGCCTCGTTCAGAAAATTTGTCCTTTAAGAGGTTAAGGTGATGTCTGCGGTCTTGGAGATTATTGCAGATATTGTGAATACGGAGGGACAAGGATCGAGGTATAGACTTTTTAACATGGGATGGGTGGCAACTATTGTAATGGAGGTACTGTTGGGAGTTGGTGGGTTTTATATGTACGGAAGTCAAGAAGTGTCCATTCTCTAAAGTAACGTCAACGTCAAGAAAGGTGATAAGTCTGTCGGAGATGTCGTAAGTGAAAGTGATGGAGGGGCAGAAATTTTGAAACTTCTTCCACTCCTTTATCTCCGTTTTATTGATGATATTTTATCAATAAAACGATGATGAATATCATCAATAAAACGGAGATAAAGGAGTGGAAGAAGTTTCAAAATTTCTGCCCCTCCATCACTTTCACTTACGACATCTCCGACAGACTTATCACCTTTCTTCATTGGCTTTCACCAATAAAACGACTTCATTTCCTTCCCTCCCTTCCCCCGCTTGGTGGTAAGTGGTGGGGTACTGGCTGCGGTTTCCGAGTTCAGTACCGCCCTGTCTTCCTGCGGGACTCTTCGCTCTTCGCACCTCCTGATGACGACGATTGTCGAAATATCGATGTGAGTTATGTCTGTGTCTTTCTGTGTGTTTCCTTCGTTTTTTATTTTATTATATATATATATATATATCGACCATCGTCGTCATCAGGAGGTGAAGAGTCTCGCAGGAAGGCAGAGCGGCGACTATATATATATGGAGAAAGATCGCAATAAATTAACACGTGATGCAATGAATGAAGTTTAAACCACAATGAAAAAAGGAAAACAATGAAAACAATGATCTGAGGCCTTTTAATTTATTCCTATTGTTTTCCTTTCTCTATTGTGGTTTAAAATTCACACACACACACACACACACAACACACATATATATATATATATATATATACTTCTAAATTAATATATTAATGAATGGTCCAGCGGACTTATAAATAAAAAAGTTAAAACGAAGGTAATACACAGGAATAACTGACTTCTATTCCTTGTCGATTGTCGTCAATAGGAGGCTAAGAGTCCTAATAAGAAAAATGAAGAGAAATATAAATTAAAATATACATTAAAACAAAAATTAACCTTAGAGGTTAAGTCCAGGAGATGATGGAGCAGAAAGCAAGCATATGTATGCTTTTTCAGAAGCTCTTAAGGACTTTACTATTGAAATCGGGGATCTGATTGAGTATTTGAATTTGGAAACAGTCATTAAAACTGATAGTATGGGAGTTGGCATGGATGGCTGTAGGCAACCATGTTGACCGACTGAAGCCCTATGACCATTCACACAGTGGCTTAACTTAGTAGATATTAAGCCAATGTAAAAAGAATCAAACTGAGTCAAAAAGAGCAAATCTAGTCGAAATATTGAAAGTAGGTGTCTCGTTCTTTTTATGTGTTACTACTTTTTTAACAGTACTATTTTGTCCTGTTTAAACAGTTTCTTTATTATATTATATATATATATATATAATATATATATATATATATATATATATATATTATATATATATATACTATATACATACAATTAAAAGACGGTCCAGAATTTTTTGAATTTTTTTTTAAAATAAAATAAATTCAAAACGAAGGAAACACACGAAAGACACAGACATAACTCGCATCGATATTTCGACCATCGTCGTCATCAGGAGGTGTGAAGAGCGAAGAGCGAAGAGTCCCGCAGGAAGAGTACCGCCCTGTCTTCCTGCGGGACTCTTCGCTCTTCGCTCTTCACACCTCCTGATGACGACGATGGTCGAAATATCGATGTGAGTTATGTCTGTGTCTTTCTGTGTGTTTCCTTCGTTTTGAATTTATTTTATTTTATATATATATATATATATATATATATATATATGTAAAATTTGGTAGCAGTCCTTCCTGTACGCACACATTGTTGAAAATTAGATCATATTTAGCTGCAACTTGCTTTTTCATAAGTTTCTCGAGAGTTACTGTATGAAGAAACTCGAGAAACATATGAAAACGCAAGTTTCAGCTAATATAGTCTAATTTTCAACAATGTATATATATATACGTATATATGGGGTTAAAAGCTTAAAGGAAAGTAAAAAAGAAAACTATACACTACAATAATGTATGACTATCTTACTAAATTTACTATTAGATTTTATGGATAAACAAAATTAACCATAGATCGACTTTTCTAAGTCGAAATAATGTACCATTTAAATACAGACTTTATTACAGATGAAGCGATTAGAATGCATTACGGAAGAAAAAGAAGAAATAAGTCCTGGTTTGAGGCAAAGGAGTGCTTCGAAAGGGCGAAGTTCGCCCTCGGCTGGCAGACGTCGAAGTCCATCAAAATCTCCAAGTATGATTGAAAACTTTATGAACAGATCTGATTCTAAATAATGTTCAATTAATTTTTCCTGGACTAAAAGAAAAATATTACTTTTTTTTTAGGGTTGCAAGGAGCAAGGTCCGATTTTACATCTGCTGGCGGAGTATGTGATGATCCCTGTCTTAGACGAGCTGTAAGGGGAATCTGTGTTTATTATTTCACACTAACTAAATCGTGATTGAATGGTTATTATAATACTCTATGGTGTGACCTAAGAAGGTCGGGCAACATGGCTGTCAATTAAAACAAGCTATTATAATATTGAATGGAAATTATCGGGTGTTCCAAATTAAATTAAGAGTTTTAAAAATATTTCAATTGATATTCCAGAAATACTGAATTTAAGAAGCACAAATAACGATTTATTTTAGAAGGAATAACATATTTATTTACACACATATATAATAGGTGCTATTTATTTTAAATATAAAGAAACGGATACGGTAGTTTATAATCTCAGCACACCACCATGTTCAGGAGAGTTGTAAAAAAAGACAAGAGTAAAGAAGTGAAGTTTCTTATAGACCGATACTTTGATGATAGCCAATATTACATTTGTGAAGTAGGAATGATAGAAAAATATCAACGAATGGGAGGATTAAGAGATATATGACAGTAAAAGGAATTGGGAAGACAAAAAATATCTAAAAGAAAAAAGAATTCAATAGAAACATTTTTTAATGTTAAAAAAGTAAAATAAAATGATATAAAAAAATTGTAATAATATATAATAAATAATAATAATACAATAAAAAAATATATATATAAAATTATATAGAAAATAGTAATGAATTGTCGACCGTGGAACAGATATGTAACATGAAAAGGATAAATCGGGATGCCGTCAGTTTCTTCGACTTCCAATCAAACGTCGGCAATGAGAGTTTGACTGGAAGTGGAAAAAACTGACCGCATCCTTATTTATCCTTTTTATGTTGTATAAAATTATAATAGTATATAAAAACAAAATCATAACAAATAAAAAACAAATAGAACCAACCAAATATTATAATAAAATAAAAACAGAACTATCTACTGAAGTTTAGATCAGGAGCAGGTTTATTATTATATTATAATAAAAAAAATCTGATTTAGTGAAAAAAAAACTAATCAGACTAGAATTTAATAAAAGGTTTCATTATTTTTTTTTAAACTGATTTATTTGAGAATAAAGGAGATGTTCTTTCATATCCAAACCATTCTACTTTAAATCATTAGTTGTGCAATCCGTAATTGTGTGGTATTTACTCATTCTGAGGTAAAATGGATAAACCAACAAAAATCTCCACACAAATGAAGTTTTATTCAACGCGTTTCGAACACTTTGTGTTCATCATCAGGAAGACACCAAGGATGTGGTACTGACTGAGAGTTGTTTTCACTTGACCAACCCGTCAGTACCACATCCTTGGTGTCTTCCTGATGATGAACACAAAGTGTTCGAAACGCGTTGAATAAAACTTCATTTGTGTGGAGACTTTTGTTGGTTTATCCATTCTACCTCATTCTACTTTAATATCCTGCAAAACAATGGAATATTAAAACAATAGTTCTTTTTTCATATAGTGTAAAAAAAACTGATTTTGGTGTTTTCAAAGTGTGTGATGGTTTAGAAATGTAAGTAGGGACTGAGATAAATGAACTAAGTTGTTGAATAGTTTAAATAAGAAAACGATGTGGTAACAAGCTTTAGAAAGATATCAGAAGTACTAAATTGAGAAAAAAACAAAAAAAAATGAATCTGTAGAATAACCCAACTTATAGGTGAACTTCTAAAAGAATTTTGAATAAGTGGATTTAAGTTGATTTTGGTAATGATTATAACGTGGATTCCTAATAAGTCAGGTATATTTCCAACCATCTCTGTACGAGAATTTATAGAGAATAATGAATGTATGGGGTGATGAGGCATATATTAAAAATATATTAATATATGGATAAGTTTAGTTTAGGAAACTCATTAAAGATCTCTACTGTAAATACACTTGAGTTATGCAAAATATAGGATTGCCATTGTTGAGTTGCCAATGTTCTGCCTGAGTGAGTTCAGTCGTGGGACTGTCACTACAATAGAACCTAAGGGATCTTTAAAGGAATATAAACCTCTTGTAATTGAACCCAACATTGCCACGATATAGTTTATAAACTAGCAATATGATTATTCAAAGTTCTTCTATAATCAAAAACGAATTCTAAATCTTTTACACAATCCACTAAGTTATAATGTGTTACATAATATTACTATAATGACTCACTTTGAAGACTTGTAAGTCCATCTGTACGAAATGCCCGCTTGCAAAGCCATCGGCACTGTTTTATTTTGTATGATAGCTGAAAGTATTAGTCACACTTAAACCAAAAATTTATTAAATCGAATAACTTTACGAAGTTTCACACGTTTAAAATGACTACTTCAAATAATGGTCATGTTGGTCAAACACAACTTTCAGAAAACCTATTTATAGATAATGTTATGTGAACACTTAAAAATCATTTTATCACTATTTTTTTTTTATGAAACAACTACATTTTGTATAAGTTCATATATCTGGAACAATTAACAGCGTATACTCAGACAACATTGTATTTCTTAAATGATAATGATGAAAATACATTTTTTTTCTGATTTACAGGAAAGCTCCTGCCCAGACTTATCTCAAAAAGGTAACTTTCTCTGTTTTATTTACTTATATATATATATTATAAAATTACTTGCAATACTATTATTTATTGCTTTATCTGTTTTATTTACTGATATACATACATATGTATATATATATATATATATTATAAAAATAATTCGGAATACTATTATATATTTTGATTATGCAATATAATCAAAGTTAATGCAATATAACTTAGTATTAAACGTAAATTAGCGTAATTAGTTCTACATTTAATTGTTATTTAAATCTTATATTATCTAAAGTTAAATGATTATTATTTTAAATTCATGAATTTTTTTAATTATATCTTCAAATCTATTTAAATTACCATTGCAGCGTCTTGTCCTACACCGGGTACTCCGAGACCACAGACTGCTCCCGCTACCTCAGACGTGCCCAGGTACCTTCAATTATTGATGGACACATATCGCAAGCAGTTAACAAAGAAGATCACACAAGTTTGCGATGAAAATGGTTAACATTTTATCCTTATTACTATATAATAAGTATAAATAAATATTCTTAGATATATATATATATATATTTTGATGTTGGTAAATTTTGGTAGCAGTCCTTCCTGTAAACACATATTGTTAAAAATATGACCATATTTTGCTGAAACTTGCTTCTTAATAAGTTTCTCAAGTTTTCTGAAAAGTTTCAAGTTTAGGAAGCAAGTTTCAGCAAAATATGGTCATATTTTTAACATTATATATATATATATATTTATAAACTTTTTCGATGGAAATACGATCCGAAACGGACAAATATAGTTCAATGTAAAAAATGAAACATAGAGAAATTAATCTCTCCATGATTAATTTCACTGAACCAGTGCACTTGGTTTCCCTCTCTTATCTCTCCTGAATACGATTCAAACCGAAAATTAGAGACTGTAAGTGTGAGCTTTTAATTTCTCTATGTTTCTTTTTTGAATTGAAATATATATATTTATATATAAAAAGCTTTCACCTAAACACGTGAAATAACAATCAATGATCAAACCACAATAAGAAATGGGAAAACAAGACTAAGATCTTTCAACCGTAACAAGCGGTCTTCGTCAGAGTCAACAACCCAACTGAACACTAGATGCAGAAAACATCTGGTGAGGAGTTGAGAAGAGTGGGAGAATACTTTCGTCACGAGGGCAATAGCCTCTTCAAAGAGGGTTGACAGCTAGCGGATAGTTTTTTACTTTTTCTTACTGTACTCCTTTGTTTCCCCAAACATCCCTTTCTGGACATTAGTCCCTTCATGCACTTTCACCCTTTTAAAATACCACTCTTCCCTCCCACTCTTCTCAACTCCTCACCAGATGTTTTCTGCATCTAGTGTTCAGTTGGGTTGTTGACTCTGACGAAGACCGCTTGTTACGGTTGAAAGATCTTAGTCTTGTTTTCCCATTTCTTATTGTGGTTTGATCATTGATATTTATATATACAAAAAGATTTCACATAAACACGTGAAATAACAATCAATGATCAAACCACAATAACAAATGGGGAAAAAAGACCAAAATCTTTCAACCAAAACAAGCTGTCTTCGTCAGAACCAAAAACGCAACTGAAATCAGAAACTCAACTGGTTTTTGACTCTGAGGAAGACCGCTTGCTACGATTGAAAGATAATATTCTTTTTTTTCCCCATTTGATATTGTAGTTTGATTATTGATTGTTATTTCATGTGTTTATGTGAAATCTGGTTATTGTTATTTCATGTGTTTATGTGAAATCTGGTTATATATATATATATATATATAAAAAAGATTTCACATAAACACGTGAAACAACAATCAATGATCAAACCACAATAAGAAATGGGAAAACAAGACTAAGATCCTTCAACCGTAACAAGCGGTCTTCGTCAGAGTCAAAAACCCAACTCAGTTTTTGACTTTCAAAAAAAGTCAATTCTTTTTGAAAGTCAAAAAGACTTTCAGTAAAATCGTTCTGATTATGTGTTCTTCAAAAGCTTTAGGAAGAATCAACTATCATGAATAATATTATTATTAATAAAAATTTGATAGATTTGACTATTCGCATAATAATTCTTAAAAAATGTAGCATTGTTGTGTTTATCTCTGTTTTGACAATTACTGCCTTAATGTAATCCTGTATTACACTCTAAAGAAGTAACTATAAATAGTAAATAAGATTTGAAATATAACACTCATAAGAAATACATTATTCATTAAATAATAGAAATGGAAAAGAAATGAGTGCGTTGTGGTCTTTGAAGAAATTAAATAAAGAAAAGTGTATGTAAAATGTATTTGGGTAACACTGGGTTAATCATTAGCCGTCAGCTAGGGTAAATATAGTCTAACATAATGTTGTTGCAAATAATAGCTTATTGATATATTTCAGAACGCATAGCCTCAAAACAATGGTCAATTAGACTCTCCATGCCTCCAACATGCCCACAAGAAGCAAAGAATATGGTGGAGTATCTGCAAAATATAACTCGTTGGCTGGACACAGGTCTCCCCGAAGCAATTCTTTGTGGACCTCCTTCAGGTGTACTTCCACCTTTGTCCACTCTTCAGAAGGTAACAGACATACTGCTCCACTAAAGATCTCTCAGCTTGTGGCAACTATTTTAGTATTAACTATACTTATTTCTTGCTTTTTCAATCTTTATTTCTAAATTAAAATAAATCCAAAAGAAATTAGGAAATCAGTGGTAAGTAGTAAGATTGTAAGAGATGTAAACTATCTTACTTCATCAAAGCTCTGTTTCCTCTTACAGGTTTCAAACTAATCATCTTTCAGAAATCAGTTTTTTTTTCTGAAAGACTGAAAAGTAGTAAAACATGGTGTATTTTGCTTTTGCTGTTTGTAAAAATGGTTAATTTAAAAACTAAACCACTAAGTTTTTGATCATCTTCAGACCAGTATAGTCGGATGGATGGTGGGGCAATCATTTAGAAATGTTGTTTCCAACAAAACATCCATGAAATGTAGTTTCATAGAATCAGAGTTAGAAACTTAAGTTTGAAAATTTTATATTATGCCAAAACTAAACAGTAAAACTGCATGAGAAAGAAAACTCCCTCATTCATTCCATGTAATTTGTCATTTCTATAGAGAAAACTGCTACACATACAGACATACAAACGTCAACTTATTTTAATAAATATAGTTTATTTTATTGGCTTGCAGAGTTAACCCATGAGATGAGTCAGGTATTAGCTCTCATTCACAATTCACTGAGGTCTCCAAAGAAATATACAACAGACTGCCAGCAAAAGGAACAGACTCTGAATCAGGTACCATTTTTCTTTTCATACCTAAAACTGAATATCCATATGTATACATGTTGACAGCGGCTAATGGGTGACCAGCCAGCAGCCATTTACCAAGCGAACAGGCAATCCCCGTCCAGTTTATACCTTTGAACCTGCAGGGATTTAATAAAAAACGAATGAATATGTTTTAGAATATATAAACTAGACTTTTCAAAAGAACACGCAGAAAAGAAATCACTGAAACGCACTAATATATTTCGATGGCCTCGTCGTCGGGAACAGGTGTGAATCGCTACAAAGGCTACAACGACTGGCTGGAGTTTCACTCAAACAGTGTAGCCAACTTTCGGAGGGAGGGGAGACAAGGAAGATAAAGAAATAAAAGATAAATAAAGATTAAATGAATCAAAACATTTAACTAAAAAAAAAATAGAAACTAATAACAACTTGTAAAAAAACAAAAACTAAAAAAAACCTGAGTAAGTAAAAAAGACTAACATAAAATAAAGGAACAATTAACGATTGAGGTTAATCCCAGGAGCAGATCTACCACCCAGAAGACTAACAAGTGCTTCTACTGGAGCTCTCAGAGACTTTCGAATTTAGTATATATATATATATATATATATATACTATAATACTATATATACTATACTAATAATATAACTATAATTATAACATATATAATTATAACTATAATATAACTATAATAATAATATAACTATAATTATATATACTATATAATACTATATATATATACTAATATATATATATATATATATAATATATATATAATTTTTAAGTCCTATCAATAAATCCCTGCTACATGCCCAAAAAATACTTCTCAAAAAACGTTCCCAAAATTACAAAAAATTATCTAAACTCTACTGCTCCTATTTATCCCTTGGCATTAGTCTTCCTTTTCAAGTCCCTTTCCTCCCATATCAGAATTTTTCATCTGCTCCCAATCACCAGTTTCCATACGGAGTTCCATCTACGACTCCCTCTTTCAATTCCCGAGACTGTCCACCTACCTTTGGACAGCCTTCTTTCTGTGATAACCCTACTGCACCTCTTCGCAGCAATAATATTTGTAACCTTTCCTCTCGTACTCTTTCTGGCAATGAAATTAGTCTCCTATCCAAAGGTCTCTCTTTTAGCCCAGTTCCTAAAGTTAGCCATATTAAAGTTCTAGAAGAACTTCAAATGTTTGTTAGATCACTAAGATGGCAGTTCTTCTGGAAATCCCGAGGTAATAATTCCGACGGCACCACTCCCAAACTCCATACCTCACTCACCCCCTTCAAACCCCTTTCTCCTCTTGAACCACCAACTCTTCCCGCGTCCCACCCCCTTGAACTATACATTACCTCCATCCTCCGTAAAATTTCTGACCCTGTTTTTCTTAAATCCCTTAATCCTCGTGACAATTTGACTTTTTCAGAAAGATCTGCCATCAAGAGTTTGAAATGTGATAGCTCCATTATGATTATGCCTGCTGATAAGGGCTCGACAGTTGTGCTTATGGACCGCTGTACTTACAACAATGAAGCCATGAGACAACTGTCCGACTCCTCCTTTTATCGGCCTCTTACTTCTGACCCCACCTCTGACTTTCTTTCTGAACTTAGGACCTTGCTCAATAACGGTGCCCGAGCTGAGGGCCTCTCCTCTGATGACATCAACATACTTATCCCTTCCTGTCCCTGAATTCCTATTTTCTATCTATTACCCAAAATCCATAAACCGTTTCAAATGCCCACCTCACCTCCCCCCGGAAGACCCATAGTGTCTAGCTATGGGTGTTTGACCGAAAGGCTATCAGCTTTCGTGGACTATTTCCTTCAACCCCTTGTCAGCTGTCAACCCTCCTTCTGTTAGGACACCTTCCACTTCCTTCAACTTCTTAATAATCTCTCTATCCCCACCTCCCTTGATCATCCTCTACTCATGGTTACCATGGACGTTACCTCTCTTTACACTAACATCGATCACGAAGAGGGCTTAGACTCTCTTCGTTACTTCTTAAACTGCAGACCTTCTCCTCACACCCCTTCTACTAATTTCCTCACAAAACTGGCTCTTTTTGTCCTAACACGTAATGTCTTTCGGTTTGATGGTAGTTTGTACAACCAAACCAGAGGCACCGCGATGGGCACTATCATGGCACCTTCTTTTGCCAACCTTTTTATGTCCAAATTAGAGCAGTCTTTCCTTTCCAGTCGTCAACTTCTCCCCCTTTTCTACACCCGGTATATTGACGACATTTTTCTAATCTGGCCCCATGGTAAGCATGAGCTAGACCTTTTCCTAGAGTCCTTTCAGAACTTTTCCTCCACTATTTCCTTCACCCATCAGATATCCAACAGTTCCTCTCCTTCTTAGATGTTGATGTCACCCTTAAAGACGGTTCATTTTCCACTTCTGTTCATTTAAAAGCCACTAACTCTCAGCAATACCTCCATTATAACAGTTGTCACCCTTCACATATAAAGAAAGCTATCCCTAGATCCCTATCAATTAGAATCCATAAAATTTGCAATTCCATTAATAGTAGAACCCAACAAATTAATCTATTAAAAGAAAAAATTATTGAACGAGGATACCCTCGTAATATAATCAACAGTTCCGTCGTTCCTGCTGAGAGTATTCACCGCCCTACAGCTAGAAGGGATCGTAGAATTACTACTCCCTTCATTTCTACTTTTTTCCCAGGCTCCCACAGGCTCGGCGCTGTTATTAGGGAGTTCTTTCCTATACTTTCTTCTTCTTCGTCTACTTCTCCTATTTTCAGTCAGTCCCCTACTTTCTCCTACCATAGACCTTCCAACCTTAAATCCATTTTCACCCATATTTCCAACAGCCCCTGTGCTAGCAGAGGGATGAAGCGATGTGAACTTATAAAATAAAATAAAAGCATAAAAACTAGATGCACTGACAAGAAACTAATAAAATGAAGCATTATCTTCAACCCATATTTGGTTGCTCAGTGCGCGTAGTGCACCTGGCCCTTAATCTTAAGAGATAATGCTTCATTTTATTAGTTTCTTGTCAGTGCATCTAGTTTTTATGCTTTTATTTTAAGTCTTATTCTCTATTTTTTATTAAAGCTTAGTCCATAAATTTTAATTTTTCTTTATGTATCATTTCTTCTGTTCATCCCTCAGTTTTTATTATTTTATTTGTTTTTGTGTTTATTATTATTTTTCATATTCCTATTTTAATTTAATCTTAAATGATTCTTGTCTACCTTATTCTCTGTGACCGGGCGCGTATGTGGCAACATTGTTGGTCTCCAACCGTCTCTGTACCAGTGCGCTTGGTTTCTCTTTCTTATCTCTCCTGAAGACGGTTCAACCGAAAATTAGAGACTGTAAGTGTGTGTTTTTAATTTCTCTACGTTTCTTTATGTACATTGAACTATATATATCATTAAAATTAACCGCAGTCTCGGCATTCACGATCTTAAGACTGAGAGATTCGATCCTGCGAACTAACCTCCTGCTAACAGGGTTCAACTGGAAAAGGAGTTGGCCAAGTAACATGTTAAATTAAAATCGATGACTCGTGCTTAGTCATTGCTATTAATAGATTAAAAGGATTAGTACAGGTTAATATAAAGAGTAGGTTAAAGGTCAATAATGAACAAGAAACAAGCGGTTAGAATAAAAGAGTTGAAAGGTCAACGGTATAACTGGACTAATAGAGAATAAAATTTTAATAGCCGTTAATTCAAATGATACCTGTTTAAAAGAAGATCTGCTGCCTATTTATACCAATATATATATATATAGAAAGCTGACCTTCATTTATGCAACTCTTGTTAAAATTAAAATGAATTTTCAGTTTCACGCATTTTCCTCTGGATTTCTAAAACATTTTCACACATATGTTCTCTCATATGACTGGAACACGATAGACAAGTTCACCAAAACTTGTATTTGTTATACTGAATGTTTCGGTCGCCGTCGACCATTAACAAACATTATTCCATTATGTAGAATTACATTAAAAAAAATAAACTCTAAATACGTAAAAATATCAAAAGTAAATAAACACTGAGAATAAAATGCATACTTCTTAATTTGGTTGTATGTTAGAAGGAGATAGGAAATATGTTAAACCAAAAATTGGCTTTGATTTTAACAAAACTTGATATATATATATATATATATATATATATATATATAATCGATAAACTGGTATATACGAGTATATAATCGACAGTTGAGTTTTTGACTCTGACGAAGATCGCTTGTCATTTTTATTTTTTATTAAAGCTTAGTCTTTTTACTTGTATTTATGCATCCCTGCGTTTTTTTTTATTTATTACTCTTTCTTATTCCCTTCCTATACTTAATTCTAAATTGATTCTTGTGTACCTTATTTTCTGTGGTTGGCGATCATGCGGCTACAATATTGGTCTCCACCATCAATGCACTAGTGCGCTTAGTTTCCTTCTCTTACCTCTCGCATGTACTTCTAATTTATCTATATTTCTTTAACTATATTGAAATTTATATATATATATATATATATATATATATATATATATATATGTTAGCTTCAGCTACTCAAAGGGACTACTTCTGCCCGATGACGACGACTGTCGAAATATCGTAGTGAGTATTTTGTGTGTGTCTTTATTTGTTTTTCCCTTTCCTGTGTGAACTATATATATATATATATATATATAATTACATTTTTACAGGACTCGGTCAGTTCTTCAGGTTCAAATTAAACTTTCATTACTAACGTTTCGGTTTCTATTTAAAACCTTTTTCATACGCAGAAGTACAAAATTTTGAAACAGAAAAACTAAGTATTACTAAGTATTACTTTGCAAAATAATTTCTAAAGTAATACTTATTTTTTCTGTTTAAAATTTCATACTTCTTCCTATGAAAAAGGTTTTAAATAAAACCGATATATATATATATATATATATATATATATATATATTGTTTCATAATATAAATTTAGGAATTTTCTATTACCAATATAGGAACTGAGATATCTCACTTCAGTATTACGACATCATCCGTCATCAAGAGGCGATGTGTGAAGACAATGTGGTGATGGCCTCCTGATGACGATAATTGGCTTGAAATCAGTTGGTGTAACACTTAATGTAATTACTTTACGCTGTAATACCCTTCACTTTATTTCAATCCAATTTCTTTCAGGTGTCAAACGTTTGGTCAGTGGATTCAAAACTTTTAGAATGACTTGAAAAGCAAATGGGAGGTGAACCAATGTGAAGTTCTGAAGTTCAAATAAAACATCTACAAAACTATGGTCCTTATTTTCGAATACTTATATCATTCTGTACTATTCATTTGTTTCATTATGCATTAATTAATTATTGGAACATTATTAGCTTTAGTTTAATCTTTTAACTGACCAGTCATTAAATTTATATTCACCAAAAAAAAATCTGGAGTGGCCTACAGTCAACTTTAATACAAGAAACTTAATATCAAACTTTTTGGATACATAAATTGTAATGTTCCAGTTAGGCATAATATAAATGTCTAAATGGGAGATGTTTATTAGTCTTTCATTTCTGGAGGTACTGCAGAGAGTGATTAATGCACTTATCAATATATATATATATATATCAGCTCAAAAAAGTAGAAAAGCAACACACAGAGAAAGAGACACACTTACAAACTCAAATTTTCGGACGATCCGTCTTCAGGAGAAAACAGAATGGGCAAACCAAGCACGCCGGAAACACTGGTCGGTTGCCGGGATGGTTTCCTGCCATTGTGCTTCCGGCGTGCTTGGTCGCCCATTCTATTTTTCTCCTGAAGACGGACCGTCCAAAAATTTGAGTTTGTGTGTCGTTTTCTCTGTGTGTTGCTTTTCTTCTTTTTTGAGCTGATTTGCGTCCAGTTTGGATCGTTTTTTTCGAATTTTGAGTGAAATATATATATATATATTCGTATATTTTGGGAGCAGGCCTTCATTGATACATGTTCTATTAAAATATATATATATATATATATATATATTTGTATATCACAGCACTGATGCATATAATGTTATTAGTATAACTACTGCAGAATACCATTTTTGGAAATTAAAATTGTAGATTTCGTGTTACGAAATAATTTCGTATATATGGTTTATGTTCCAATAGCCAGTGGATCTCTTACATAGATTATCTTACCTCCTCTACATTGAAGGATTAAGGCAAATTTTCCCATTAAAAATTGTAAAAAATTCCTATTTTGTCTAAAAAATGTCAGAAACATCTAAGAAAAAATGTTGTTTTAAGATAATTTTTAATAAGATGTAGGATAATTTCATTTATTTTTTTCAAATAATGTTTTAAATTTTCAATTATGTTTTACATTTTCGATCTTTTATAGAATTATTTTACTGGAAATTTTATAGCTTCCTAGTGTTTTTTAAAAAAAAACACTTTTCTTTCCACACTTTTTTTGTCAAAAATCATAAAAATCCAGTCTACTCTAACCGAGTGTTATCTTTTTTCTGTGTGCTGTATTCTGCTATAAGGTTACTGTAAATGTATATTAAAAAAAAATACATTAGTAATTAGCCAGTTTCGCTTTCTCAAATCAAATTTAAAGCTGAATTTTCAGTATAATTTAAATATTTTATAGCTGAAACCTTGAAATTTTTAAAAATAATAGATATGAACTAATAGTGAAAAAACTGGATATTTGTTAACAATATAAGAGATCTTTTTTGAGGAAAGAGTCCATTGCACACACTTCAATATTACCCAAAGATACTATGATTCTTTGCATACCATCATGTGTTCACATTTTGGTATAAAATATCAATTTGATCCATCAATGATTTTGAACCGTAGAGTGGTTTCAAACTTTGGACTCACACTTAAACACCCGGCCACATACACACAGGCATCATGGAGAAAATTAGATAAACGACTTCTAGGACCTCAAAACAGGTACTTTCCTAAAAATCTTGAGATCGAATTTTTTCACGATCGTTATACTTTACTTATAGTTAAGTAATAACTACTCGTAATAGGAGTGGTTAGTAATAGAATTGAAAAGGTCACATTTCCGTTTTTAAACAGTCTAATTTTTTAGTGTAAATGATAAAAACACTAGATATTACATCAATCTTCAATAAATAAAGGGTTACTGTTATGATTCATGTGCTCTGAATACGGCTGATGATGATGTCTGCAAAGGAAACATACTTTAAGTATTTGAGTTCCTGCCTGTGCCATTTGTGGATGAAAATATACAACGCTTCAATCCTCTTTATGCATCAAAATCTTCACTATCTTCAATTTTTCATGACTATTTGTATATTTTTATATAATATATATGATATTGCTTGTAAAAGATAATGTTCTAACTTATTAAATGAATAAATACAAAGTTTTCACAATAACACATGATATGAATATTCAGGTAGCTCACCACAAATGATGGAAGATAATCGCTCTGAGGTCTTTCGTGTATCATGTCGTCAGAGATTAAGTGAATACAAGTTATGGACAGGTTATGAATTTTGATTTAATGTTAAATGAAGATTGACATCACTGAGAGATATTTTCCCTATTACATTTGAAATAGTCTTAATTTGTTTAACAAACATTTCAATTCATTCAATTAGAAATTCATCCAATTTAAAAAGGCCTGGACTGGTGTTGACTAAGCTCTTAGAAGCTTGTGTATATAAAAACCAATAGAAACTGTTTGTTCCAGGAAAACAACACACCAAATTATATGTAAGTAACAGACAGAACTCATTATATTGTTTCGATGAATCGTCATCATCGGTAGAGAAGTGTGTTTCACTAAAGGAGTGAAGCTTCTATTAATTCACACATGTGCCTTGGTATCTCGACCGTACCATAATAAAGTAACTTAGAGCCCTTTCGCCACGTCACGAAAACCCAACCGCATCCTCACAAATAAGTAGAATGAGACTGTTCTCGTGAGGATACATAAGACTGATATGGATGCCCACTCCCCCAATCCAGCGCGCGACCGAACGAACTTTCCACTCACGTACACGAAGGCCCTTTGTTAGGCTAAGGTTACAAAAGCCACTAGGGCTGCATAATAATCACTAAAATGCAGTTCAGTCTTTTAGTTGTAGTTTAGTGAAGTACAATAGTTATTAATATGGATGTGGTAGGAGTTATCGTCAAGCACGGAAATGAAGAAGGTCTGCGAATAATGCCAGGAATCCATCTACGAGTACGTATTCTACTTATTCTAAAACTGGTGCCACGTTATGGCAAGTGCCTCAATTTTCAAGGAAAAGTTGTAGAAAAGTAGATTAAGGTACAGGCTTTCATGTAAAAATAAAATTATTGCGATATCTTTGCACGTCTTTTTTTAATTCCAAAACGGTACTTATTTAAAAAACATGCCTCGTATATTAATATCCCCATTAGTGACTAACTGTATCACAAGTCGTTACAAAAACTTTTTTCTTTTGTTGGCATAGCTTCAACTAAGCTGAGCTTGCGTATGTACTGTCTACTGTTTCCATTGGTCGATGCAACAACTTTCCTTTTCCTACTGCTTCACATTCCTACAGTTTAGTTTCATTTACTGTTTCTGTATTCATATCCTCAATCAGAACCCTGATTCTAAATTCCACGTTACTTTAAGAACATCGTAGGAAGAACATATTTTTCTCCTTTCGCTCATCTACCAGACTAAATCATTTGGAATAGTATTTTTTAGAACTTTATTAATATTATTTCATTTATATCATTTTTGTATAAACTATTAATTATGTTTCTTGTTTTCCTCACCTTTGTTTATTTTTACATTCACTTTTTCTCATTTTTTTCTATTAATCCATTTTTTCCTTTCTCGATGGTAGCAGCACTGTATGTTATAGCATACTCTCTTCTCATCAGTCTTAGCCTAACGTCTTACAAATTGAGTTATACAAAATAGAATAAATAAATAATTTATAGAAGCTTATCTTTCAAGATAAAACAATATTAATTTGCACAAAATAGACAAAAACATCTCTTATACACAAACCAATGTTAGAATGTAACCGCAACATTGAATGTAATTTTACAATGTAATACTGTATTATCTATAAGTAACACTGCAACACTGTAAATCACAGTATTGTTCTATTATATACAATAAAATTATTTCATTATTTATTGAATGGTACATAAGCCATTAGCTTGTACTGGCTGCTCATATATGCCCTGTAATACAAGCGTACATACCTCTCCTCTGAGGCATCTTTGTTCTCTGTGGTGCCATACCACTTCTCAAGGCATTCATTGATGGCCTTTCTCACTTCATTATTGGAATAACCATTGTTGACCAGGACCTGAGTTGTTCTTTCCAACTCCCGAAGGCTGTTCGGCGCAAGTCGGCCTTCGGCATCAGGTGATCTGCAGCTTCCCTTCCCTACGTCGATTACGTCTGTGACGTCGAAAGCTTGCACGCTACCAATACATTTTCTTTTCTTATATTTATTATTCTTTTCTTTATTTCTAACTAACTATACCTTCCCTATTAATTCTTACTTTCTTTCAACTCTTTTATTTTAATTCCTTTTCTTGTTCTTTATTAATATTTTATTCTTCATTTATTTTAATAATTATTAATCTACTTATTACCTATTAATCTATTTAGTATTATCTATTACATACTAAAAACACACACTAAAGACTCACTACGATATTCCGATATTCCTTGTCGTTCGGCAGAAATAGTCACTTTGAGTCGCTGAAGCCTACTGACCGGTCGAATGCGACGAACACGCAAGCACTCTGCTGGCTGCCCTAGGTAAGACTACTAACTACAGAGAGAAAAATAACTAAAAAAGAACAAATAAAAATAACAGAAGGATGAGAATATTAAGTAAAAAATAAAAATATAAAAAACAGTTACGGTACAAGTTGAGGCCTTTGAAAAGACAGATAATTACCTCCTCTGAAGCTCTTAAAGTAACCTGAGAAGACGATACAGGGAGATCTGATTAAGGACTTGGAAACGGAAGAAGTGATTGAAATCCAGTCCATGGGACTTAGGGTGGATAGCAATATACATATATATAGAGTAAAATTTTCAAAAGAACACACAGGGATTAAATCACTGAAACCCACTACTATATTTCGATGTCCTCGTCATCAGGAAAATAGGTGTGAATCGCTCCAAAGGCTGTTAACGACTCCGTTCATTTATCTTTACCTTTAAAATCCCATTTTATCTTTTTTTTTAATTATTTTTATATTCTTTAAACAAAAACTTACAAATATTGGAATTTTTTTCTAATGCTCACACCTATAATGGATAATGGTATATTAAGTGATACCATATTTACTAAATCCGTCACCTTGTACAACTTGAATTTTGAATAATGGTTTATGGAGTGTGTAAGTGTGTCAATGCATGTGATGACTGAAGAAGCACCCTCCGGAGTACACCTCCATAGCTCTCGGGCTCCGGAGTAACTGTATCCGCGGGGCGCCCTCCTTCCTCATTCATAAACCCTGATAATATAGCTTTAAATACTTCCATGTTCAACCTGTACACTCCTCACTTACGAGGGTCGTCCAGAAAATAAGTTCCGTTTTGGTCTGTAGGGCGGTAGGAGTGGTTTTTGCCAAATCCGGCAACACCGCTCGAAAGAGGAGAGGTGGGAGAATAGAATGAGAGGTGGGGGACCTCAGTCGGTCAATTACCAACGTCAGGGCAGGTAGTTGAAATGGAGCCCTCCATGTCACGTCCCGCCACCTCGAACCCGTTCCCTCTCGAGTTGTTTTGCGCGGAGTGATTCAATTTCTTTATGCACAGGGTTTCAAATCAGTTCAAATTCACGAACAGCTCATTTCTGTTTATGGAGAAGGTGTAATGAGTGAATCAATGGTGAGGAGATGGGTACGTGAATTTAAGGCGGGAAGACATTCAGCTCTCTAGGGACCCACCGGGCGGAAACTTTCCGAAAGTCAAGTTTTTCCGAGACGATCTCATTGATGAGGGATCGTGAGATGTCTGGGAAACTCAGGTGGAGTTCATCCAGGGTTGAACGACGATCTTTGCGAATTGCAATGTCGATTTCTGCGACAATTTCGTCCGTCACAACTGAGGGTCTGCCTCTCCCACTTTCATCCTCAAGTGAATGTCTTCCCGCCTTAAATTCACGTACCCATCTCCTCACCATTGATTCACTCATTACACCTTCTCCATAAACAGAAATGAGCTGTTCGTGAATTTGAACTGATTTGAAACCCTGTGCATAAAGAAATTGAATCACTCCGCGCAAAACAACTAGAGAGGGAACGGGGATCGAGGTGGCGGGACGTGACATGGAGGGCTCCATTTCAACTACCTGCCCTGACGTTGGTAATTGACCGACTGAGGTCCCCCACCTCTCCTCTTTCGAGCGGTGTTGCCGGATTTGGCAAAAACCACTCCTACCGCCCTACAGACCAAAACGGAACTTATTTTCTGGACGACCCTCGTATTTAATTTTAATCAGTTTTTTTTTTTCTAAGTTTGGGGTTCTTCAGAATTCTGGAGCCTCAAGGTGATTGTTCATTATCACCAGCCCCTTCTAAAAACAAATAGAATGTATTAAACATGGGAATTTCAGTAAACCAGAATATTCGTTGAATCAACGAATAGAGTTTGATTCAAACTGATGACAACAAAAGTTAATTTCTCATCAAAACTTATTAAGGCTAAAGTTTAAATTATTAAATATAAATTATATCAAGTTTAAAATAAATTACTGGTTACACGTGTTAACTGTGCAAAGTATTATTTTTTTTTTAATAACAAACATATGATCGTTTCCTTAGCAATAACCCAGTATTTTATTTTCTGAACCCGGTATTAAGCGAATGCTTTCAAAATTTTATGAACTGTTAAAATTAAAACAAAAACAAAAATGTTTACCCGAACAAGACTACTAGTTCACCTACAGAAGCAATTGCAAACTAGACACTATGCAGATGCGTGTTCAGGCGGGGCAGTCAAGGTAAGTTTGACGTAACTCTTTCAATTTCAGTTCGTTTGTTGTATCTTGGTATACTATAGTTATTTATAAAAAATATTTCCAATTTTTAATTCTTAGACGCTGATTTTTATAAGTTAAAGGTAGCTATGTAGTTTACAATAGAATTGATTACTTGTACGTTCATACCTAAGCACAATCACTGATTGTAAAGTATAATTTTCGATTTCTAAAGTATATATTCTAAAGGAAGAGTGATTAAACATGACACTCCCTTTAAAACATAATAGTTTTTTCTTAAAACTAATCATTCATTTAAATCATCAAATTACTCTTCTTCTATGGTACAAAAATGGTCAAGTACTTCTATGGTCAAGTATTTACTTGAATCCATAATTATTTACAGTTCTGTGTCAATAAAACATTAGTAACCACTAGCCCTTTTGATTGGTAAAGACATTCTGGCAATACTTCAATTTTTTTTTTAAGAGACGATTTCGATAAATTTCATCCTAATTTTAGATTTCCATTTGAAAACATTACTTTAAAAGTTAACCAATGTTTGAAAAGTTTCCAACATTTTCTCCCGCATATCCGTTGTTAGAACGTAGTTCAGATTATCTAAACCACTTCCTTGTCCTCTATTATTTGATACAAGATATCAAGACTCTGATAATAGTTGAGATAAAACTTCATTTTTTTCTACTAAATTCATTTAGTATAACAAGTGAATTTTTTGTTGTATAGCACCTGCTTTGGTAATTTTATCATTAAATTCTATTTTGAAATAATATTTTATTTAATATATATTAAATACTTCGAATAGATTTTATTAATTGAATCTCTAATATGTTAGAACTAAGGACGTAGTTTAACTGAATCAATAAAATTCATCAATAACGAAATTAACTTGTATAAATTTTTGCCAACAGTAATTAAAAAAAATGTATTCCTTTTTTTTTTTGGTAAGGTGCTTAAATATGCAGACAACTGGATTATGTAAACAACCTGTTTTGTTTATATACTGTACAGTTGACCTTTTAAATAAGAAATCATTCTTTTAAGAAGTGTTTATAAAGAAAAGAGGATTCATCTTTACTTCTAATATCAACTTCTTTCTTTAATCTCCAAAGTCTTCCATTTAATAGAAACCAACATATAAATAACTTAAACCATTAAATTTTTGAATGACAAAAAATAAATATTAAGTTTTCAAAAACTTAATGCCTTTAGCCTTTCAAAATTAAAACTTTTTTGAAAAATAAGTTAAAGGATTACATCATAGTAAATGAATTATTTTTTAATGAATCGAAGTAATTAAAAAATATTTCTTTTTTATGCTAACAATTGTCTAGTATGATAACTAGTTTCAATATTATTGGATCAAAATGTTTTTTTTCTTAATATTATTCGAACTAAATTTGTTAACTTATTTGTTTCTTTGCTATTTGTAACATCTTCAACATAACTAATGAAACAAACAGGTTGTAAGGAAATTTATCGTAGGTATTGTGAAGTTATGGCGATACTTAAGCACTCAATGATTAAATGAGGTTATTAAAAAGTAAAACTAAACAAACAAATAAAATTAAGCTAAATAAATTCGTTACTAATTAATCTAGAAATATTTCCTGTGCAACTGAAACAGATTTAAGCGATTAAATTGTTTTTGGATCAACTTAACACAATGTATACATGTATGTTACATTTGTGTAGTAGCTCAGTACATCATTTCACAATAACCATGGAATAGGCCATCCATGTTGGGTGAACTTTTAAATTGATTTCAAAGTGCCAACTATCACAATATTTTTTTCTGGTCTTAGTTTTCTTGTATTAGTTTGAGAGAGTAGATACATCTTGACTTAATAAATTATTTGTGTACCATTGTAATGCTAAAGCAATTGAAATCATAGAATAATTTAACAATATATAGGAAAACATGGCATTCAAAATAAAATGAGTACTTTTAGAGAGGACTCGTTCTTGGAGCATATGATGGCTGCAACCCAGGTGAATTCAAATTCACACCTACAGCAGCTAAGTTTGATGAAGAAATGGGTGGAAAACTCCGAGAATTATTAAAAGGGTATGTTTATTTACATAATTCGTTATTGTCTTAAAAACATATATTCTCACATATTAATATAAACATCATGAATACTTATCGAACATTTATATATTTGATAATGTTATGTAATTTTCATAACATGATGATTTACCCTACCCTAGCTATTGGATTTAGCAAAACAAAACAAATAACTACAGTGGACGTTTAAAATTATTTTAAATAATTATATGTAATAAAGTTGTATTTTATAAATTATAGATAATGGTTATAAAAAAAAATTAAATAATTCCAGTATGGGAAAATTCAGTGATACTTCGACAAACTTGTTCTCTACCGTAGGGAGGTTACAATCAGAAGTGCCTATGTGAATGTTGATAGTTTTCGATTAGTATTATTAGTTTAAGATGTATAACAGAAATGATGATTTTGAATACTCCGCCTTTGACCAACGTAACCCGGCACCTGGACCTGGATTTATGGAACAAATGGACGTGGCACCACCTCCTTATCAACAGCCGCCTAATTCCAACAAAATGAATATGCAGCCTGGTATGGTACCTCCAGGTTACTACCAACAGCCAATGTCTGGATACGGTGGTATGCGACCTGAACAATATGTTTTTGATCCAACGGTGACAAACTTTGCTATGCAATATGGAAGCAAGTTGGTTGGTACAGGAAAAGATATGGTAGACCAGAGAATTGGAAAATATGTAGCTATTAATTCTTTAAAATATTATTTTTCTGTTGATACTATATACGTGCTTAAAAAATTGGGCTTATTGATATTTCCTTTTACAAATAAAGATTGGTATCTCAAATATAGAGACAATGAACCTCTTCTTCCCCGACAGGATGTTAATGCCCCGGATTTGTATATTCCTTTAATGGCTTATGTAACTTATGTTTTGGCAACAGGTGTAATTATGGGCACCAGTGATCGCTTTAGCCCTGAAGTACTTGGTGTAATTTCCAGTCAAGCATTAGCTTGGGTTCTTCTAGAACTTCTAATTCAATCTGTTACCTTGTATATATCCAGTATCAATGCTAAATTAAAAATGTACGACTTGCTATCATTCATAGGGTATAAATTCCTGGCTGTTATTATTTGTATGCTTAGTGGAATATTATTCCATAAAAAAGGATATTACGCTTGCTTAGCGTACACAAGTGCATCGTTCGCATTTTTTACCATGAGAGCCTTAAAACAACATATCCTTTACTATCCAGAAGATTTTCAGGAAAGCAGCACTAGCTATGCTCAATCGACACAGTGTTCTAATGGAACCAAAAGAAGACTCTACTTTTTATTTTTCACTGGAATTTCTCAACCAATTTTAATTTGGTGTCTCTCTTACCATGTTTTAAGTTTACTGTCATGATTGTATCGAAAATTACCATATCTTTCTTTTATTGTATCCTTCTAACAATTGATTTATTTATTTTTTTTATGTAAAAAGTAATAACGTACTGTAAAAAGATAATAGATTTTTATTCAACTGTCTTTTTCTTTCTTCCTGTTATTACCTTCGCCGGTTAAACTTAATTTAAAACATATAAAAGAAGTTGGATATTGTGGTTCTACTTTATTCATAAAAAGGCCTTCCAAATGCTATAAGCCAGAAGGTAATGGTTTAGTTAAAAATTCGTACACTTAAAAATATCCTACTTTGATGTGATTGATGTTATTAAAATTTCCATGACCATGAAATGGGTACATTTTTTTATTATGGTATCAATCTTAATTAATGGTATTTCCAATTATAATTAATTATTCATACAAATGTTTGGCAAATTTCTACGAATATAAAAAAAATTACTATATTGTAAGTTCTATTAAAAATACATATTAGTTGATTATATTAATTTAATAATGTTTTTTGTTTGTTGCTACATTTATTTATTGTATTTTAAATGCTTTTCATTCATCTTGTTGGAGAGGAAATCACACATTTCACCCACGTTCTGTCTACAGTAAAATTAAGATGATTGCAGTTGGTAGTTTAAAAATAAAATTTTTGAATGATCTTGATTTTGGTGTTTTATAATTTTCATATAATTTAGGTTTTCTTTTTAGCCTCCCTACTACATTTTCTAATGACACACACGCATGATTATTTTTCTTTTCAATATAGAAATATACAATAATCATATCTGTGTGAGTTGATCGGGTTTAAAGTATACATTATCGTTTCAAAGAACACTTTTCAAGAGAATTCGGAGTTTGAGTTTATGAAGATCGTAAACTAGTACCAGATTAAGACTACTGGTCTCAATGGCACATTTTTATTAAATGTTTAAAATTGCAGGTATTTCCTGCTACCTAGAAATCAAAGCGCACAAAAAAATGTATTACAAAGTCATCAGTCAAATTTTTTCATCTGTTTAAGTAGTGTTATGTAAACTTTTATCATTGTTAAAATACTTATTGATGATTTTTTTTGTATGGTGTGACATATCAAATGTCATCTGAAAAAATCGTGAAGCCTGTTTTCCAAATGTTCTACGATTTGTTGGAACATCGTAGGATCACTGATAAAGTATTTTTGAGTTCCTCTTTGTCAGTTTAAAAGGTTTCAGTGGTTATGATTTGTTTTATATATATATAGGTGTATCTGTATGTATATGTACAAACCGTAATAAGAAATGGGAAAAAAAGACTAACATCTTTCAAATGCAACGAGCGGTCGAAAGATCTTAGTCTTTTTTTCCCATTTCTTATTGTGATTTCAACTGTGATTGTTTTTTCACGTGTTTATGTAAAATCTTGTTTTATATATATATATTAGAAAATCTAAAAAACGATCCAAACTGGACACAATACGAGTTCAAAATTGTATTGAATGCAAAAGGTGCCTAAAATAAAAAACAACATATCTAAGAATAACAGAAATCATGATGGTCTATCCAACCTCCAGCAAGAAAAAATTATTAATCATCCCTCATTATTATAATCAGCGATTATTTATATTTATAATCATTATTATAAAAGATATTTTATAAATGAAGATTAATTTGCTATCTCTTGAGACAGGTACGAAAAGCTCTAGGAAATACCTTATTACCTAATGGTTAAACAGGAACAGTTATACTCAATGAATGATTCGAAGGAAACTTTTAAAACTTCTACCTAGATCCAGCTAATTTTTTTTTAATTAGTAATTTATAAAAAGTAAAGGTGTTATTATAATTTACAGATCTGGATTGAAAAAAGGAAAAGCCCAGGTTTTTAGTAACCTTGGTAATGATTTCTACGGAGTCGCCATTGCAGGCCTGGGAAATGAAAGCGCAGGTTACAATGAACTGGAAAATTTAGATGAATGCAAAGAAAACATTAGAATTGCTGCTGCCGTTGGATCAAGAGCCTTACAAGATATGGTATTAAATTGGATTTATTATTTGAAAAATTTAGGACCAAAAAATTTTAATTATTTTTTTTGTTAATTTTAAACCAAACTTCTAGTCTCTTACCTCATTTTTTTGCAGGGAGTATCGGCGATCTTTGTTGAAGGCTTTACTAACACTGAATCTGCTGCCGAAGGAGCTGCTCTGGCTGTCTGGAGGTATCAGGAGCTCAAAAACAAGGAGAACCAAGCCACTACCTCCAAAGTTGACCTCTACGAAGACCCTGACAGGTAAAGTATCCTGTCAACTAAAAAAAAAAAGAATTATCCGTAGTTAAGGAAATCTAAAGAGGTCTTGGGAATATATTTACAAATATTTAAGATAATAAAATGGAAACTGGATAACTTTTCATTCCATTCAGTATTTGTAATGTACTTCCATTAACTTAACATTTGGTCCTTTAACTATAATAAATAAATTTAAAAAATTCCAACTGAATAATTTTTGAGAATTTCATTGTTTAATTTAATAACACTACGTCTGAAACGGTGCCTAGGAGGGCTAAACACCCAATCAAACCCAAAAAGATAACACTTAGATAATATCAAATGGAGTTTTTGTAATGTTTTCTAAGTATTCTCTTTTATTAATATGATATATATATATATCAATGATCAAACCACAATAAGAAATGGGAAAACAAGATTAAGATATTTCATCCGTAACAAGCGGTCTTCGTCAGAGTCAAAAACCCAACTGAAACACTGGATGCAGAAAACATCTGGTGAGAGGTTGAGAAGAGTGTTATTTTAAAAGGGTGAAAGCGCAGGAAAGGACTAATGTCCAGAAAGGGATGTTTGGGGAAACAAAGGAGTTCAGTAGGAAAGAGTAAAAAACTATCCGCTAGCTTTCAACCCTCTTAGAAGAGGCTATTGCCCTCGTAACGAAAGTATCAAGTTTGAAATGACCCTTGTGGTTTGATCATTGATTGTTAATTTCACGTGTTTATGTGAAATCTTATATATATATTATATATATATATATATATATATATATATATATATATAATTTGAAGATAAAACAGCGTTTGATTTTATGAGCCATGTATTGTAAATAAACAAAGAATTATAAGAAAGATGGTAATTTTATTTAAATTAAATTAATATTTTTTTCCTGAACTGCCCATTTGAAAATACAAATAATTCAATACTCATTAACATTTTTTTTTATAACATTCTCTTTAACTTTAGTTTTTCTATATAAGCCTTATTCGATTCACAAAAATAACAAATTCTTTCTGATGTCCTCAGTCATATTCAACCATAAATTCTTTGTCTCTAATGAGGATCATTAATTGATTGAAAAAGAAGTAGACGTCATCTACTAAGTCTTCAGTTTAAGGACTACAGTAGAATCCTTTGCTGGATTCAGTTGTCCTCCGGAAGGGGAAAGTACCCACTTCAAGAGTGAGTACTATTTTCAAGTCCACCTGCTAGTGGACTTGATTGAAATATGTTAACCTGATTTCTGAATATTTTATTGTTAGGATTGTGATGGGGTTTCTTACGGTACTGTTGCAAGAACCCGGTTATTTTCCACGCTGAGAAACCCCTTATGTTGGCTAACCAGGTTAGGTTGCTGTGGCAGTCCCACAAGGGAACACACGTAGGCCAACCATTGGCCCTTTGTGATACCACACAATGAAGATTGATTCTACAGTGGGAGTCCTAAATTTTGCCTAACTCAAATGTATTTAGAGGAGGGATCTTTAACGAGTACCTGACATCGTACAGGCTCGGGACCGACGGTTAACGTCCTTCTCCGAGGGACGACGTGCTCAGATTTATTCACCTCCCGCGTGAATAAATCGAGGGCCAGGTGAGGATTGAACCCCGGTCCTATCAGTTCAGAGGTGAGCACGTAAGCACTGAGCTAGCCTGGCCCCCGTTAGCTAACCATATTTATTGTTATAGCTCTATCTTTGATAATTTTTGAATTACATTTCCTATGACTAGAATAGTAAACGTTTCTCATTCGCTTTTGGAATAAGATGGTCTTTGAGGGAGTACTGAATTCTTAACCACTGTATCTATTCTGTTTTTATATTGAAGTACTCAATCAACACTTGAAGACAGATCCATTCGAAATCGTTATGGCCAGATTTACTGGGATGAGTTTAGCTTCAGTAAAAGAGTTAAAATTAAGATGGAGCATGTCCCTTCTATAATAATACTTAAAATTATTTTTCTATTTCAAGTTCAGTGCATTTTCGGTGGTACAACTGATGTTCAGTTGTTTATACCATTGAAATGTTTATATGTGGAGACCATTTCATTAACTTTTTACCCTACGATGAGTAAATACCACATAATAAGTGATTATACTACGTTAGAATTTAAATATTTTACTGTCCAGTTATTTAGTATGCTATATCGGGAGTGGTCATTACACGTTACATTTAGTCCTCATTAGAGGTTACTTCCTTTTCTCAGGGATGGCTGGCAGAGGGGAATATTCAAAGCTGATGCTCAGAATATCGCCAGAAGGTTGGAAGAGACTCCAGCCAACTTGATGACACCTTCCATTTTTGCCCAGGTTTTTGACTTTTTAAAGCTTTTATACTATTTTTTTTTTGTAAAATGTAATAATTGAAAGAACTAAAAATAAAACCTAGTAAAATATTCTAACAAAATTGGAGCAATTTGTATATTCTATAAAAGTGATGGCAAACCTTTTGAGTTCGGCGTGTCAAAATTTTTAAAAATCGACACATAATTCTCGTGGCGTGTCACACATCGCAAAAGTAAAGAAAATATAAATATTCATAATTTTTGCAAGGTAATTCTTTGTTTAATACCATTTAAAATACAAAAACGAAAATTTAACATTTTAGCATTTAGAATTTAGCATGCTCTCAGAATTTAGAATTTCATGTTATATCAATATTAAACCAATATATTTAAATGTTAAAATATTTTATTAATGCCATTTAAAATACAAGAACCAAAATTATGAAACCAGAATTGAGCATTAATAATTTATCATGTTTTCAGAATTTAGCATTTTTATATTAATATCAATATTAAAACAATATGTTAAAATATCATTAATATGTATATTTGTAACGCAATATTATTGTACTTGTACATATACGTCTGGTTTCAAAAATAAAGTATTAATTACTATTTACAGAATTGATATTATTATTAATAACCAATTTTGGCTGTTATGAGAGACAAATATGTGTCTCAAAGTATTTGTGTATATCAAAGATATGATGAATATTTTTATCTTTGAAGATGAGTGTCGCCATAAAGAGGTTGTGTGTCTTAGGTTTGCCATGACTGTTCTGTAATAAAGTAAAGCAACATCTTGTCTGCACTGTGCTCATCCAGTTTGGACCCTGCCCATCTTTTAGGGCATCACATTTACAATAAATAGTTGCCATTAAAGATGGAAAGTGAATCGGGTCGGTCTAGCAAGAGAGACGATTTCTAAGGATAAGACGATTTCAAATGGTTTTAATTTACTTTATGATAAACTGATTAGTACTAAGCAACCATTTTGCATGTCCTCTTTTGAGTTAGACTGGTTTTAAATCAAATCTAAATAGCTTAATAGTTATTCTTGGAAATTAACAGGGTTTAAATAAAACCCTCTGAAGCCGGATTAAAACATAGGAATTAAGACTTCTTCATTCATATGTTTTAAGAAATGAACATATAAATGTTTGTTCATCCTTAATGAACAAACTGTAAAAAGGGTTTTAAATAAGACTTCAGTAATGTTAATTTACTGTTGGAATATATGTTTAACGGTACTTGTCAGTACCGCAGAGATAAAGTTTTACCTCTTGTATTGTCTTATCTTGTTCCCCATCTTTAAGGGCCATTATTGATATGAAGAAGATTTACTGAGCGAAGTTATTTACAAATGACCATGATAATATATATGGGAAACAGTTAAAATTAAATCTAATTTAAACTAAATAGTATTTTATAAAACTGTAACAAAAATAACGTTACAACTCCAGCCAACTTAATGACACCTTCCATTTTTGCCCAGGTTTTTGATTTTTTTAAAGCTTTTATACTGTTTTTTTTTTCTAAATTGTATTAATTGAAAGACCTACTAAAATATTGTGACAACATTGAAGCAATTAGAATATTCTATACTAAGATAGACAAGTTTACTGTTGTTTATCTTTGAGTTCAAAAACCCGTTGAGGTGTGATAACACTGTACGAGGTAAGATGCATATTTGTATAATGTTACTTTCACTTCTTATAATAATATTATTATTATTTTTAATCTTAATTTATTAAATATAATTACACGATGGAAATTATACACTGATTTAAATTTGTTAACCAAATCTTCATACGTTTTATTTTACAATTTCAAATACATTCTCAAAATTATTTTTAACTCTTATAGTACTATGTGAACTTGTCTCTTTTAGATTGTACTAAACGTTCTTTGAAATATTACAAATAAACGTTTTATACAGCCAAGAATGTATTTCTTGTTAATAATTTATGTCAAACAGTTCTGCTCCTTACTATTCATGAAAGAAATATGCATAAAATATTTCAAGACATATTCAAGTAAAAGATTCGTAAAAGTTTTTATTGTTCCCTACTGATTTAATAATATATAAACTCTTATATTAAAAATATTTATAAGTAGTGACACTTGCATTTATAACATTTGTTACCATTTGTTGATAACAAGTTCTAATTATAATGGATTGGTTTAAGAGCGCCATTGAGATCCTGTGTCCCTGCGGAGTCCAAGTAGACGTCCGTGACAGGGACTGGTTGGAAAACAAGAAGATGACTGCATTCCTGTCAATGGCAAGAGGATCATGTGAACCTCCTCTGTTCCTCGAGATTGGCTATTGTGGAGGCAATCCCGATGATAAACCCGTCGTCATGGTCGGTAAGTAGCTTCTTATTTTAACTTTTTTTTGTCTGGATAGAAGATTTTAAAAACTTTGGAACAGTTTTCAAGAATTGAATGTTTCTAACACTTGCATTTTGGGATATCTAATTTATTATAATCCTTATTATAAATAAGGATTATTATATAATAAATATCATAATGTTATAATATTATAATACTATTATAAAATATATTATTCTTATATTGTTATATTATAATCCTTATTATAAATAAGGATATTATATAATAAATATCATAATGTTATAATATTATAATACTATTATAAAATATATTATTCTTATATTGTTATATATAATCATATATTATCTGTTATATAATATTATTATTATTATTATAAATAATAGGATAAAAATTGCTGAGCAATTCATACATTTAAACATGTTAAAGTTAAATACCATCGTTAAATGTATATCAAAGGATATTAATATTTATCAGGCTTAATTAAAACTTGGCATAATTACAGGTAGGTTTTGAATCTTTCTCATACAAAATCCAAAGTGGTGATCAAGATTTTAACTTCGACTCATTAGTAGTAAGGCCACCACACTATCACTCGACCACTTCAACGCCATTTTCCAAGAATCATTTATTTGATATTTGATATAAAATTCACAATTTAAATTGCCATTTGAAAATACTCTTATCTATTATATTTCATGATAAACTTAATTTGGATTTAAAATTAGTTCAAAGTAAATAAACAAACCACTTTAATGTCATGGATTATTTTAAATAATTATTTCTTTTAATTATTAATTACTTGGATTTAAAGACACAGAGTTTGAAACTGTGAAGATAATTAATACTACTTCATTAATGCAGTTATAAAAACTGGGACTGGTCTTTTATGAAAAAAAAATTTTGTTTGAATAAATAAAATTTGTTGCATATTACAACTTGGCAAGTTTTTACTAATGATGAAAGAACAAGTAAAGCAACATAGAGTTGTCCATGTGAGAATATCTTATTCACTATATATTACTAATGGTTCTTGTATATTAGCGTTTAAGTAGTTTTGTAAAATTTGCGACTTTTAGTAGAGGCAAAAAATATTCCAGTCTATGTGACAAATTCGTTATGGTCTGGTCCGAGTTTCAGCTCAAGTTATCTTTACTGACTAAGTAAGATTCAATTATTACATTTTACTGCATAAATATAACTGGTACATGAGAGGAAATGTATTATTATCAGAAGTGAATAACTTCCTAGATTTTAATGATATACTGATTTCAATTGCATGAAATAAATTTGCTTTATGCATTTTTGGAATTTTGTACATTAATTTCCGTTAACAGTCCTCTCATCTGTTTAAAAATTTCGAAGTCGCTTATCTGTTCTACATTGCCATTTACAACATTATATTCTTTAAAACTTTGATTTTATGGCGAATGGACAATTTCAGGTCTTCTACTGTGTATTGTTTGCTAAAAAAAACTCTTTATTTTGAAGAGTTTGTGGTTTGTTAAAAACTTTATATGAAAAAAATTAAGAGAGCGTGTGGGTCAAGAGGCATTGCAAAATCAGAAGATGACGTGACTAAAGAACTTTCGTCTAGCAGCATCCATGGAGGTATTCATCGTGTGAGATGTAGCACCATCTCCTTGGAACTAAATATCCTTAATCCCCCTACTTAGTGCCTTTGTATCAGCGGATGTAGGATTTGTTTAACTTGTGTACATATTGTGCTGATATTACTGTTATAGAGTTAGTAAGCTAAACTTATCAATGATCAATACGTCATTAAAGTCAACTTTTGCCTTATGCATTATTACAGGAAGCAAAGTGGGACTTAAGAGGAATTACTTTGAATTTTTATCCAGCAAATAATGTTCGAAACGCGTTGTTGCTGTTGAATAAAACTTCATTTGTGTGGAGACTTTTGTTTGTTTATCCATTTTACCCCAGAATGAGTAAATACCACACAATTACGGATTGCACAACTAATGATTTAAAAATATTCCTGGCTGTGATCCCTACTAGCGATAAAGTTAAATTAGGTTTAACGTATAAAATATTCGTCGAATAGTAAATTCCTGTATTTCTTATTGTTCTTTAGAATAAAAAGTTATAGAGGCATATTTATGAGACCTGTGTATTTCAGGAAAGGGAGTTACCTTCGACAGTGGCGGCATCTGCTTGAAGAAATGCGAAGGTATGTCTGAATACCGTGGTGACATGGCAGGAGCGGCTGTGATTGTGGGAGTAATGCGAGCTATTGCTGCCATGAGTCTTCCAATCAACGTTAACGGTAACAGTCACGTTATATAAAATGGAAACATATATAATATTTATGTAAAAAAGATATACTGAAAGCAATTATGTACGGCATATTTTTATATAAGTTGTGATTTAACAATAAACATCTCTTCAAAACTATAAGAGGGCCATATCTGTAAATGAAAAGTGCATGCATATATATTCATTGAAAGTGAGAAAATCATTCTAAACTAGGCAATAAAAAAGTAACTGATGCGACACACTAGTCCAGGGATGGGAAACTTTCCTTGGAGCAAAAGCCATTTTAGCACCGTCCACTTCCCCAAAAAGCCACTACGAAGGATAAGCAAATTATTATATAATAGTTATATTGCAGAATATTGAATCTATCATTATAATACGCGATCAGTGCGTCTAAAACTGTTTCGTATCTTTCAAAAGATTCAGCAGTGTCTTCACTCTCTTTGCTTTAACACCTTTGTAAACTCAGGAAAATCGTTTTCTAAAATGTTAAACTTTTCAAGTAATGTTTGATTAATAGTCTCTTCCTAAATACCAGAATTTTTTTGTCTTCATGACCATAATTGTAATTCTTTATATTTCGAAACATTTTTCTCAACAGACCGCAGAAGGCCGCATTTCATGGTACAAAAGACCGCACGTTCCCCACGCCTTCACTAGTCGTTTATTTTCTGTATTAGCGTCACTAGGATTAGGAAATGACGGTTGCAGTTAAACCGAAAATTAGTTTGTAAGTTTCCTCTTTCTTTCTTTCTCTCTTTCTGTCTCTCTCTTTCATCAGACAAGTGACTTCCCATTGCAACTAAGTGGCTGCAAAATTCTTATTTTGATTACGACTCATTGAGAGCAATAATTAATTAATAAAAAAAAATTATAAAAGTGAAACATTGTTGTTGCCATTGATATCTACACAAAAACCTGCTATAGATAGTTTATATATTTTTTTTAAAATCATTTTTACTATCAGAAATTAAAAATATATATTTGATTACATTATTGCAAAAATTGTTTATGCAACTTAATTATGTCTGACTTAGAATCTAACTGGAGATTGTATTTCAGCTTTGGTACCTCTCTGTGAAAACATGCCAGGCGGGATGGCAATGAAGCCTGGAGATGTCGTCCTTGGACTCAATGGTAGGCTATTGTATCTACATTAATACATCGCACATAACCTACTATGGTATTGTAAATCACAGAATAATATAGAGTTGATCTTTATAATGAAATAATGATAATTCAAGAAAAAATTCATATTAAAATATTCAATTTTCATTAGTATTATTTCTTGTACTTTACTAAATTTATTTTTAGTTTCCTATAAGTGAAGTATAGAAACTATTTAAGATAAACGATTCTAGTTTTGATGGGCTTAACTCTTTGAGAACCTCAGGACACAGTTGATGATGACTGTGTTTGTGTATGGATAGTTATCAGTATGTTCATGAACTCGCTATAGGTTGCTGCATTTTATGGGTCATTATGAATTTTAACATATAAACAAGAGGTTATAGTATTAAGTAGTATCGAAGGTAGTTATGCCTATGCAGAGCCTGTTTTACTTATGCTACTACTAATATAGAATTAAAAAAGGAAATGTTGTGTTTGTAATCGACACAAGTTTGAACATAAATAATATTAACTCCTGCTATTGGGAAGAGACAGTATTATATTAAATGATCACTACTAAAAAGCTGAATCTTTGTTTCAAATTTATATTGTTCCAGTCCATAATGAAGTAGTAACTGGAAGTATATCGTAAATATGATAGAAGAGATTTCATTATATTTTTTTGAGTAGGTATCAACATCTAGGTTATTATTTTGTCAAATATACAACATAAATAAACAAGGATTAAGTGGAGGGCACTTCAGTGGCTTTGACAAACGTATGTGTGTACCCCTTAAAGCTAGGGTTATTTGTTATTGAAATTTGGTGTGGTCATCGAATGGGTGAGAGGGTTTTGTGCCAATGAAGGCATTATTTCAGAAATATATGACTATGTCTGGAGGACCGTAAAAAGTCAAGTCCATCAAAAACTCGAAATCTTTTATATTCCTTAATTACTATAATTCATTTAAACTAAAAATCAAGTTCAACATAGATTAAGAAACATAGAGGAATTAAAAACACACACTTACAGTCTCTAATTTTCGGTTTGTCTTACAACCGCACTGGTTTCCCTCTCTTATTTCTGCTGAAAACTGTTCAAACCGTAAATTAGAGACTGTAAATGTGTGTTAATTTCTCTGTTTGTTAGCCTATACTGAACTTTATTTCTCTGTTTCGGATCGTATGTTCATTGAAAAACTAAAAATAAATTTCTCTAGCCATATTTTATAAAAAAAGTTTCCACATAAAAAAGTCCATAATTTTGTCTGATGGCAATCAGCATATATAACTAACTGCACAACTTGATTTATTGAGTATCAAAACAATTTATTCAAGAATTTTATAATAATGTGTAAAATGATTCAAATCGAATCATTTATTAAAATTAGAAATTAAAATTAGAATAAATTTATTAAAGATAAGCTTGATAATTTATAGTTGAAGAAAACCTCTAAGGAGTTTATTAGGTTTAAACTCTTTATATGACAATAAGTATGTTTGTATACTTTATTCCATACTGCGCTGATTCCATAACTCATCGTGGATATTTTATTTTGCTGTCAATAAAATGACTAATAGTAGCCTCATAGTAGTCTCATTTTATCTTCGGAGTTACGTTTTTTTTTTTTTTAGTAAAGGTACTAATTTTCAAAACTCTGTTTCATATGTAATTAACACATTTAACATATTTCGTTCAAAAATTCATTGACAATGAGAAAACAAAGAACTTAAATTTTTCAAAACCCTTGAAGGTCAAAAGTCTTCTTGGTTCGTCTTCATTCTCTATTTAACTGTATAGCCATCAAAACGTTAATATAAGTAACATTTGCTTACATTGCTTACGATCTGGTTCCTTCAATGTTTTTGCAACAAATAAACTGCATATCACTGTGTTATAAAACCTTGATATTAAAAGAGTATTTTCTTTTTTGTTATTAAAAAGGTAAGACTATTCGACTGGAGAACACAGATAATGAAGGACGAGTGATTTTGGCCGATGCCTTGGCATATTCAAGCAACTACAAACCTTGCTTGGTTATGAACATTGCTACTTTGACACCTGGCATGCGAAAAGCCCTGGGTACCTCTTCATCTGGAGTGTTCTCCACCTCTGATGTGGTCTGGAGAGAGATGAGCCGAGCCGGTGCTGAGACAGGAGACAGAGTATGGAGATTCCCTCTGTGGAAACACTTCACCACCAAAGTGACAGGTAAGCCGTATACGAATGTCTTTCATAAATGATTAGAGAGGGGAAGAAATACTAAGTCTCTACACATACAAACAAGATTTTATCAAACGACGGCGCGTTTCGAACACTCAGTGTTCATTGTCAGATTGCATCTACCTCAGAAAGGTGATATAACCTGACGATGAACATTAACAGTTAGAAACTCGTCATCGTTTGATAAAATATTTTATCATGAGTAAATACCACACAATAACTGCTTACATAGCCCATTTATTATAAATTCTGAATTATTGTTGCAATTAAATATTATACACCAGTGATGGTGAACCTGTGACACGAGTGTCATGTTGACACGTATCTTCAAACAAAAAAAAATATCATAATTTAAATGTTTGTCTCCCATAACAGCCAAATTGGTTATTAATAATAATATTATTAATTCGTAAATAATAATTTAACATTTTATTTCTGAAACCAGACGTGTACGTACAAGTACAATAATATTGCGTATAATATACATATTAAACATATTGTTTTAATATTGATATTAATATAAAAATTCTAAATTCTGGTTTCATAATTTTGGTTTTTGTATTTTAAATGGCATTAAAAAAATATTTAAATATATTTTTTTAATATTGATATCAATATGAAATTCTAAATTTTGGAAACGTCATTCTATACTCTAAAATGTTAAATTTTTGTTTTTGTATTTTAAATGTCATTAAACAATTAATTTACACAAATTATAAATATTTATATTTTCTTTGAATGGTATTTATATTGGTAATAGTGTGACATGCTATGAAAACTGTCTGGATTTTTCAAAATTTTGATACGCTGAACTGAAAAGATTTGTCATCACTGTTATACAGTATGGAAATTAATAACACAAAATCTTTAAGAATATTAGATTATTAAAATATCTGGATTTATATTTTTGGGAATTTATTTTAATACAAACAAAACTAACTATTAAATTCCAAATCATCTTATTAACTTCTCATATTCTAAGGATATAATTTAATTTATTATATTAAATCCCAAAATTTTTGATTTTTTAAATGATAAATTCAAATATTAATATTGTAGCAGTCACACCATTTCATTAAGAAATGGTAATCTTTTTAAGAATTTTGCAAAATAACTATTACTTGCAAGTTATTATATATGAAATTAATAACTGGACTGCAAAATAAGAAGTTATTTCTTTTTTCATTTTTAATTATGTAGTTTTATTTTGTTAAACCTACATTAATCTGGTTTGTCTTTGTTAATATTCGGGGGGTTTGAAATTTGACTCATTTGTTAATTATCATTCAACATTTTTAATTATGATTCAAAATATGATGAAGTAAATGCGGGTTAGTTCTTTATTCCTTAAATACGTATGTTCAGTTGTTAACTTAATTATTTATTATTTGTATTACTTTTTTTCTGGTAGGTCTTATAATGGAAATATTGTAAACATTCCTACATTTAAATATATTGAACATTTAATATATAGGGCCAGGTTAGCTCAGTGGTTAACGTACTCGCCTCTGGGCTGATAGTCCGGAGTTCGATCCCCACCTGGACCTCGATTTATTCACGCGGGGGGTCAATAAGCCTGAATACGGAGAGGACTCGTCAAAGATTCCTACTCGATATGCCCTTAATATAGGCAAAATTTAGGGCTCTCAATGTAGAATCGGTTTGATTTACCGATCAAACAAAAAGCCGCCAAACGGCTGACATTATCACCCGCTAGGGGATCAGTTTAAACAATAAAAAAAAAAAAAATTAATATAGTAGATTTTGACTGGTGAAAATGAGTTGAACAGTTGGGTTATAAAAAGTTGACAGAGGAGAGGTTTGAAGCAAAAGGTTTGATTCACCAATAAATAATTTGAACATCAAAAACTGTTGTAAAAATACAAATTGGAAGGGAAAAATGCTATTTTTGATGTCTTTCTGTTCTAAATGTTTACATGTTTAGATTCATCTTGTATTTTGCTTCAAAACTTTTGTATTAGGTACAATTTCTGATTAAATGGTAATATTTTTTTGCAGAGTGTATATTTTTTTTTTATTAACGCGGGAGTATTTTCGACTGGTTATTAGACTAAGAGCTGTCCTATGTAAATTAGCCCAGTAATAGAATTTACTGCCATCAGTGATGTTATTATTCGTCCCACCTTTGTTTTGAGTCACCTGCATTGTCCAAATTCTATGTGTACATAGGTAAATAGTAAAAAGAAGAAAAAAACTACTTAAAGGACCCTGTAAGTTTAGTGTTACCAATGAAGAAATGAAAGAATTTAATATAAGTGAATTTATTGTGTTGTTGTTTTAATGTTGCGACTTTTATGTATGTATTTCTTGAATGCTGTTTTACTGTTGCAGACTATATTGGAGTGGACGTGAACAATGTGGGCAAAGGAGTTGGTGGAGATCCTTGTCTCGCTGCTGCCTTCCTTATGGTACTGTATTCACTTTTAGCAATACCTTGTCGCTCTGATGGCTGAAAGTACCAATAGTAATTTACAGATCATAGTTGAATGAGTATCTAAAAGACAGCCCTGCGTAATATGTACTTTCTTCAGTTTTTTTTTTTTTTTTTTTTTTTTTGTTGAAGAGACCAATGCAAATTTAGCATTTATTACTATAATATTAAGTAATTATTATTATTATTATACTATTAAGTAATTTAAGTATATAAAGTAGTGACTGATAAGTGTTAATGTGCATCGAGATATATAAGTATATATTGTGAGGTAAAATGGATAAACCAACAAAAGTCTCCACACAAATGAAGTTTTATTCAAAGTGTTCGAAACGCGTTGAATAAAACTTCATTTGTGTGGAGACTTTTGTTGTTTTATCCATTTTACCTCAGAATGAGTAAATACCACACAATTAAGGATTGCAAAACTAATGATTTATAAGTGTATATGTTGGTTTCGGTAACCACTGTGGAGAAACGAGGGTCAATACTTATGAATTAAATGTCTCTAACATCCCTCTGTCACCTTGGCCCTGACATAGATCAACTTTGAGTAGGTTTAACAAAGAAATAAGGTTTAATGTACCGAAAATAGATAAAAGAAATATAAAACATATATATGCACTGATATAAGGTTTCATTGTTTAAATAAATGGTCTAAGGAAGGTAACAGGGAGAGCTTAATATTCATCGTCAGAGGGAACGTCTTGGTTCATCGTTAGCATGTAATTTTAAATTAAAATTAAAGTAGGAATAAGTCTAGCCTCCAAAAAAAATATAAAACAAAAAAATATTTATAGAAAAAAAAAGAAAAATTATTAAAAAAAATAACTATTAAAAAATATCTATAAATTTAGCATTTGCATTGTGTTTAGTCATTTTCATATGCTTGTTTTTCCATTACTGATAGTACATGAATGAAATTAAATTGTTCCCTTATAAAAGCTCTGAATTCCAAATGTTATGTTGCTAAATGAATGGTATTGACTTTAATGTTTATTTTGTTTTATTGTAGTTTAAGCGAAAGTTTAAAAAAAAAAATTTACATCCACTGAGGGTGTAATTATTATAGTTCCAATTCTAGGAGTAGTTCCATTAATGTAGGTTTTCTTTAATTGATTGTTTATGCAAATAATTTTTTTATTTATATATTTACTTAAATTTAATTATCTATTCAGCTTATATAAAAGGAATAAGAAAGTCTTATTTTAAGTTTAAGTCTTAGATTAAAATGCAAGTCTAAACTACCCTAATACACAAAGCAAGTGGACAAAAATGGACATAAATATCAAGATTTTTTTTGTTAGTAATAATAGCTAGTTTTTTTTTTTGACATTAGATGAGAAAACAGAAATTTGTACTACTTGCAGTGGGGCGGTGATGTAGTCGTTATGAGTTGTGCTATTTTTTTTATGTTTCACCCATGTTTCCGATTACAATTACAATTAAAAAATCCCAAAAAAATTACAATTTCCAAAAAAAATTACAATTAATTTTTTATCATTAGTTGTGTAGCCAGTTGCTATATGATATTTACTCATTCTTGGGAATTATTGGACAAGTTTTGTCAAAAAGTAGATGTATAATCTACTTTATATGAAGACTAATTCTATAATTCCCAACAATAATAATATTTATGATATATTCATATTAAAACACTGATGAAGATATCTAGAATTGCTGAAACATTGAGTTCACATCATCATTTCTTTGACTAAACTTAAAAAAGTAATTATTGTTTGATAAATATCAATATAGGGCAAAGTTAAGCATTTTGAATGAATGACTAAAAGAAATTTAATTTAATGTCTAAAACTAGTTTTGGGGGCCAGAGTAGCCCAGTGTGAACGTGCTCGCCTCTGGACTGGTAGCTGCAATACCCACTCTGGCCCTCGCTTTATTAACCTAGAAGGTGAAAATCTGAGCTGTTAAGCTGTCTGTCCCGATCCTGTCAATGTCAGGTACTCGTTAAAGATCCCTACTCAAATGTGGGATTACCACTCCACCCTAATCTGACCTAAGACTAGTTTGCTGTATTAGAGTAGAGTGCCTGCTACTGGTGCTGTAAACTTCGAATTAGTAGCTCGCTTTGATCGTATTTTTTTCTATGTGAGGAGTGGAGTAATCTTGTACACTCCCTTCCTCAGAGAAGACGTCAATTTGTCACTCCATATCGCGTACCATGTCTGGTATTCGTTAAAGATCATCATTATAAATAAATTTAATGGAAAATTTCGTTATTATAATTAGCCACCCTGTTTTTGGACGTTTGGGAAAGGAAAAAAGGGTAATTTTGGGGCTTCGTTAAGTAAATAACAAAAATAAAGTTTACACAAAAAACAACTGGCTTGTAAAAATTTTTTTTTTGTTATGCAGGAGTTTGTACCACCTGTGGACTTCGTACATCTGGATATAACAGGCACTGGATTGCTCTCTTCAGGCATTGGACATCCCTACCTGCGCAAAGGACTCATGACTGGCCGACCTACCCGCACACTTATCCAATTCCTCTACCAGATGGCTTGTCCTCATGACAAAGGAATTGAGTGCTAGATTATTTGCTAATTGAAGTCTCATGTCCCAGAACCGTCCAGTACTGTTTTATACAATAAATGTGAAATTCATTGCGTATGTTATTTCGAAATAGCATAAGTGTTAAACGATGGGTGAGAAATATATCATACTACGACCAATAAATAAGGAATTAGAAATCAGTGATACTATATATAAAGATTAAAGGGATTCCTGAGGTAGTACAGATAGTGATTGATCCACCTATCAATAGATAAGCCTTTTTTGTATGGTACACTATTAATGGATATACAATCATTGGTATAACTACAGCAGTAATAACATTATGAAAAGCCAAAGTGAAAATTTGCTTATACGAAATAATTTCCTAGAAGAGCGCATGGCTTTTGCTCCAATAGCTCGTGGATCTCTTACATTTAATACCTAAGACAAATTTTCCCATTTAGAACTTGAAAATATTTTAAGTATTTTAAAAACATTAAAAAGTTTTTGTCTAAAATGTCAAAAACATGTAAGAAAAAATTTCGTTTACAGATAATTTTTAATTTAAGATATAGGATAATTTCATTTATTATTTTTAAAATAATATTTTTATAATTCTGAATAATGTTCTAGATTTTTGATCTTTTATCAAATTATTATACTGGGTATTTCATGGAATGCTACAGTTTTTAAAAACTCACTTTTCTTTCCCTTGTTCAAAAATCATAAAAAAACCAATTTACTCTGAGGGAATGTTATATTTTCCCACGTGCTCTACTCTGTTATAAGTTTACTGTAAATGTATATTGAGAAAAAATATTGGTTATTAGCCACCTTTGCATTCTTCAATCAAGTTCAAATACTACTTCTCTGTGTAATTTTAAATTTAAAGCTGGAAGCTTGAAATTTTTAAAAATAATGGTATGAACTGTTAGACTAGAATAGTGAAATAACTGGAAATTAGATAAAAACATAGCTCTTTTATAGGACGAAAAACTTCATTCCAAAAACTTCAATATTACCCAATAATAGTGTTATTCATAAACGTAAAAAAATCAGCATCTGATATTAAGCTTCGTAGAATTGTGCAACATATAGATTGATTAGAACAATTTGTTAGACAAACCCATCATACCATAAAAAGGGTAGAGATTATATGTTTCATATGCTCTATTGTTGTTGACTTTTTACATATACAAATTTTATTCTTCTGACATTACGTAAGTCGTTAAATCATTTAAAAATGTTCATTATACCTCTAAACATTATATTATATCGGTGAATTCACTGAAAAAATTACACTAAATCAATGTAAACATTGTAAAAAAATATAAAAAATTCGACATAGCACTTAGTTAGGTGATCACTTAGTTTAGGACAAACAAACTGTTTTTATCGCTTTATTGCTCTTTGTCGTAATTGAAATTTCATGAATTCTTTTTTATAAATTCTTAATTTCTTGTTCCATTTTTGGACAAATTTTCATGATTTTTTAATGAGCCGTTTAGCGTCAAAAAAACATTTTCTGTAAACAGAAATCGTACTTTAACGCCCCTTTGGCGAATGTAATTTTCAAAAAAAATATCTCAACTCATTCTCCACATAATGTTCTATTTTTAGGCTTAGTTTCATTTTGATGCGTCAAACTGTATGGCTTGTATCGCTCTCACAAACTTTGAAGTTGAATTATAAGTAAAAATTTTTACATTTTTATTGAAAAAAATATTTCTCGTTGTTTTAAAATTCTGAATACATTTTTCGTTTATTCCATTTGTAACCTCAAAGATAATGGCAAAATTTCAAAACTCTAGAGTCAGCAGTTCAGGAGAAAAAAATGTTTTCTGAAAAACGGTTTTTGGCAAAAAAAGTGACTTTCCCGTCATGCATGATCTACACTATAGGACCAATTTTTGTGCAAAATATCAACTTGATCCATCAAAGATTCTGGACCGTAGCGTGGTAACAAGCAATGCTAACACACGCACCCACCCACCACCCACACACAGACATCATCGAAAAAACATCATAAAACGACTTGTGGGACCTCAAAACATGTAATTCCGTCAAAATCTCGAGATTGAATTTTTTCACGATCACTATACTTAAAGTAAAAATATGCAAAAAACAAATTCGTTTTAGTTCATGTTGAACGTGTACCCGATACAATATACGTTGCAAATGTTCGAAACGCATCGTTTCATTAAATCCTTTATGTGTGCGAAGACTCAGAGTCTATTTTCCTCTCTAGTCATGAGTAAATACCACACAATAACTGCTTACATAGCTTGAAAAAATACAGTAAAGAGAGCATAAAATAATAGTAGTAGATAACGACTTCGCGGTGTCCACCCCCGCGAACAGCTCAGGCTAACCCTCCGCCCAGTTGTGCCTTTCTTAGTTCACATCATGAGGGAGCAACCAGCCAGGAGTACTAAGCCCCTCCACCGCGACAGAGTGAAGGCACATCGGGGGGTTTACACGGTAGCCACTTTAAAATAAATAAATTAATTATATACACCTGTCAATCGTCTACATACAGTAAAGTAGAGTGCAGACCACTCCAGAATGTTTTACTGCTTTATGTATAACTAAATTATATATGAACATTTAACTTAAAATGAAACCCTTCAGTTTCAAAATAGACCTTATTTAACCATTTCTATATTCCAAACGGAAACACAGCAGATAGACACTTGATATCTAAATTTCAGATAAATTGAGTTAATTTAATTTAGCTCTGACGATAGTAAATAGATTGATGAAACGTTGGCACAAACATGAAATGTGTTTTTCAATTGTATAAAATTATCATAAATCTCAATAATTACTAGTTTGCTAATCAATTACGGTTATGTATCAACTATAATTAATAAAGAAATAGAATCAGAGAAACATAGAAACTGAAAATAATATGGTAAGGTAGTTAGTATACCATATTATCATTGTAATAATAATGAAAAGCAACTGTTTATATGATGCAAATCCCCGTTTTGTATGTGTTCTGCTCCTAACCTGTTCCTCTTGCTTATCGTTGAGTGGTTTATATTCTTAATCATTGCAATATAATTAACTCTTTTCTTATAGTATTTGCTGTAATTGTACTCGTACTATTAGGTGGTTTTCACCTGACGGTAAGGGTACATGTTATCAAGCTGTGTGTATTTGGTACGCATGCAGCACCTGCAAGTTTCTCTTATTCTGTATCTGCTGATAAAGTTCTGAGAATCTTTATCAGATACTTTCAAACACACAGATCTTAAGGTAGATTTAGTTAAGCTTTAGTTCTTACTAGACCTTTTTGTTATCAATAAGTAAATATTTGCTGTTATATTTTATCTTTATCAGATGACAAATTAGTTGTCACTTTGCCGCAGGCATCTAACCTCTTCTACTCACGACTTCTCGGAGTTAATGGTAAATACATTACTTTACTTTATACTTGCTCAAATCTGGGAATTAGTCAAATTTTGAAGTTCTAGTAAGCATATAAAACAAATGTTTCCTCTCGCATCAAACAATTTTATATATCACATTTCTATTAAGTTCTTCATTATATATATTTATGTTTTGAAATTTCGAACAAAATAAAGAAGTGGTTACCTAACTGTATCAAAAAAAATTGTTTTCTTATATTATTAGTTACAATTTTCAAATTAATTGAAAACAAAGCTGTATGAAACTGCATGCATAGTTTAGAATAGCCTCCTTTAGCAAAACTTTAGTGTCAGTAATTTATTAATGTTATAGGTAATTCCCTTGTAATACTTGACAGACTAACCCAATCTAACTACGCCTATTGCAAGAGAAGTCAAGCTTCGTGTGTTTTTGGGTATTATTATTAATTTTCTGTTCATTTTTTTGGCAAAATTTCATGAGTTTTTAATGTGCCGTTTAAAAGAAACATTTTCTGACAAGAGAAAATGTACTTTAATGCCTCTTTGGTGCATGTGATTTTGGAAACAATTATCTCAACTCATCCCCCGAAAAAAGTTCTATTTTAAAGAATAGTATCATTTTGATGAATAGTACCATTTTAGGAATAGTACACAAATAGGTACTATTTTAGGAATAGTGCCGTTTGATCCGTCAAACGGTATGGCTTGTATCGCCCTCACAAATTTACTGATTGAATTACGAGTCAAAATTGTTAAATTTTCTTGAAAAAAAAAATATTTCCCATTATTTTAAAAATCAGAAGATACTTTTATTTTATTGCCTTTGTAGCTTCAAAGATAATGCCAAATTTCAATACCCTAAAATTAGTAGTTTAGGAGAAAGAAAATGTAGTCTAAAAACATGTTTTTGACAAAAAAAATAACTTTCCCATCATGCATAATTGTTCCTAAACTATACAGCACATCTAAATTATAATGCCCATTTTTGTGTAAAATATCAATTTGATCCACCAAAGATTCTGGACCGTAGCGTTGCCACAAACTTTGGTTCGCAAACATCATCGAAAAAACTTATTAAAGGATCTTTTGGAACCTCAAAACATGTAATTCCGTTAAAATCTCGAGATCAATTTTTTTATGATCACTATACTCTACTTATAGTAAAGTAAAAAGTGTCTTCAAATCAAAATTAATCAATTTATATCCATAGTTAATATTGACGCTTTTTAATTTTTATTTATGACATCTATGTTATTTCTGATATAGTTTCCAGAACTGCTATCAGATAATGACTAAAGCCCTAGCTAAGACACATTTGGAAAAAGCTTATGAAACCAAACCAATTAAACTCACAATTAATTAGTCGTCTGGAGAAATTATGATCAACCTGTCAATAATATAATGAAGAGATTTTAGAGAGTAATTTACTTATTAATCCACAACGATTTTTCAATCAATAGTTTTTATCGCTTATATAAAGAACTGTTTACCCTTCGAAAGGATTGGACCTTAACTTAGAATAAACATTACAGCTAAACAAGGTTTCATTTTTTCCTTGGTATTTCTTATATTCAATATTGAAGTTATTTTTCAATTATCAGGTTTAGTAATTGTGGTTTTATAAAAAAATATAATACCTTCCCAATATAATCTAGCTCAATTTCGCTGGAGCTTATTCACCCCAAATCTTCTTATATGAGCCAGTGATACTCTTTTTCTAGGTTATAAATGTATGTTTTATTTAATACAGCGATAGACGTATGATTTATATTATTCTTTTCTATTTTCTAGTATTACAGCATACTTCCAAAGTTGTACTGCGTGATAATTTTGTCAATAACTAAGTTCCATACTTTTCTTGTCTTCTGTTGTGTAGACCATACGATGCTTAGAGTAGTGATTTTTAATGATCACCTGACAAGAGTACAGGCTCGGGACCGACGGCTTAACGTCCTCTCCGAGGGATGGCTTGCTCATATTCATTCACCTAGTAAATAAATCGATTGGGTATTGGACCCTGGATCTACCAGTCCAGATGCCAGCACGTTGCCGCTGGGCTAACATATCCCTCTCATTTCATGTTAAAACTGATTAAACATTCCTTGCATTAGCTCATTTTTATGACTACAAATATCTTAATTTTTGGGTTGTTCTTTGCCTGAAGTTATTAATAACTGAATGATTTCATTGAGCATTTCCATAGGATGGTTAACTTTGGCTCATCTGATTCTTACACTAACGTGAAGGTTATTTCAAGATTTCATTCAAATAGACATATACGAGTATCATCATTTTTTCCCATCCCCTTTGAATATTTTTCTCCCCGTTTATCTTTTTCTAAGTTTTTCTAATATACGGGAAATTTCACTTCTCAGCTTTCCTTCCGTGAATATATTCTACTTTACTTGGCATGTCAATACCGTTGTTCCTTCGCCCATTTCTGGACTGAGGAATAAGTGCCTTTAAAATAACGACTGGTTTATCTAAATCAGATGCCACAATCTTATCCTGATGGTCAGTTCGCTTATCTCCTTCAATTTCACAATGAGCCTTTATTCAAATTAAATTTCCTTTTATTTTATTATATTTCTTTAATGCATTGTGATTTTTGAAATGTTTGCGAAATATTTAAAGACATGTGTAATCAGCATTGATTCTTGTTGCAAATTTTCCTGATGGAACCATTGCATGAACTTTAGAATTGCAACATTTCAGCTTGGTCATTGATGCATCTGGTCCAATCTGTTACTTTTTCACCGTGCTGACAAAGAACAAGTCCCATTCAAATGCTTACTTGCATCAGAGTGGAAGGGAACTCATGTTCGACTGCAGATATTCACTGTGACATGAAAGTATAGACTGTAGCCTGCTAATATGCATCTTAACGACACTCTCCGCTTCCTGTCCAGCTGCCGCTCGCAGAATGTCATGGTGTCGACACTGTTACCAAGCCTGACAGATCCTCTCCCTTTTCTATTTCCAAGAGTTTGACTTTGACTCATATATTTGATGTAAACAACAAGGAAGGGAAAAGTTAAAGTGATAGGAATCAAAGACCTATATAATCTATGAGATATACAACAGATAAGGGCAGGTATTATTATCAAATTTATCATTGCCTGAATCACAAATAACGATATTAATACTACTGACGAAGATACAAACAGCCATTTAATAGTAGTTCAGTCATGCTACTGAAACCATGGATTTCAGTATGTTTTCTCCAGGATTTTTCTATGGATTTCTCCAGGTATGTTTATACTTTACGCTTCTTTCAGGAAAAAAAAAACAAAAAAAAAATTAACTTATTCATACAAAAGTTAAAAACCGGTAAAATTTAACCTATGGAAATAGACTGCGAAGATATATTTACGCAGTAATAGAATTAAAAAAAATTATGGGATTTGCTATGGTGTATAAAATATTTGAACAACTATTGTAATATCATATCATTCAGTCAATTTTTATGTAATATACAAAAAATTGATTATATACACATCTTTTCATACACAAATTTGAAATTTTGAGCTTCATAAGTTTGTGTAAGTAATATATGTATAATTAGACGATGAATTTTCATAAAAGCATAGGCACAAAACTAAAACAAATCTGGAGTAGCCTACACTCAAATTTAGTACATGTAAACGTAATATCAAACTCGTTAAAAACCAACTGACGTTTTTGTTGTAATGTGGAAATACATTTTTATTTATTATGACAACTTGGTTTCAATTTGTAAGCCATTTTTTAGAGTGATTCTTTAAACTTAAAAATTAGATATTGTCGGTCTACGAGTTTTCATGATCTTACAATATTAGATGAATAATATTAAATAAAAGATGACTAAACTCCCATCTATAGTATCATGAAATATGCCTCGTCACAAAAGGAGAGGATACAGTGTACGATGGAGAAGAAATGGGAATGAGAGAGGAAGGTAACTTAAAGGTTTTATATCGAATACTAAACTAGAAAATTAAAACTACTGTTTATAATTATCCATTACGTACAAACTACATAATATTATACTGTTTTTAACGAGATAAATATCTTACATTTTTTTATACGTATTTCAAGAATTTGTTGATCTTCAAAGAGCAACGAGATGAAATACAGGCGAATGAAACAAACTGTAAAACTCCTGATATAAAACTGTCAGCTTCTTGGCAGAATGTTACAAATTATAATTGTTAGAAGTGAATCTTTATAAATAAAATAATGATTTTGTCTGTACATTGCTTAGAACTGACTCATTTCAAGTTTTCTTTACGTTTCATACATTGGAGAAACCGAATCCACCCTTAGAAAAATTTCTGTCGGTTTGTCGGTTTGTCGGTTTGTCGGTTTGTCCGCAAAACTTTGTCACAGGTAAACTCAGCTACCATAAGACATATAAAGCTGAAACTTTTACAGTAGATTTGTGTAGGTCTAACTTAAAATATAGGCTATGAATTGATTGGAAATTCAACGTAGAAGTGAAGTTATGGACGTTTAACGCAAAAATGTTTGTCACAAGTAAACTCAGCCACCATAAGACATAGCGAGCTGAAACATTGACACTGGATTTGTGTGTGCCTAACTTAAAATATGGGCTCTAAATAGATTATTAATTCAGTACAGAAGCGAAGTTATGGGGCTTTTAGCTGTATTTTCCTAACTTCACAGACAAGTTTGTTTTGAAAATACACAGGTGTGGCAAGTAGGTATTGTTAGTTGATTTTAATTTCAATTGAGCATCTTTATAAATAAAATAATGATTTTGTCTGTACATTGCTTAGAACTGACTCATTTCATGTTTTCTTTACGTTTCATACATTGGAGAAACCGAATCCACCCTTAGAAAAATTTCTGTCGGTTTGTCGGTTTGTCGGTTTGTCGGTTTGTCGGTTTGTCGGTTTGTCCGCAAAACTTTGTCACAGGTAAACTCAGCTACCATAAGACATATAAAGCTGAAACTTATACAGTAGATTTGTGTAGGTCTAACTTAAAATATAGGCTATGAATTGATTGGAAATTCAACGTAGAAGTGAAGTTATGGACGTTTAATGGAAAAATGTTTGTCACAAGTAAACTCAGCCACCATAAGACATAGCGAGCTGAAACATTGACACTGGATTTGTGTGTGCCTAACTTAAAATATGGGCTCTAAATAAATTATTAATTCAGTACAGAAGCGAAGTTATGGGGCTTTTAGCTGTATTTTCCTAACTTCACAGACAAGTTTGTTTTGAAAATACACAGGTGTGGCAAGTAGGTATTGTTAGTTGATTTTAATTTCAATTGAGCATATGAATATATTGCGTAATGGTGTTTCACAGAGTTAAGGATGTACTATCTATTGAGAATAAATGTTTTGTAAACGAGCAATTCTCAGCCCTTAATATGAACAGGCATAAGAAATCAACAAACAAGTTCTTACGCTATATGAAGCCGAGGAAAGAACTTACAAGTCAGTAAAGAGATTGGATTAGTGATGAAGATTAGTGAATAGTTCATTATCTAATTGAATTTCTTGACTCTGAATTTATTTCTCCTGGACTGCCTGCTCATGAGTAAAAACTTAAAGTAGAGCACCAATCATGCTGCAATTTAGTAGCAGTAACAAATTTCATGTTACGAAACATGAGTGCCCAAAACTGTGCAACGGGACGCGACTCTGAGTTCGTGCTCTACACAGATATGCCATAGAGGCGGACATAATGACTGGATGTGGTATTGGGGAGTCTGTGTGTATACTTCACATACCATTGATTCCGAGCCACTGTCTGTTTACGTTGAAATGATTGCAAATTCCGGTCAGAGTCTATTTCGCAATGACGTTAACTAAGTCGCAAAGGGAGACTTCATCTAACGCAGGAATACAAGGTAGCAAAACCAAGTTTTTCTCACATGGTCAAATGTAGTTTACATGCTCAACGGTCAGAGGTTTCAACTCTTTCTTCTACCATGAACCTGAAGGACAGACAGCTAATGTAGTGTAATAGCTGGAGACATTTGTTTAACACTGTAGTAATAATGGTATTTTCTACTATTCTATATTTTCTAATGACATTTTGAAATACCAAAAATGACAGAACTTCTGATTCCTCAGTGGTATAGCCAAAAGGCATAGGCACACGGCAATAAACCAAAACAGGAACTTCTGATTCCGTCAAAGACGGGTACGTTTGCTATGTATTATATATAACTGTAAACTTTTTTTTAATTTAATATTTGCTTAATAAATACACTGGGAATAATGTAAGGTATGGGACCAGAGTAGCCCAGTGGCTTGCGTGATCGCCGATGACAGTAGTGCAAATGTATTATAAATAAATGTAACAAACAAATATTTTTTTGAATTTAAAATGTGGATAATATAAAAGATGGTAATAAAGTAAAGGGATCTAGCCAGGGTAGCCAGTAGCTTGCTTGCTCGCCGATGACAGTAGTGCAAATGTATTATAAATAAATACAACAAAAATATTTTTTTTTAATTTAATATTTGCGTAATATAAACACTGGTAATAAAGTAAGGTATGGAACCAGAGTAGCCCAGTGGCTTGCGTGCTAGCTTTTGACTGGGAGCACGTTAATTAGAACTAACTCATTTCAAGTTTTCTTTACGTTTCATAGTTCAGAGTAGCCACATGTACCCTTAGAATAATTTCTGTCTGTCGGTTTGTCCAAAAAATATTTCTACCATAAGACATATAAAGCTGAAACATTGATTGTAGATTTGTGTATGTCTAACTTAAAATCTAATCTTTGTATACAGAGGCATTTGCTTAGCACTGTACTAATAATGGTATTTTCTACTATTCTATAACTTCTAATTGTAGTATTAGTATAATACTATAATTTATATTTTAGAATACCAAGTATAATAGAATTTTTGATTCCGTCAAAGACGGGTACGTTTGCTAGTATGAATATATTGCGTATTTGACATCATTGAAATGGTGTTTCACAGAGTTAAGGATGTACTATCTATTGAGAATAAATGTTTTGTAAACGAGCAATTCTCAACTCTTAATATGAACAGGGAGGAAAAATCAACAAACAAGTTCTTACGCTATATGAAGCCGAGGAAAGAACTTACAAGTCAGTAAAGAGATTGGATTAGTGACGAAGAAGCAGTTCATTATCTAATTGAATTTCTTGACTCTGAATTTATTTCTCCTGGACTGCTTGCTCATGAGTAAAAACTTAAAGTAGAGCACCAATCATGCTACAATTTAGTAGCAGTAACAAATTTCATGTTACGAAACATGAGTGCCCCAAAACTGTGCAACGGGACACGACTCTGAGTTCGTGCTCTACACAGATATGCCATAGAGGCGGACATAATGACTGGATGTGGTATTGGGGAGTCTGTGTGTATACTTCACATACCATTGATTCCGAGCCACTGTCTGTTTACGTTGAAATGATTGCAAAGTCGGGTCAGAGTCTATTTCGCAATGACGTTAACTAAGTCGCAAAGGGAGACTTCATCTAACGCAGGAATACAAGGTAGCAAAACCAAGTTTTTCTCACATGGTCAAATGTAGTTTACATGCTCAACGGTCAGAGGTTTCAACTCTTTCTTCTACCATGAACCTGAAGGACAGACAGCTAATGTAGTGTAATAGCTGGAGACATTTGTTTAACACTGTAGTAATAATGGTATTTTCTACTATTCTATATTTTCTAATGACATTTTGAAATACCAAAAATGACAGAACTTCTGATTCCTCAGTGGTATAGCCAAAAGGCATAGGCACACGGCAATAAACCAAAACAGGAACTTCTGATTCCGTCAAAGACGGGTACGTTTGCTATGTATTATATATAACTGTAAACTTTTTTTTAATTTAATATTTGCTTAATAAATACACTGGGAATAATGTAAGGTATGGGACCAGAGTAGCCCAGTGGCTTGCGTGATCGCCGATGACAGTAGTGCAAATGTATTATAAATAAATGTAACAAACAAATATTTTTTTGAATTTAAAATGTGGATAATATAAAAGATGGTAATAAAGTAAAGGGATCTAGCCAGGGTAGCCAGTAGCTTGCTTGCTCGCCGATGACAGTAGTGCAAATGTATTATAAATAAATACAACAAAAATATTTTTTTTTAATTTAATATTTGCGTAATATAAACACTGGTAATAAAGTAAGGTATGGAACCAGAGTAGCCCAGTGGCTTGCGTGCTAGCTTTTGACTGGGAGCACGTTAATTAGAACTAACTCATTTCAAGTTTTCTTTACGTTTCATAGTTCAGAGTAGCCACATGTACCCTTAGAATAATTTCTGTCTGTCGGTTTGTCCAAAAAATATTTCTACCATAAGACATATAAAGCTGAAACATTGATTGTAGATTTGTGTATGTCTAACTTAAAATCTAATCTTTGTATACAGAGGCATTTGCTTAGCACTGTACTAATAATGGTATTTTCTACTATTCTATAACTTCTAATTGTAGTATTAGTATAATACTATAATTTATATTTTAGAATACCAAGTATAATAGAATTTTTGATTCCGTCAAAGACGGGTACGTTTGCTAGTATGAATATATTGCGTATTTGACATCATTGAAATGGTGTTTCACAGAGTTAAGGATGTACTATCTATTGAGAATAAATGTTTTGTAAACGAGCAATTCTCAACTCTTAATATGAACAGGGAGGAAAAATCAACAAACAAGTTCTTACGCTATATGAAGCCGAGGAAAGAACTTACAAGTCAGTAAAGAGATTGGATTAGTGACGAAGAAGCAGTTCATTATCTAATTGAATTTCTTGACTCTGAATTTATTTCTCCTGGACTGCTTGCTCATGAGTAAAAACTTAAAGTAGAGCACCAATCATGCTACAATTTAGTAGCAGTAACAAATTTCATGTTACGAAACATGAGTGCCCCAAAACTGTGCAACGGGACACGACTCTGAGTTCGTGCTCTACACAGATATGCCATAGAGGCGGACATAATGACTGGATGTGGTATTGGGGAGTCTGTGTGTATACTTCACATACCATTGATTCCGAGCCACTGTCTGTTTACGTTGAAATGATTGCAAAGTCGGGTCAGAGTCTATTTCGCAATGACGTTAACTAAGTCGCAAAGGGAGACTTCATCTAACGCAGGAATACAAGGTAGCAAAACCAAGTTTTTCTCACATGGTCAAATGTAGTTTACATGCTCAACGGTCAGAGGTTTCAACTCTTTCTTCTACCATGAACCTGAAGGACAGACAGCTAATGTAGTGTATAAGCTGGAGGCATTTGTTTAACACTGTAGTAATAATGGTATTTTCTACTATTCTATAATTTCTAATGACATTTTGAAATACCAAAAATGACGGAACTTCTGATTCCTCCGTGGTATAGCCGAAAGGCAATAGGCACACGGCAATAAACCAAAACAGGAACTTCTGATTCCGTCAAAGACGGGTACGTTTGCTATGTATTATATATAACTGTCAACTTTTTTTTAATTTAATATTTGCTTAATAAATACACTGGTAATAATGTAAGGTATGGGACCAGAGTAGCCCAGTGGCTTGCGTGATCGCCGATGACAGTAGTGCAAATGTATTATAAATAAATGTAACAAACAAATATTTTTTTTGAATTTAAAATGTGGATAATATAAACGATGGTAATAAAGTAAAGGGATCTAGCCAGGGTTGCCAGTAGCTTGCTTGCTCGCCGATGACAGTAGTGCAAATGTATTATAAATAAACACAACAAAAATATTTTTTTTTAATTTAATATTTGCGTAATATAAACACTGGTAATAAAGTAAGGTATGGAATCAGAGTAACCCAGTGGCTTGCGTGCTAGCTTTTGACTAGGAGCACGTTAATTAGAACTAACTCATTTCAAGTTTTCTTTACGTTTCATACTTCAGAGTAGCCACATGTACCCTTAGAATAATTTCTGTCTGTCGGTTTGTCCACAAAATATTGCTACCATAAGACATATAAAGCTGAAACATTGATTGTAGATTTGTGTATGTCTAACTTAAAATCTAATCTTTGTATACAGAGGCTTTTTTTTAGCACTGTACTAATAATGGTATTTTCTACTATTCTATAACTTCTAATTGTAGTATTAGTATAATACTATAATTGATATTTTGGAATACCAAGTATAATAGAATTTTTGATTCCGTCAAAGACGGGTACGTTTGCTAGTCTCTAATATTTGAATAATATTCAAATATTATCATCTCTAGCATTGGAGATAAAATGACTCAATGCAATTGCTTAGTAAAATTATATAAAACAATTGGACTAATAAATGTAACTATGTATTGTTAATTTCATAACGTAACCAATTATAATTAAGTATTGTGAAGGAGTTATATTTAAAATAATTTTCAACTGAATATATTTGATGTATTCTAGTTTATATAAATTATACTTTTAGACTAGAAATCGATATAAAATAACGCTTATATTGGGGGATTTCAAGAATTACGTCTCCACATAATGAAACGAAGTTCTTAAAAACCCCCAATATGAGTAAATACCACACTATAATAGAGAAACGCACAAGTAATGAAAATAGCACTTCCGGTATGATATTGATGGATCAAAAAGAAGTAAAATAACTTCCACTTAAGGTTTAATACAGGTATTGTTTATAAATAATTATGTTCAATCTTAAAGTAAGAACGTTTGAAAGAGTAAGAAATCAGTGCTGATTGTAAAATGTTGTTATCTTAAAGTATATATAAAGAGCAGTATTAAAAAAATAATATCAAAGGACATTATATAAGAATAAAGAAATAGAAATTACCTTAGTTTGACAAGAAGTACTTTGTGATTGTGTGTCAAGCGAAGCACGGCAACGACTGAGGAAGAAGTGCACCCACCACCCCTGGAGTCCAAAAGTTCAATTCCACCCTTTTTGGGAAACTGTCCTCACTATAACTCAACAATGACGTCTCATTTATTTATTTATCTAAGACAAACACATGTCTTATAATACTTCAAGTTGCAACTGTATAAACAATCTTCTGTTCTTTAATACAAAAGAAAATTATATTTATTAGTTACCCTTTTTTTGCATTGCTATAAGTGATTTTTGACAGCGCTGTTGATCTCAAATGAATGTCATATTTTTTATAACAATAAGAGATTACAAGTAATAATTAATAAACTATAAAAAATTTAAAGTAAAAAAACTATTTCCATATTACTTCCAGAAATTATTGATCGATTAATTGATAATCGTTTTAAAATACAATACGTTAAAATCTGGAGTGACCTACACTCAACTTTACTGTAAGTAAACATGATATCAAACTCGATGACAAATAATTAATTTTTAGTTTACTATAAAATCGTGGAAAAATTCGATCTCGAGATTTGACGGTATTGCAAGTTTTGAGGTCCCAGGAGTCTCGTTATGTGAAGTTTTTTCGATAATGTCTGCGTGTGTGTGGGTGAGTATGTATCCAAAGTGCATGATGGAAAAGTAACTTTTTTTGACAAAAAAACTGTTTTTAGACTACATTTTCTTTCTCCTAAATTACTAATTATAGAGTATTGAAAGTTTGGCATTATCTTTCAAGCTACAAAGGCAATAAAATAAAAGTATCCTCAGATTTTTAAAACAACGGGAAGTATTTTTTTTTTCAATAAAATGTAAAAATGTTGACTTATAATTCAATCAGAAAGCTTCTGAGGGCGATACAAGCCATACCGTTTGACGAAACAAAATGAACTATTCCTAAAAATAGAACTTTATGCGGGGGATGAGTTGAGATAATTTTTTTCAAAATTAAACAATTTATAAATAAAAATAATGAAATTTCAATTATAGTAAAGAGTAATAAAGCTACAAAAACTGAATATTTATTCCGGACTAATGGTTTACTTGCTATACTTGTATTTGTTTACATTTATAAAAAGCTTTCACATAAACACGTGAAATAACAATCAATGATCAAACCACAATAAGAAATGGGAAAACAAGACTAAGATCTTTCAACCGTAACAAGCGGTCTTCGTCAGAGTCAAAAACCCAACTGAGTTTTAAAATAATTTTCAACTGAATATATTTGATGTATTCTAGTTTATATAAACAGAGTTGGTTTATATTAAATATTAAAACTGAGTTGGGTTTTTGACTCTGACGAAGACCGCTTGTTACGGTTGAAAGATCTTAGTCTTGTTTTCCCATTTCTTATTGTGGTTTGATTGTTTACATTTATTTTCATTGTTGACATTGACATTTTTGAGTGAATCCCCTGAAATATAGTTAATGTTTAGAAGTTTAATGACATTTTTTTAAATGATTCAATGACTTATATAGATATAAGAACAATAATATTCTTTCATGTAAAAATCAGAGCCAATGAACATAAATTCCTGATGCTTTCCATGGGATGGTGGATTTGTCTAACAAAATGCTCTAATCAATCTATGTAGTACACCATTCAACAAAAACTTAATCTAGGATGTAGGTTTTCTTATGTTTATAAATGAAATTAACTTGAATATTGAATATTGAAATATGAGGAATAGACTGTGTGGTCATATATTACAGAATGTATGTAATTTGTAAGCTACTTTTCTTCGGTGATTCGATGACCATGAAATTTTTTTGTTAATTTTTTCTGACGTTTGTCACACCAAATATGAATATTTTGAAGACTTAAACAGAAATTATTGGCTTTACTCTTCAATATAGAAGGAGGTTAGTTAAACTACATCAAATTTAACAGAACTATTGGCCATGCAATTTACTTATGGTTTTGAAAGAGATCCATTCGCTACAGGAAGAGAAGCCATGTTCTCCTGTGTAAGAGATAGTTTTGAAACAAAAAATCTTTACTTTGGTATTACAAAAGTGTTATAACTGCTGAATAATGCCATTTATATTATATGCAGTAGTTATGTATATACAAAAATAAGCGTGTATATTGATAACTGTATCACCTCGAGGAATGAAAACTAGTAAACATCTCACATGAAAAAATTTGTATGAAAAATTAATAATTTTCTGTTTATTTTTACAAAACAAAAATGTCTCTCTGAAGAATGAAATGCAAAGAAATTAACATAATGAAATATTGATAGTTGAATCTAAAGGTGGGTTGGATACAATGCTATCATAGATTATTTTACATGTGGCTTCGTAGTGAACACATATGATCTCCTGGATTGAATACGAGTACATCGTGATTTTAATAATAAGATTCTACTCTTATTCAGTGACCTGTCATAAATTAACAATGTAAATAGTCTGAATAATTCAATTTGTCTGTCAATAGCTGAAAACATGAAAATAGCTAATAATGAGTTAGTATAGAATTTGGAATTGTTTGGAACCATAGAAGAACTTTACTGTTTCGAGAATTTCGCATATTTGCACTAACACAAGTCAGCAATCAGAGAAGTTGAACTTACAAATAGATCAAGATGAAATCATTAAAGCTGCCGAGAACAACCTCGTCCAATACAGCTTAAAAAGCTTAATCCAACTCAACCTAAATTTATAATGTTTACTGTAAGCTATAACACTTCAAACGAGATTTAAAAATATATGTAGAATATCTATTAAATATTTGTCCATAACTATTATGAATGAAAGCTGAATTTAACATCATGAAAAGAATGCAGACTATCATTCTAGAATAGATACAAATCTTTGATAAAATTGTAGCTGAATACAAGACAATCGCCGTATGGAAGGTAAAGATTTTTCATACAATTTTGTTATTACCACTGAGGTTAGTATTATTAATGATAATACTATAATATACCATCTTACGTGATATACGTTATGATGGTTTCGATGACTTTGATATTAATTTGCCGTCCTACGTTGTATTTGAACCCTTTATTAAGCAAATCGAACCCTTTATTGGTTTTCATCGGCTTAAACGTTGTTCGTTTTCTTTATTAACCTAGGATAAAATTTAGTATTTCCTTTATTATAATTACTATTTCTATTTAACAGTTGTAGATTTTTTTATTCATTCGGTCGTATTTTTTATTTAGTTCTTTTTTATTTTTTTCATTTATAATTTTACTCGCTTTTAAAAAGGTCCTTATCTGTAAAATGTTAGTCAGTCTAATATGTTCAGTTCTTGGTTGTTTGTTTGTTTCCGTCTTTTTACAATACAGTGCCCTTATCTCGTTTTAGTCTGTGCCTGTCTAATAGTCTTCTGTCAAGAGTAAGTCATGTCTTTAGTCCTTATCGTCGCATATTAAGGAATTAGACTGAGTGATAAAGAAGTCTTGTTAAACCAAATATTAGCGTTAATGGTTAGTACTTTTTTTCGTAGTCGTTCAAACTGAGTCATTACCTTAGCCAGACTGGCTGTGTTAAATTCATGCATTTCGTCATTACCACTGAGGTTAGTATTTATTAATATTATAACAATAATACATCGTCTTATCTCGTATACTGTTGCTGTAGCTCTCTCACTGGTTTCGGGTGTCACACATCTTCAAAAAGAACTGATCTAAGGAGTCGTACTTCCTGTTACATAGCCTACCTAATTTTCCACTACTGTCTATATTTCCATTACTTAATTATTTTAACATTATTTAGTTTAATTATTTTTCTCATATTCTCGTCATTCTCAAGTCTGTCAAGTCATCGTTTCATTTTCCTTAAGGGTTTAAATAATATATCGGTTTGATGATTTATTTGTTCCTTAATTATATAACCACCGATTCTTTATACTTAAATATTCCTAATTCTTCGGTTAAGTCTTTGTCCTTTCTGTCCTGTCTTGATTAGTCCATTGAATTTCCTAAACTGTCAGGTTCATGTCCATATTCTGTTAGGTGGTTTGCGTAATTTATTTATTTGTATTATTTAGATAATCTTTAATATTCTGAGGTAAAATGGATAAACAAACAAAAGTCTCCACACAAATGATTCATTTCATTTGTGTGGAGACTTCTGTTTGTTTATCTATTTTACCTCACAATGAGTAAATACCCCACAATTACGGATTGCACAACTAATGACTTAATCTTTAATATGTTCTTTATACCTTAGTTTCAGGGTTCTTCCCATTTGTCCAATATATATTTGTTTACAATTTTTACACTTTAGTTTATGCACTCCGCTTTTTTTCATATTTATTAGTTTTATTTTCCGTTAAGTTATCTAGTAGTTGGTTTATTGAATTATTTGTTTTAAATACTATCTTTATATTGCACTGTTTTAGTAAATTCCCGATTTTATGACTTAATTCTCCTATAAACATTATACACGCTTATTTATCATGATTAGTTCCTTCATAATTATAATATTTGTTCTAGTTTTTAGCATTTTTTCTATTACGTTTGCATTATACCCATTATTCTTTTTATTATGTTTCATACGTTATTAAAGTTAGTTTGATTCATCGTAATTTTTAATCTATTTATCATGAAACGGAAAGCTGCTAATTTTTGTTGCCTAAGATGAGTTGAAGTTTTATGTATGGTTACATCAGTCGCGGTCGGTTTCTTGTATATTTTAAAATTGAGTTTATTACAGTTTTTTCTAAATATATATTAAAGCAATATTGAAACATTTAGAAGGGTTATGCTTTTCTTTTTTCAGGATGTTAAATTTGGGCTGAAGAAGCGCAGTTTGTTCTTCCTTGCAGCATTTTTGATATGGACAACAATAGTGTATAGAATAACTTACTCTCTCATTGACCAAAATACGTAAGTCACGTAAAAACAAAAATACTTTTTTCCAAATTTAATTATACCTATAATTTTGTATAAAATGTATTTATAATTTACAAGAAACACGATAAACTCTGACAGTTTCTAGGCAATAATAGGAAATATATATAAAAACTGGTTTAGAAAAGTTGTCAATAAATTATTTTAACTCTCATGAAAACTCTTTTAGATGAAGACTACACGATAGACTAATTGGGAGTGATAAATTGTTTCAACTAACTTGTACCATTTATGATATAAGGAGGAGATACTTACATGATATTGAATATTATAGGTGTTCAAACTAGTTTTCTTTAGAAAAGCAGGGTGCCAGGGTAGCCAAGTGGCTTCTGTATTCGCTTTAGCACAGGAGGATCCAGGATTCGTTCCTCTCTTTGGCCAACGATTACTTCACGCAGAAAGTTAAGCTGTCAGTCCCGTGCCTGTAACATATCAAGTATTTGTTAAAGTGGTGTTATACCCTACTCTAAATCCACCTCAGTTAGGCAAAATTTAGGACTCCCAATGTGAAATCACCCGGTAATGTCGGTCGCCCATTTTCAAAAGTGGTTGCCAAATAATAGTTGTGACACATCTAGAACAATACTGAGAGGTAAAAGTCGTTAAGTGAGGGCACTGGAAAACAATTTGAAAAAAACAAAGTCAAAACAACAGATTTATAAACTTTGATGAGTAGTAAAAGTCAGTGAAACATTAAGAGTTGGAATCGTCATACTTTATGTATGATCGTGGGATACGTATATGGCCGGTACACATACGTTTTAACCATGTATGTACAATAACACTGATAAGACATGTAGTGTTGTACTCAGAAGCTGTTATTCAGTATAAGCCTTAAGTTACTGAGTGCTTTTGGCAGAAAACTCCTAACCACTGCATGGGTTCATTCAATCATCAATGCAAAAAAATTGTTTATATTAACATTATATGTTTTCACATCTGTTTACGAACTTTTTATAAACTCATGGTAAGGAATAAAGATTAATAGCAAATTAACATTAATTTTTAATAGTGAAAAATCCAATTTGTTTATATTGGTCAATCAAATGAATCTTTAAATGTTGACCCCTCATTACATTATAAGAAAGGAAGATTAAATTTTAACCCATAGATCAATAATTTTAGAGAATAACCTCATATAGTATCTTTTATGAGTTAAAAACTCTTACATCCGGGATCACGGATGTGCTTGAACTCTAAGGTATTTGATAAGAAGGTAGTGGATCAGCTGTATTCGTGACGTCAACGATGGTGTGGGTGAAAGCTATAGGTTCTATAGCAACAGGTTCATCAGTTGATTATCTCTCTTCTGAATCTTACAAGTGACAGTATTTAAACCATATTGATAATCAAAACTTTTACGAAAATATTTGGAAAAGAAAACCATAGAAAGATGAATTCAATTCATACCAAAATTTAATTTCCATATTGGATGCTAGTTTCATGTTATCAGTTATTCCAGCCACTGCCTATTCTATTGCTTAAAACAAGAGATACTACTAACTAAAAATAATTTTGAATTAATTTTACTTCATAAGCTACCAGGTTGTATGTATGGTTCAGTGTTTTGTGTAGATATTAATTAAAACGTGACCTAAATTATTTTTATTTGATTAAAACCTGCTTTGGTGGAATCCAACGTAAATTAATTCAAGAAGGAAATGAAACACTTAAGGAATTTCATCCCTTTCATCAATACAAATTTAACGTGAAAAATTTTAAACAAATCGCAAAAAATAAGTTTTAGATATAATATAAGAATAAAATTTCTTTAGTAATTTAGTAATTAGTACAGCTGTCATTGAAAACCATAACTTATCATATTTATAAGAAGAAATGAGACCAGGGAAACATCTTGTGCAGTGTTGCATAAGTGGAGTAGATGACAGTTATGACGTCACGTTCAGTAGTCCATTAAGTCCATTACCCTCAGTATGTTGTATTCTTATCTACAGTTAGTTTTTAGTTATAATTTTTGTTATATTGACGAAGCCTTCTGGTCTGATGTGATGTAATTTTTATTTCCAGCGTTTAATTTTAGTTAAGTGCGGGTTTTAAAACCAAGTGACGAATAATGTAACATATAGGATTCTATTGAAAATAATATGACTCTGAATTGAAGCATTCCAGTATGAATAAACCAAACGAAGAAAACATTATGCGATTAACTCCATTTTCTTCTGATGATTGCTGTGGGGAGAGTGGGGGAAGTGAAGAAGACCTTATTACTGATTATTTAACTTGTGAAGATGCTGAAAAGCAATTTCCTGGAACTAAGAATTCACCTTTGGTTCCTACTATAAGTGTTACTCCTCATTCTCCTGCTGGAAAACATTATCCTGTGTTAGAAGAAAATTTACAGCAGCTTCATTCTATGACTGAATATATATTTATGATTTCTCAAGATCTCGCTGCTGCTAATGGTAATAGTGAAGATACAAATAGGATGACAGCATCTTGTCCCTCCCTCCATGAAGCGGCTGTTTCAGATTTAGATATTTTGTCTAGTGTCAATTCAACTCCATCACAAACTTTAACTCTTGCTCCATCCATACCCCGCTCTCTGGGTTATAAGAGAGGTTCCGGTGAATGGGAAATGAAGAAAAGTGGAGATATACACTGTGACATATCAAGGAGGAGAAGTTGGGCGGCTTTAGAAGACTTGTCCAATGGAAAAGGTTCAATAAAACCAGAATTCCCTAAGAAAGGAGATAATTTGTGTAGTGTTAGCCTTAGTAGTGTGGAATCTGATATGGATGATCCATTCTGTGAAAGCACAGCAAACCTTTTGGGAACAAAAGAGGTTAAAGCTCGAGTTAGACAGTCAAGAACTAATGCAAATTCATCAACACATTCATTAAATGAAGCGGAGTTACAGAATGATTTCAAAAAGGTCACTTTGAAGAGAGAAGTTGAAAGTAGATTATTAAATACTAGAATATGTTCTCCTTTACAGAAGTCTGTTTCAACACCTTCCATAATAGCAGTTAGAGAACTTTCTGAGAGTAAGGCAGTCCCAGCTGAAAAGTCTGCAGCTACTTTACCAGTGGCTTACCAGTTAAGTGCCTTTACTGCTGAAAGTGACGAAGATGAGGTACTTGCTGCTCTTCTTGGACATGAAAAGCAGTCAGAGAAAAGGAGGAAGAGAAGTAGTTTATTTTCTAGAAAGAAGAAGGATAAATTAAAAAAGGTTACTCATCAGTGGGTTAGTGTAACTAATGATTATTCTCAAGTCTGTGATTTTTGTAATAAAATTTTAACTAACAAACCTTCAGTTTTTTGTGATATTTGTGCAACGACTGTTCATCAGAAATCATGTAAAGATGGTATTGGCGAATGTAAAGGTAAAGTGGGTAGAACAATGTTCAAAACAACCTTCATGATCAAAGGAAAAAAGGGTCAGAATGGCTCAACTAATGTCCATGGAAATAATGATGATGACAATCTGTTTCACTCTCCAGTTGACTCTGTTAACTATCCTGATGCAGTGCCTTTAATGCAGTGTGAGTTCCTTGATGAACTTCCTGTCATGGTCAGTGACTTGGAAGTTGATCCCTGTCTTGGTCTTCAAAATGATGAACCTGATTCATGGGCCCCAACAGTGTCAAAAGATCTATTGAAAAAAATTAAAGAGAAAGAAATTAAAAGGCAAGAACATATATATGAATTTGTAATGACAGAAAAACATCACTGTTTAACCTTAAAGGTAATGCAAAAGATTTTTGTTGAAGGTCTTCAAAAGTACTTAAATTTGGGTACAATTGCTGATAGAATGTTTCCACGATTGCTTGACTTGACTGAGATCCATTTGAATTTTTTGAAACAACTGCGTGTAAGGCAGAAAAGAGGTTGTGTTGTGGACAATATTGGGGACATCTTGCTAGAACAATTCAGTGGGGTCAATGCTGAACGACTTAAGTCTGTTTACGGTGAGTTCTGTTCTAATCATACAAATGCAGTGGATATTTTTAAATGTTACATGCAACGTGACCGTCGCTTTGCAGAATTTGTGAAACATTGTCAAAGTAATCCCCTTTTAAAGAAAAAGGGAATTCCAGAATGCATTCTTTTTGTAACTCAGAGGTTAACTAAGTATCCTCTTTTAATTGAGCCATTGATAAAAACGTCCAAAGAAGACAAAGGAGAACATGAAATACTCTGTAAAGTTTTATTGCTTGTTAAAGAAATTTTAACTGAAGTTGATTCACAAGTAGCTCAAAAAGAAAAAGAGAACAGGAAAAAAGAAATTTACAATAAAATTGATGCAAAGTCATTCACAAATTTTCGAGGATTGAAATTCAGAAAGTCTGATATATTAAATAATCATCGCAAATTGAAATTTGAAGGTGTTGCAATGCTTATGCAGGGAAGAGGTAAAATGCAAGATGTTTTAGTGGTAGTTTTGAGTGATATTCTTTGCTTTTTGTTAGAAAACAATCAGAAATATACATTTTTCACTCCTGATAATAAACCTGGAGTTGTTTCACTTCAAAAATTGTTAGTAAGGGAAAAAGCTGGTCAGGATTCTAGGGGTATATATCTTATTTCATCCAATCCAAATGACCCCGAAATGTTTGAACTCAGAGTTCAGAAGCCTAAAGATAAAAAAATATGGATCCAAGCAATAAGAACTGCTGTTCAGGAATGTCCTGAAGAAGAAGAAGATTTGCAGGCACATCAGACATCATCAGAAGATAAAATCAAAAGTTTTGATAACAAGAGGCAACAGATTAAAGATATAGTTGAAGTGTTGAAACAAAAGGATAAAGAACAAGCTCATATATTGGAAGAAAAAATGTCTCTTCAATTGAAGCTGTTGGCAGCGTGTGGAGTTGAAAATCTACCAGATAAACCAAACTACGAGAGACTGTTATCTGATAAGTTGGACAACACAAAAGTGTGGCGTGATGTGTTAAATACTGTGGAGAAGGTAAACCATTTAGCAAAAACCCTTTGCTCTTCGAGCACTAATCTATCCAGGAGTGTCAGTTCAGTGGGCGAGCATCACAGTGCCTCTTATGTTTCGTTATCATTACCGAAAAGAGCTGAAACTTTTGGTGGCTACGATAACCCTGCTCAGTTAGCTAAATTATCCAAGAAACCTTCCAATTCAGGTTCTTCACCTGATGTAGTGGAGACAAACTTGAAACCAGGTCAGGGAGATTGTTCAGACGAAGCCTCGAGGACAGGCCATGTGATTCCTGAGCAAGACTATAGACTTGTGGCTGCGCAATTGTCAGATCATGTTTATACTCTTTCTTGCATTATATCCCGACAAATGACAACTATTGATAGCCTGGAAGCGGAACTTACTTCCATGAAGAGTCACATGTTTGATACATCACGACCTATGTACAGACATAACCAACAACTTGAGGAGTTGAGAAATCTCCAAGATAAACTTCAAAGGGAAAAAGAAACTTGGTTGAAAGAAAAGGAAGCAGAAACGAAAGAATTGGAGGAGAAAAGGGCGTCTTTGCTAAAGCTTCATGAACAGGTTAGGGCGGAGGAGGCAGATATTGTCCAACAAAGAGAACAGTTGTATAGGAAGTTAGAAGCTCTGAGGAACCAGGGGATAATGATGAGTCCAGGGATGAGTGGCACATCAGTTGCGGATGAGAGTGGACTACCTTGCACTCCACCTAGCGATCCTCCCAGAAGGAAAGCAGATTCTAACAAGTGGAAGCAACCTCCAACAACTAAAGCAACCACTCTACCGCTTAACCTGATAAGCGCTCAAAACCAAGTCAAAGTTTCTTCAAATGTTCAAATAAAACAACAGCTTCCATTAAAGCTTGCCAGTAAATTAGGAGGTCTTGGAGGAGTTGGGCAAAAAATGACAGAATCCCAACAAATGCTACCAATGAAACTTAGTGAGTTCTCTGATGGAAGGAGATTATCAGGAATTCAAAAAATTGGGGTTGGTATCCCAACTCACTCTAGGACTGGATCCAGCCCTGCTACAATGACTAATATCCAACCAGAGTCGAAATCAAACACAAAGGCAGGAAGGACTAACACATATCCAAAAATACCTGAAAAGTTCAGGGTCAGACCCAGCGATTCGAAACCTCAAAGCCCTACAGATAAGCCTCCCCAGAACAACTGGAACTAATCAGTCCAGTCTGGAATGAACAAAGTCATCTCTATTTTTTAAGGTATTATGATTAGAAAAATATATTCAACCTCTGAATGAAAGAAATGTATTTATTTTTGTTTTGTCAGATTCTTATTCCATGGTAATTCGGAATGGACACTCGATAAAATGTTTGTGTCATTTTTTTGATTTAGATTAACTATAGTATATTTATTACCTTTACATTTTAATTCTAGTTTGCAGTTAGACACTATATACTATTTACTTCAAAATGTAAATTATGAATGAAGACTATCATATTAATGATAATGAGAAAGCATTGTTGACGTAAAGATTGTCCATATATCCTAGTATTTATACTTTAAATTTTTCTGTCAGTTAAAAATTGGAATAAATATTTGAATTTATCATTAAATGAAACTATAATTTCTTTAATTAACGTTTGTTTTAGGTTGCTCCACGAGTTTGACCCTCTACCTCAAATCCCTTTTAATTGTACTGTAAGAGTTGATGTCAATATCACAAAGCAAGAAAGGAAAAACATTTATTTCCTGAAGGCTCACAAATGTGGCAGCAGTACTGTGCAAAATATCCTCATGAGGTTTGGATATTATAGAAACTTAGATTTCGTATTACCTGAAGTAAACAACTATTTAGGTGTGCCTAGCCTTTTCTCATCTTCATTGATACCGAAGAATCTGCAAACGGTGACCAATAAATATAATATTTTGGCCCATCATTCCCGCTTCAACGAAGTAGAAATTAAAAATGTTATGTACTCTAATGCTTTATGGATTACAATTTTAAGGGAACCATCTGATCTTTTTGAATCATTGTTCTCATTTTACAATTTAAGAAATCATTACAATGTGACATTACTTGAAATTGCAGACAATTCTTCAGCTTCACCGTTAGTTTTAGGACATAGATATTTAAATAAATTAGGGGTGAATCAAATGTGTTGGGATCTGGGTTTGGAAGAAAATTCTTTTAAATCTAATACAAAAATAAATAAATTTGCAGAACGAATTGATGCTCTGTTTGATCTAGTCATGCTATCAGATTTCATGGAGGCATCCCTTGTTCTATTGGCAGATGCAATGTCCTGGCCTTTAGACTATGTAGTATCCCTACCATTAAATTCTAGAAAAAAACCAAATAAAATTCTATTAACTCCTTCACAAAAAGCATCTCTCAATAAATTAAACAATGCGGATTCTATATTATATAATTTTTTTTTAAAAAAGTTTAGAAGACTTATTTTAAATTTTGGACCATCAAAAATGATGCAACAAGTTGAAGAATTAATAAATTTAAATGTCAAATTATTTCAACGTTGTGTTTTATCAGTAAATGCAAAAGGATTTGGTCATACTCTATCTTACAATGTTAACCCAGAAAAGGAATGCAGATATGCTTCACTTAATGAATTGGCATTTACAGAGGAAATCAGAAACAAACAGAAGGAAAGACTGAGTAAAATAAATAAATTACATAAATTCATATATATTAATGCCAAATGAAATCTCAATCATTTGAAATAACCTATTTAAAAATTTTGTTTTAGCTCTGTAAATATTTAAATATTTATTGTTGACTTAGTTAACTACTTTATAAAGAATATTTTATTGAATTTTTCTAAACGTTCATATTTATGTGAGTACCTTTTAATTAGATATAACCACAAATAATGATAATCACGAGAAGAAAATCGCCTTAAAAATATTTATGTAAGTTATTTGAGTCAGCATTTTATTGAAAAAAAAAATAGATTTTTATAAAGTTTTAAGATTTTCATATTAACTGTTCTACTTCTGACATTCTGTGAATTTTTTATTAATATTTATTTTTGTGACATTTTCTTAAAATTATATTTGTTGTTGAAACTTTTAGATGTTAACAGTTTTAGGTTAGATGTATAGTATTTTAGTGAGATATGATGACTTACTTGTATCTGATAAAATGAATGATGTTTGCAGCAAAGTGATGTTTTAGTACTCTTAACATTGATGTTAATCTACTTAGTATAGAACAAAATTTAGCTATAGGGAATTAGAAAGCGGTTCTGCTCATCAAATTTATTTAGTTCAAAACTGTGCCTTCACGGCACTGTTCTCTGTTTTTTAGTATTAAAAGCTTTCTAAATCCAGAAAACAAATATAAAATCATGCATTTATAATTGTGTACTGAATCAGGCAATGGCGTTTTACCTTTATTGTTATTAGTCTTACACTAAAGCTAATGCTTCTATTTTTAGGTCTTATGTAATAAGTCAGTACATAAAAAATTAGTCTCATATAGAAAGTCATTGTTTGAAAATATTTACTTTTTTTTTTAATTAACAATCATTAAAAGCAATTATTTTTGCAAATAAATATATATATGAACTAATACAATTAGTGAATTGAATTGTTTCTATCCATTTTAGACGTAGCAAAAAGCAAGACTTTTGATAAAAAATCGAGTTGAAATATTTCACGTAATCTACCTGAGACAATTGACTGTTGCATATCTTATTGGTTAAGATTTCTGGTGATAGTGAGGACAATAGGGATTGTAAAACAGGCACATTCAGTTAAAAATGATTTTTTTTTTAATTCAATTTTTTCTTTAGTATTCATTTCAACTTATTTATGAATATTTTTACTTATCATTAACGTGATTAACTTTGATAGCATGTTCATTGTTTTTTTTTTAAATTTTAGTCCCCAAGATGTTAAAATGTAAAGAAACTTATCTAATGTTTTTTACTCTTAGAAAATATTTACTTTTCTCTAATATAATATGTGGATTTTATTTCTTCAGAAGGTAATGTAAAGAATTTCGAGTGTATTCGGTTACCTTCTAAGTTTTTTTTTTTTTTTTTTTTTTTTTTTTTTTTTGTTAAACTGCTGACATTTGACTGATTGTACATATATATATAAAGATTTCACATAAACACGTGAAATAACAATCAATGATCAAACCACAATAAGAAATAGATGGGTTTTTGACTCTGACGAAGACCGCTTGTTATGGTTGAAAGATCTTAGTCTTGTTTTCCCATTTCTTATTGTGGTTTGATCATTGATATATATATATATAATAAATTAAAAACAAAGGAAACACACAGAAAGACACAGACATAACTCACATCGATATGACGAAGATGGTCGAAATATCGATGTGAGTTATGTCTGTGTCTTTCTGTGTGTTTCCCTCGTTTTGAATTTATTTTATTTAAAAAAGTCCGCTGGACCGTTTCTTTTAATTGTGGTATATATGTATATATATAAATTTGAAAATTATAACAAAAGTAATTAACACAAAGATAGATCGAGACATAACTTACTTGTACATTTCGACAGTCGTCATCAACGCTGGGCGAAGAGCCACTTAGGGAGCCAGGTCTATGACTGAAGTCCTACAGCTCGACCATTACACACTCAGCGATACCGCTACCACCAAGCGATAATGGTGGGAGAAAAAAACAAATAAGAAAATAACAAACGAATGAAAAGATGATAATTAAAAATAATAATTAATTCTGTTAAAAAAATTATTTTTGTTTCTTTTTTATTTTTCATTATTTTTTTTATTTGTTTCTTATTTTCTCTCCCCTTTACATTTGGAAGGTGGTATTACTGACTGTATAATGGTTGTACTGTTGGACTTCAGTCACCGCCCTGCCTCCTTGCGGGACTCTTCACCTCTTGATGACGACAATTTTCGAAATATAGAAGTGTTATCTGTATCTTTGTGTTACTTTCGTTATAATTTTTATCTGAAGGCCTATGGACTGTTTCAATTAAATTTATATATATATATATATATCAATGATCAAACCACAATAAGAAATGGGAAAACAAGACTAAGATCTTAGTCTTGTTTTCCCATTTCTTATTGTGGTTTGATCATTGATTGTTGTTTCACGTGTTTATGTGAAATCTTTTTATATATATATATATATATATAGTATATATGTTGAATTGAAATATGCAGCAGCCTCTGTATTGACGACTTTTTTTTGCTGACACTATACAGATATATATATGTATATATATATATATACAATTAAAAGAAACGGTCCAGCGGACTTTTTACAATAAAATAAAAAACGAAGGAAACACACAGAAAGACACAGACATAACTCACATCGATATTTCGACAATCGTCGTCATCAGGAGGTGCGAAGAGCGAAGAGTCCCGCAGTACCGCCCTGTCTTCCTGCGGGACTCTTCGCTCTTCGCACCTCCTGATGACGACGATTGTCGAAATATCGATGTGAGTTATGTCTGTGTCTTTCTGTGTGTTTCCTTCGTTTATTATATATATATATATATATATATATATATATATATTACGTTTCACAATGAATCACAAACACAGAACTAAGGAACAAACACACTTACTGTCTCTAATTTTCGGTTGAACTGTCATCAAGAGAGTTCAACCGAAATTTAGAGGCAGTAGGTGTGTTTATTCCTTAGTTCTGTGTTTGTGATTCATCGTGAAACGTTTGTTGTCCTTTTGGATCTTTTTCCTCTTTACAATATATATATATATATATATGTTCACTTGATAAACGGAAATACGATCCAAACGACGCAATACGAGTTTAAAATTCAAGAAGAAGGGTTACTTGCTGTTGCTTCTACAATGTGCTTGGTCTCCCTTTCTCTTTTCTCCTGAGGACGGATTGCCCGAAAATTCGAGTTTTTAAGTATGTTTCTTTATTCTGTGTGTTACTCTTCTTGAATTTTGTACTCGTGTATATATATAATAAATCCACGGGAGAAATTCACTAGCAATACAAACTTACTTTAAACTGGATGAAAAAATTTGCCTATGAAACTTTAGGCAGAAGTGTGTTTGTATATCCTTTTTTCTTCATACATGTATTAACATCATCAATAAAATATTCGTGTTTTATTACTAAAAACATTATACCTTGTATATACTACTATCATTATTAATTTGTGATTAAGTAGAAGAATATTAATTTTTTTTTACATTTGAATTTTCTTGTTATTCTCTTTCCGGATGAGTATATACATATAAATATATCCCTGAGGCATGTTTTCATTGCCTTCCTACCTACCTAAAAAAAAAAGATTTTTGAATTCACAATCTCACTTCTTTAGCGTCTTGACTTTCTTGAGTTCTATGATCAAAAGTTTTCATGGGTATATTAAAAAAAAAATTGTTTTTCTTTTTGTAAGTTCTGATAATCATAAAAACTAATAATTCCCTAGGTTTGCAGTTTTCCCTACTTATTCTTAACTTAAACAATTAAGATAGATAGAAATTTATTATTTGTTGTTTAGTTACTCCTGATATACTTAAGTCACAATGAAATGAAAAGAACTAGAAATTTTTTTTACTAAAAATATAAATTGGATTACTATTCATTATGAAAATTACATATATTTGATTGTAATTAATACAAGAAAATTATTTTGTATAAACAAAAAGTCTCAGGTTTGATTCAGCTTAAAAGTGGAGAGTTTACTTTTATTAATAAGACAATAATGAAAAAAAAACCACCTTATATTGGCGTTTGGTTACGTTAATACTTTAATATGATATGGGTTAACATTTCTCACTTCTTTAGTATAACGTCTATTTATCGTTATCACCTTTATAAATCGATGATGATTTTGTTTGGAGAAGAGTACTTCCAATAATAGTACTCTATTCTGTTAGAGTACTACCAGATATCTTTTTATTTTCGTTTTTATGTATACTTCAAAGCATTACACTACTTACATACTTGATAAATTTCTTTAAAAAATAATACTCGTGATTTTTGGCATCAATTGTATACTAAATAAATATAGATACATAAAATGCATTTATCCTAATATGTGTATGTTCCTGTATATAATAATGTATTTATTTTATTTTTCTGGACACATAAAATTCTACAGACGTAAGATTTTTTTATATTTATATAAGGCGTATATAAGGTAATGAAGTATTTTTCTATGTTTAATAATTTTAATTTATTTTGCTCCAAAGTAATTCTTAAATGCACTTTCTTTACATAGCACCAAAAGTATGTAGGTACTGTTTCTTTTTACTCTAGTATTTATTTAATGATGAAAAAAATGTATTTTCTGACGTTAGTTCAGGTGCATCTGTTTTGATTTAGAAATTCCCTTATATGAAATGTATAAATGATTTAAACAATACATTCAAGTTGTATGAATCTATTGATAGCTGTGGGTCAGTCAAGTAATAATGGCAAAAGTTTTATCATCTCACGTAAATCTATTATTTAGTGGAAATATTTGGAAAAAAAAAGCTATCATTCGACATAAATCATATCAAATTGATAGCAGACACTTTTAAAGCAATACTTCAATTTTAAACAATTCCCAATTGAAAATACATGGCCGGGAAGAAAGAAGGAAACTGTTTTCTCCTGATGTTAAGGACCTTTAAATAAATAATAGCATACATTCTATAACACTTAGATTTGAAATCAGTGTTTGATGTTATTGGTTTTTTTTTGCTATATTTAGATTTTGCTGCTGTATTTAATAAAGGTGCTCATAGGAAATGATTTTTTTGTGTAATGAATTTTCTTTATTTATAGAGGGTAATTGTTAGATCTAGCCCAAACGAGAAATGAATTAAAATATAAAAGTTGGTGTATAAAGCTTCGGCTCTTGCCCAGGGTAATTGAATTGATAAAATAACTTCTGTGATAGACATTCCATTACAGTTTTCTGAAATATTATGCTTCCCATATCAGAACGATGCAAGAAAGGTATTAAGAAAACAGCTTTAGTGAGTACCTCTGTGTATATTTGTTTCATAATATGAATTGTCGGTTATTTAAGCACTTCAAATATCCTGTTCATGAACACAATTAACAGTTACATTGTTTTCCAAAATATAGATTTATCAATTCATCTTGTAAAATTAATTTCTACATTTGCATGTATTACATTAAAGTGAAATAATAAAACGGTGAACATTTCGTAATGAAAGATGAACTTATTTAAAAAAGAAAAGAAAAGCAAAATATATTAATGAATTCTTTTATATTTGATTGACCCCATAAAGCAGTATACATAAAGGGCTTGTTGTATCTTATTCACTTCGAGCCATTGAAATCATTGGAAAACATGTTTTTTCTGGGCATTTAATATAACACGATTATCTCGCCATTATATTTTATTTTGAAATTATTTTAATTTCTTAAACTAAATTATTTCTATAAACATTTGATTTTACAGTTTTAAAATTGTTAAAACATTTCTTTCCTATTTACTGATTTTTTTTTTTTGCAAAGAGGAATGTTTATCTGAGCTGAAAATCTAATGCATACTTCATTAGTTTACCGCGAAGACTCCGGTTATTATTGTCTTTACATAAGAAAGGAGTTCTATTAACTTTTAATTTTCAATTCTGAATGCGTAATATAAACGCCAAGTCACATTATAATTGATATTACAAAGGTAGCTAACTTTACGAAATAGTTAAAACGACTGTGATCTGCGATCAGTTTTAAAAGATTTCCTTTCCATAAAAAAAAAAGTTCCAAATTAATACCAGTTTGTTATTTTATTGTGCTTTATGTATTATAAAATGAAAACAGTTATTCTTTGCATCAGCTCAGTGTAAATTGTACATTGTAATTTAGTAAGAGTCGATTTTCATGTAATTAAATAGTCAAAGTTAAAATAGTTGGGATAGATTAAATTTTTGTTTTGTGTATCAGATGATCTTCCAAATCTTAATATTCATTGTGATGAATCACAATAATTCATCTGAAGGTCTTGTGAATTATATAGAAGCTAATGATAATCCCATATTAACAAGTAGATAACTTTACCTACTTTAAATATTGTACCTTTAGTATAAAATAACTAAATCATTCCATTTTTTGCAAATATGTTTAAGAATACATAAAATATGTTGAATTTTTTTGCTAAATTAGTTTTAATTATGAAATGTTGGATGTATTCCCAAACTTTTATATCAGTATTAAGTTTTTATTATTTATGTAAAAAAAATTACTTAAAGAAAATTAAAAAAATATATAAGAAATGTATTTATTTAATGTTGCATTATATTAGGATTTAATGAGTGTTCTTTCATAGTTTAAATGGACATTTTGTGTAAATGTTTGTAATTTTATTGTATAATTTTAAAATATTTTAAATGTAGTTGATTCGAAATGGTAATAAAGGTTTAAAATTAATTTTATTATGAATTGTATTACCCTTTCTGTTTGAGTTTTTTTTTTTGGGGCAGGGCTGAGTTTTTGAAAGATGAATGTTTACATGAATTAACTCATTTCCGCTGAGATATATTTAGCAAGGTTGGGGAACAGGAAAAATTGAGTCTTTATATTTTGGTTGAGCCCAAACTATTAAATTTTCTGCTCAGTTCAGAAGCATCTATGTTTTACATTTAAAATAACCTGAATAGTTAATTTATAGAAATAAATGTTTAAAGTAGATGGAAATATATAATTGCCATACGGGATGCTCTACTTTTCACTTTAACGTATAGATTTGAAATTGGTCTTTAAGCATGCACATTTAAAAATTAAAGCTCTTTTTTATTCACTTTTTGTATTTTATAAACAAATAAATATTTTATATTAGTCAAAACTAGTAAAACCCAGATTTCAATTATTGTTATAGTTAGAATATTGAAGCTAATCATTCTATTATTCTAATTATTAGAATAATTTTAACTAATATTGAAGCCGTTCATGTTTATTCCCTTCATTTTAATGTAACTTAAAATTACTTCATTTTATAATATATACTCGTAAATATTTCAGGATGAACTTAATGACTGTAGTACGTATTATTAATTTATCGGTGTGATAAATTTTGTGAAAAGGAACTGTAATATTCTCCCTCCCTTACAATGTTGAGTATAACAGAGGTGAATTTCGATTCCTTTCAAAAGGTCTATACATTTCCCGGTTTCAAAGTTGTGAGTACTTTTAAAATATTCTGTCTCGAAAAGGGCAGGTTAGCCTAGTGGCAACCTTTATTTTAAGAAATAAAAACACTATTTAAAGCCAGTAGAGGAAAATACAGCGAATAAAGTAAATATGCAGTCACCAATCCTAATTATATTAGGATGGTTACTCACAATTCTGATTTAAATATTCCTATCATTAAAACAATTAACAATTTAACTCCATTACTCAGAGAGGAGTAGGATGGAGAGAAAAGTGGTGACTGCCGGAGGTGCGTGGCCCCCGCAGCTTGCAGCTTTGTTGGAGGAGGGCCTAGTCGGTGCCTTCGGGGAAGTGGTTAACAAATATTTTAATTTACTGAGTTGATTATGATAGCCTGTATTATCTGTGTGCTCTGATGGCAATTGCTCTGTTGTCATTGTGGTTATTTTGTTGTTGTTAGTTATTATATATTTAAGCTGTATTTGCATAGCATGATGGAGATTGTTGTGTAGCATTGAAGATTTTGATGCGTGTGGTGCCTTCGGGTGGAGCATGCTGTTCTCTGACAATAAAAAAAAAAAAAAAACTTAATTGATGATATATCTAGAACTAGAGTATGACCTATATTCTTGCAGGAACTAAGTTTATAACCAGATAGATATAAATAATTTTACACTTGCTGAAAGTTCAATCAAGTGTTAAAACAATCTCCTAGGAGAAAACTTACATTTATTTAGCATGCTGAATAAAAAAAGTTCAATGATAGTAACAGTAAATATATAGTAATAATTAGTCTCCGAATAAGATATCTAACCTACTTTAGACCAGCTCAGCAGTGTTAATAATGGCCTCAGATTTTAGGAAAAGAAATATTTCTTTAAATTTGTTGTGCGAATAAGTAATATTCTGGACTAAGTTAGGCATATAAGAAGTATTATTCATTTCTTGCAATGTGGTTTTACAAATTTTCCTAAAACCACTGGTGATGTAATGCTCAGAAGTAGACTATGACAGAAACAGAGGAGTGGCTGGAAGAACAAGAAATCACAACGGTGAACTACTCAGTGCAGGACCAACTGAAAGCTGAAGCTACGAAACAGACAGGTATACCAAAGGCAGTGGTTATACTTATCAAGGAATTGAGAGAAGCAGCCAAATAACTTAGGGAAGATCCAGACATCATCGTAAGACGAGCTGATAAATCAAACTCACTAATAGTTATGGACAAATGTGAATACAAAAGGAAGCAAGACGAAATATATCTCAGTCAGTAAGAAATTCAAAAAGATTTGACGCAAACCTACAAGTAATTAGAAAACCAAAGTAAATACAATAACAGCAGCAGTCAACAAAGGAAAGTCTCAAAAAGTCCTACAACCCACAGTAGGTGAATGTAGCCCAGCATACTCTACGGCCCTGTGAAAAATCACAAAGCAGGCAACCCTCTTCGGCCTATCATTCGCAGTTTACTAGTCCCACTTATCATCTAGCAAAAGAATTAAATAAAATTGTATCTCCCTATATGCCAGCTAAATACATAATCAGATCAACTGATGAATTCCTGAATATTATTGAAGAACTCAAACCTGAAGGGGCTATTGCATCGTTGGATGTAGAATCACTATTCACGAATGTGCCAGTCAAAGAAACTATTGACATTCATCAGTAATTATGTGTGCTCCAATAATAGCATACCATTCCACCTTTAAGCAAGAACCAGCTGAATGAACTACTTCAGGCATGTACGATGGAAAACCCATTTATAAATATAGATGGCTCGATGTATTTGCAGACTGATGGAGTTGCCATGGGCTCGCCTTTGGGAGCTACTCTAGCTAACTATTATATGTGCCATATCGAGAACATATCATGATGAACAGGCCTGAAATTAAAGCTCTGATTTACTTAGATATGTGGATGTCATGATCATAGAGTCGATGATGTTTTGTCATATCGAAAACATGTACCAGATTGAAGCACTAAGAAATGCGTTCGAAGAAGAATCATGTCTAAAATTTACAGTGGAAAAAGCCGTAAGTAAGAAAATTAATTTCATGGATGTTAATAATAATATGCAAAATGAAAATGTTGAAACTTCAGTATATGTTAAATCGTCGAATACCACAGACTACCTCAATGCCTACAACGCTATAAAGACTCAACAATAAAAGCCTTAATACACAAAACCTTCAAAATACTCGTAGCTTCAAACTGGGAGATGTTCAACAGGAACATCAATAAGACAAAACAATCATTCATAAACACAGCTATTTTTTTTTATTTATAGTTAAGTGCATCGTCTACTAGGACATTAGCACTGTATTTCCTTTAAACGCAATTAGCCGTTGCGTCTACAACGTGCTTGGTCTCCCTTTCTCTTTTCTCCTGAAGACGGATTACCTGAAAATTTGAGTCTGTAAGTGTGTTTCCTTACTCTGAGTGTTACTTCAAAATACGATATTTTGAACTCGTGTATATATATATATATATATATACACTTTTTTCGTTGGAAATACGATCCAAAACGGACAAATATAGTTCAATATAAACAAAGAAACATAGAGAAATCAGAAGAATGTTGGTCTCCAACCGTCTCTGATCCAGTGCGCTTGGTTTCCCTCTCTTATCTCTCCTGAAGACGGTTCAAACCGAAAATTAGAGACTGTAAGTGTGTTCTTCTGATTTCTCTATGTTTCTTTGTTTATATTGAACTATATATATATATATATATATATATATATTGTACTATATATAGCAGTTTGCTTCTCAACGCGAGTACTTCGCACTTCTTCCCGATGACGACGGATGTCGAAATATCGAAGTGAGTTCTGTAGTGTCTTTCTGTGTTCTTTTCTATGTGTTAAAGTGTGTATATATATATATAAAACAAATTCAATAATATATCGACCGTTTGATAGAATAGGTGTGTTACCTAATCGGGATTCGGTCAAATTTTCTAAGTTCAAAAATCAAACTCTCATTACCGACGTTTCGGTTTTGTTTTAAAACCTTTTTCATAGGCCTATAAACAAAGGATAATAAGAAATCACATATCAACATCCAATATATAAACAATATGAAAATGAATTGTTACAACTTATGAATATTATAAGCAGAAGTATTTAGAGATAAATAAAACAATATAACTTACAATTGTAAGTTGTAACAATTCATTTTCATATTGTTTATATTTATATTTACATTTATATTTAGAACCAAAGAACAACTTCCTAAATAATTTTACCTAAAGTATAAGTAATAGATTTTATATTTTAGATTTATAATTCGTACTAATATTTGTTCATCATGGGGAAAAAATAAAATATATTTAAAAAAGTTATTCATTTATATTTATCACAAAAAAAAAGTTAAATTTCTATAGATTTCAATAAATTTCATTTTTTTGTTCAATTTGATAAGGGCCGTATTCCATCTAGTGCCAATTCAAGAACAATGTACAACATATTTTTCGAGACAGGTATAAACATTGCTGTTAACGAAATGGTAACAATATTTTTATAAAACCTGTTGATTTTTTTTGTCTGTACAGTAATTAAATATATATTGTTTTAAGAAAAACTAGTTCAGTTATAGTGTGACAGAAACCTATTAATGCCTGAATATATAAGGATGAAATAACTATTTGATGGAAGCAGTAAATTCATTTATCATCCGTTTCTAAAACGGTAGCGCTATAGGCTAAGTCCCAATAGTGTTCCACTCCATGTTTGCGAAGTTGCTCTCTTGCTAATTTTTCAGTGGCACAAATTTTAAACTTCATCTCGCCAAAGTTTCTTTGTTTAACCATACCCTACAAAAAAAAAAAAAAAAATAGCGTCTTTAAACAGCTGATCATTTATATGATGAATACTAAAACAATAAAAAAATCTGGAGTAGCCTACAATCAATTTTACTATAAGTAAATATAATATCAAACTGCTTTTGTATGTAATGTCCCATTTAGACGTAATATAAATGTCTAAATGGGAAATGTTTATCAGTCTTTCATTCGTGGAGGTAATGCAGATAGTGATTGAACCACTTATCAATACATGTGCTTATTTCTGTATATCATCATACAACTAATGCATATAATATCATATGTATTACCACCAGAGCCGTGTAGTCGGACCTCTTAGGGTCGACTCCAGCTCTTGTTTTTATTATTAAAAACCAGATGACAGGTGGATGGATAATAATAGTTACAAATTTATGAAAAAAGAATATGTCAAATTTCAATTATCGCAAAGAGCAGTAAAGCTATAACTGAATACTCAGCCTGGATTAATGGATCACCTACTTTACTTGTCAGATTTGTTTACATTTATTTACATTCACTTTTTTTTAAAGATTACATTAAAGATTTACATTGAAATTTTTTAACTGAAATAAAAATTTAACAGTAAAATGAAACAGACTGAAATAAAATTGATGTTTAGAGGTTTCATGAAATAATTCGAAATGGTTTAATGACTTAATATGAACTGTGAGAAGAATAAAATTTTATATTTAAGAAATCTACTGCAATCAAACCTACCATTTCCCAACTCCGATAACTAAGGATTCCATTACTCTCAATTCAATATTACACAAATATAATAAGGGTAAAGATAAACACAAGAAAGTCTACAGCTAATATCAAGTTTTGTTCAAGGGTGCAACATATAGATTGATTAGAGTATTTTACAAGGACCCTAATATATCTTTTATGATAGACTATATGTAGTTTTCCTATGCATTCCTTGTAAGACCATGATCTTTTGAGTGCATTTCCCCCTCCTCCCTACCGATCTCTTGTTCAATAAATAATCTCACCTTCATCTTTCAGAATCTCTACAAAACTGATCACTTGAATGAGTCAATCGAGTGAGACTCACCCGACTTTCATTTATGCAGTTATAATCCAGTATTCCTCCCCTGTTTTAACAAATAGGCACCAGATCTTTCAAACATATATCATTAAAGTGAACGGCATTCGGCATTAATTGAACGTGATCTCGGCAATCACGATCTTCAGACTGAGAGCTTCGATTCTACGAATTAACTTCCTGATAATAGGATCTAATGGAAAAGGAGTTGACAAGTGAGGTGTTATACAATATCAATAAGATAGTCAAAAAAGATGGTTTTTTATGTTTGTTTAAATATATATATATATATATATATATATATATAAACTATATATATCAGGGCAAGTCACCACCCTGCCTTCCTGCGGGACTCTTCGCTCTTCACACTTCCTGATGACGACGATGGTTGAAATATCGATGTGAGTTATGTCTGTGTGTTTCCTTAGTTTTGAATTTATTTTATTTAAAAAAGTCCGCTGGACCGTTTCTTTTAATTTTAATTTAACTAAAGTTTATCGGGACTCTATCAGTTCTTCAGGTTCAAATTAAACTTTCATTGCCAACGTTTCGGTTTTTAATTAAAACCTTTTTCAAAGGCAGAATATAAATTTTGAAATAGAAAAACTAAGTATTACATTACAAATTATTTAACAAATAAAAATAGTTTGTGGATTTCAAACAACAACTGTAGTTTAAATCCACAGACTATTTTTATTTGTAAAATAATTTGTAATGTAATATTTAGTTTTTCTGTTTCAAAATTTATACTTCTGCCTATGGAAAAGGTTTTAAATAAAGACCACAACTTTGGCAATGAGAGTTTAATTTGAACCTGAAGAACTGACCGAGTCCCGATAAACTTTAGTTTTGTTTCTATTCCACAAAGACAGACAGACTTTGCACAAAAGATTACACTTAAGATCCACAAAGACAGATTACACTTAAAATAAACTGTGACACATAGACTGAAACATAACAAAGACTCACTTTTCAATATTTCGACCGTAATGGCGATCGAAATATTGAAAAGTGAGTCTTTGTTATGTTTCAGTCTATCTGTCACAGTTTATTTTAAGCGTAATCTGTCCTGCCGGACCGTTTTTTGTTTATCATGGTATATATATACTCCAAAAACTGTTCTTGACCTCTTCTATTCTCAAGTTTGTATGTTTGTAGTGGTAGGTTTTGTTTTTGAGGGCTAGGTTATATAAAAGAAAATAAACTCCTTTCTAGGCCAACGTTTCGATTATTTGTACATCATCTTCAGGGCTAAAATTAGAGTAAGAACTATAATAAATTTACTAAAACAATCTACAACTTACATAGGAAATTGTGTTAATGGTTTGATATTTTGAAATAGATGTGTACTTAACAACTCTGATTGTAAAATAACCTTTTGTATGTTTGTGTTGTTCTCAATAATTTAGTTCTCTATGTACGTTGTAGATTGTTTTGGTAAATGTATTATAGTTCTTACTCTAATTTTAGCCCTGAAGATATTGTACAAATACATTGAAACGTTGGCCTAGGAAGGAGTTTATTTTCTTTTATATGACCTAGCCCTCAAAAACAAACCTATCACATACACTATATATATATATATATATATATATATATATATATATATACACATATAAATTAATAAAGAACAAGGGAAGGGAAATTAATTTTGAAAGAAAATAAAATATACAAAGCAGTTAACGTAAAATAAAAGTGTTGAAAGATCAAATTAATTTACCTTTCCTTGTTTCTTTTATTAATTTATATATATTTTTAAAAAAATCCATCTTTTTGACTATCTCATTCATTTTGTATAACATATCACTTGGTCAGCTGCTTTTCCAGTTGGATCATATTATCAGGAAGTTAGTTCGTAGAATCAATCTCTCAGTCTGTAGATCGTGAATGCCGAGACTGCGGTTCACTTTAATGATACATGTTTTATATATGTGAACAAAACTGTTATTTATTTTAAACAGGTATGGATGTTTGTCACATCTTCATTCTTATTGTATTTATGCTAAATTTCAATAAGTTTGCTACACTTGAATGAACAATTTAAATTAATGCCAGCCAGTTAAAAATCTTAAATAAAGAAAATAACCATTAAAAATTTGGTGCAAGTATCAATGATTTCCAATTACATAATTATAAACCAGTATCTTTCCACTGCTACGAATGTCTGAACCAAATTTTTTTTCCATTTAAAATACTGGTATGGCTGTTTTGTTATTTCTGAATGATAGGTAATATAGCCGAAATTACAAATGAATCAGATTTTTTTAGAATTAACCTATTAAATAAAAATTATTATAATTCCTATTAATAGATAAAAGGCTATCTATTAATATATAATTTACGCTCAGAAAAGAATGATTTCTAACTTAGTTCTTAATTTCACCAATGCAAAGAACTTTAATCGAATGAAACAAATCAGATAAGATGTAAAAAAAAAATGGAACTATTCAACACAACTTTTGGTCGCATACACTGCTTTATGAGCGCTGTTATAGTGTCGCAAGTTCCCACCTTATTTAGGAGATAAATATCATTTTACTGATATTTCTCTCACAGTTTTAACAAGTCCTAATCAAATGTAATATTCATTACCTATGTTTTACTATATTTTGTTTAATATCCGCACACGTAACTAAAGAGTGCTTTAAAAGTTCATGTAACCCTATTTCAGCAGTTTTTGAACTTTTGACCTTCAAGAACTCTGATCTTACCCTGATTTTTTTTCATATGAAGTACTATCTAAAAATAAAATGTAAATAGTATCACCTTATTTGTTATCCAGTCTAAGGCTAAATATAAAATTTGGTGATTTTAGCACTTTTGAATTTTGAAATACTCTGCACACACAGACAGACTAATTTGCAAAAGCCATTTTATACGACTAAGGGAACTAAAGATGTATATTTCTTGATTTAAAACTCCATGTCAAAATGAAGTAGAGTTCAATATTAAAAATTTCGATTAAGATATTTTTATCCGAAAGCAATATTTTCATTATTCTATATTTCATGTAGAGATAAATGAAAGTAAAAATTGTTATATCAATATAAATGATATAAAAATTTATATTATTGAGATAGACTGAAGTGGAAGAAAAAATTTTTAAACATATTAATTATTTTAAGAAAAAGTAAGAAATAATTTTCTTTGATTCAAAATGGTTATACAATTTTGTTTTACATTTTCTCAGCTCAGACCAAGCATTGTGAGTTACAAATGTTTTTGAAACATGCGGCCAAGATAAAAATGATTTATTGGCAATGTAAAGTAAACTATGAACACAGAACCGAAATAAAATTTACAATATGTATTTAAATTTCTTCAAAGTTCTATTCATCATCAGATATATCCAAGAGTTGTTCCCATTCATCTGGAGTTAATTCATCATAAGTATCCCAGTTGCCAGTAAGATCGGTTTCTTCAGGTCGTTCTCAGTCTGAATCTCACAGCAGGTCGTATTCCGTGCCTTCCCTTTTATTGCAGATTCATGCCTCCAAAAAGCTCTTGATGATAATTTCTTTTGGAACATCTTCCCTTCATGTTTTTATAAAAGATTTATGAGAGACAGGCCAGGTTTCTTGGAGTTTCCTCCTGCAGTCAATTCTTTGTCGTCGGATTTCATCCAGGTAATCCGCTTCTCCCTAAATCCATCTTTGAAGAGCTTGCTTAAAACATCCAACTGCTCAAGAATAGAGGTCAGCCCACTTGTAATCACAGTCTGATGAGTGAGTCACTGCACAAATAATATGCTAATACAAATAAGCGTGTCACCCTAACCCTCATTTATAACACGCACCCAAATTTTGAATTCTTCTTTAGGTAGATAATTTTGAGTGTTTTACTCGAATAAATACGGAAAACCCATATCCAGTAACAAGTTTTTTTACATTCATATCACGGATTACCTTTAATTAACAATAAAGGTAAAGTTAAAAACATAAACAATTTTAATTCATAACTTAAAAATTCTATCTTAATAACTTACTTCCCACACAAGGATACACTTATTAGGCGTCTCTTCAGACCCGTCAACTGTCTTCATATTATCCTCCTCCCATTTTATTCGATGCATCATTAATCTGCAAAAAAGAAAAGAGAAACAAACTTGTGAATTGTGAAAACCATGAATCTAGGACTCTGAATGACACTGGAGTAATAATTAGTTTCGTTCAATATAATACGAGTATTGTATCAAAAGTCTAAGTCATATACCTTAAACTCAATACTTCACATCTCACAAAATAACAAAAAACTCAAAAAAAAAGAGGGTTTTTTGTTTTTAAGCATAATCAACTTAACTTTTATGAAGCACAATAGTGTCTTCAACTAATATACACCTTTTGACAATCTCAAAATAAAAGATTATTTTGCACAAACCTTTTGAACTTCTCCTGTTGCTTAGGGCCTCCTTCAACAATAACCACATTACAGTCTTTATACATTATCACTGCTCCCGTCATAAGCAATTGTTTACAGTTCATTTCCACTTTGAATTTTTTTGATAAGTTAGCAAGATCTCGAACTCTGAAAGAAAGACTTATGAATATTTAATGAAAGGAAAAAGAAAATATATACCACATTTTCATTTGAAACAAAATTTATTTTAAATTCACCGAAGGGGTTCTTGAGGATTTTGGTCATAAACATACAACTTCTGATTATAATCAGGATTATATGTATATATTATATGTATGTTTATAACCAAAATCCTCAAGAACCCCTTCGGTGAATTTGAAATATCAGTGATCGAGAAACTATATCAATATCAAAATTTATTTTATTTTATTTTTAAAGGATTGCAATGTTTTGAGGTCCCTTGATATGTGGTTAGGCTGTCAGCTGTGCTGTAAGAATGACAACATTCCAGTATATCCGTCTTGATTGGTAGTCACAAAGATATTTTCCGCTCATAGAACAAACTAAGTTGAAAACCTTTGGAAACAAAGAAATAACTTTTAAGAACCGATGTCAAATCATATTGAACTTCAAAATAAGAGCACTATTTGGTTAGAAGATTGCATTGTTACAGTTAATCTTGAAAACGCGAAAATGTTGAATACTACTCAAAATATTTCAGGTGTACTTCACACCAATATGTTAACTACTTCTTTTTAACTGAACCACTATTATATAGCTATACATTTAGCAATTTATATTTTCAAGAAAATTGTATATTAAAATATCAATTGTCTGAAAGGAAGAGGTGTTTTACATAACACTCAAAGAATCTCCCCTATACTAGAGAATCACACTTTTTTCCTGATTGTCATATCAGTTTAAAAACTCAGTGAATGTATTCAGTTTCAATTTAACTACATGATAAAAGTAACTCAATTCACAAAAAAGTATATTAACCACAAAAATTCATGGAGAGAATTTAAAAAACGGATAAATTATACCAATCAAGCAATATCCCGACATACTACATATCTTAAAATAGAAAACTTGGATGAATTTTCATGAGAACCGGTATAAGGAATCTATGAACTTTGAAATAAACTAATTTATTAAATTGATGAACTATAGATACAAGAGTTAATTCATTAATATACATATATGCCAACAATTCATTAAAACACATTTTATTTTACGTTATTTAAATCGGTTCATCATCACTTTGAAATAGATTCACTTTTGAAAAGGTTAGGTAAAAATGGCCGACCCACGAGAGAACGTACATAGTACATATTATCATAAATAATGATAACCAACATACTAGAAAACTATAGAAAAAATTAGAAGGAAATTTTTCTATTCAGTATTTTCTATTTCAGTATTTTCTATTCAGTATTCATGTAAAGCTACAGTATTCATTGTAACGACACAATATTATTCTTCTTTAATACTATAAAGTTAGGTTGCAGTGGCAGCTCCAAAAGGGAACACACATAGGCCAAACATTGGTCCTTTGTAATACCACACAATGAACACTCTACTACATTGGAAGTCTTAATTTTCGGGACACATAGTTAACTGTATTTAGAGTAGGGATCTTTAACGTGTATCTGACATCGTACAGGCTTGGGACCGACTGTTTAACATCCTCTCTGAGGGACGATGTCTACAGACGACTGGATTATCATGGCTCTTCACTTTGGAAAATAATACATTTCCTCTCCCCGACTAAGAGCTTTTGGTTCAATTTACCTGTAAACAGAGACATGCACACCCAAGGTTGTGTCTTCTTCGATTTTCCTCCTCCTCTTTTCTCTTCTCTGCTGCAAGGTTAATTTCCGAGCCTGGTTAGCATCCTCATGAGCTTTCGCTCTCTTTGCCATCTGAGCTTTGACCTGAGCTTCCATTTTAGTCGGATCTTGAACTGCTTCCGTCCCCAATACTCGCATTAAATTAGAAATCCTTAACTGAAAAATTATTATGGAGTCAAAATAGACAATTACATTTAACGTTTGAAGTGCTGAAATATATGATAAATATTTAACAATATTTATTAAAATAAATTAATTACATTCTAACAGCTATGCATTCAAGATTAACATTTTAATAAATTGTTTAATAAAGAAAAACAATTTAGAAAGGAAACGCTTCAGGTACTTTGTATGTTCTTTGTTATTCAAAGTTACTTGTTCTTCCTTGTTCATAACTGTTTGTAGCTTTATTGTTACTCACTTGTTGCTTGTGTTTATAGTTCTTTTAAATCCAAATATGTCCAAGGTTTTTTATTGTCTAACTCTGAGGTCCAATTTGTGAAAGAAGAAATAAAGTACAACATCAGAAATCAGAATATTTAAAACTAATGAGCTGCAAGTGTTTAATGTGTTTAAGTACAGTACAAGAACAACTTAGGTATGGATTTAAACGTGGTACGAGTATGTAAAACTTTTGTTAATGATTTGAAAACCAACCTCAAATAAAGATCATCATTTCACAAGCTTAGTTAAGATGATCCATTTCATAACCTCAAATAATAATCAACTACTTAAGTAAAGATTATCTCAAACCTCAAGTAAACTATTACTTGATATACTAGTATCATGGTATAGTACTAGTGTTACTATGAAATAGTAAAATCTATTTCAGAACCTCACGCAAGAACAGAAATATTAGTCAGATGATCTTCAGAACCTCAAGTACCCAGAGTCTATTTCAGTACATCAAGTAAAAATCAGACATAGGTAAAGATAATCTATTTCAGAACCTCACGCAAGAACAGACATACTAGTCAGATGATCTTTAGAACCTCAAGTACCCAGAGTCTATTTCAGTACATCAAGTAAAGATCAGACATAGGTAAAGATAATCTATTTCAGAACCTCACGCAAGAACAGACATACTAGTCAGATGATCTTTAGAACCTCAAGTACCCAGAGTCTATTTCAGTACATCAAGTAAAAATCAGACATAGGTAAAGATAATCTATTTCAGAACCTCACGCAAGAACAGACATACTAGTCAGATGATCTTCAGAACCTCAAGTACCCAGAGTCTATTTCAGTACATCAAGTAAAGATCAGACATAGGTAAAGATAATCTATTTCAGAACCTCACGCAAGAACAGACATACTAGTCAGATGATCTTCAGAACCTCAAGTACCCAGAGTCTATTTCAGTACATCAAGTAAAGATCAGACATAGGTAAAGATAATCTATTTCAGAACCTCACGCAAGAACAGACATACTAGTCAGATGATCTTCAGAACCTCAAGTACCCAGAGTCTATTTCAGTACATCAAGTAAAAATCAGACATAGGTAAAGATAATCTATTTCAGAACCTCACGCAAGAACATACATACTAGTCAGATGATCTTTAGAACCTCAAGTACCCAGAGTCTATTTCAGTACATCAAGTAAAGATCAGACATAGGTAAAGATAATCTATTTCAGAACCTCACGCAAGAACAGACATACTAGTCAGATGATCTTTAGAACCTCAAGTACCCAGAGTCTATTTCAGTACATCAAGTAAAAATCAGACATAGGTAAAGATAATCTATTTCAGAACCTCACGCAAGAACAGACATACTAGTCAGATGATCTTTAGAACCTCAAGTACCCAGAGTCTATTTCAGTACATCAAGTAAAGATCAGACATAGGTAAAGATAATCTATTTCAGAACGTTATATAAAGGTTAACTATTTCAAAAACTTAACTAAAGATCATCAATATAGTAATCAACCACAAGATAATAAATTCCTCGTGAACGTGGGACAAAAAAAAACACGGAATATATAAAAGATGTTCGAAGCATTATTGTTACTCACTTTTTACTGGTCATCTAATTACTCCCGTGGACAACAGAAACACTAGTCCTTTTTAAAACCAATTGTAACCGAGATTTTATAGTTTTAACTCAAGATATTTGTATTCCTCCCTATAATTTTAAGTAGATTTCAGCCTCCATAATGAATTCCATCACTACTTTGGTGTTTTCCTCGTATCCATAGGAGGTTAAACATATTTACTAAATACAATACTTGTGTTACCAAAGCAGATACATTATTCTAATTTAAACCATTCATGTATCTTTATAAAAATTATTATCTGTGGACAAACATGTCCTACACAGAATGCAACACCATTTCTGGACTGTTGACAGGCCATTTTGCTTTCCTCACTAAACACTGAAAGGAATAAACTAGAAAAACAAACCTTCGGCTCAGGAGGTGCTATAAGCCCAAGCCTTATTTTCTCTTGTTCTTCTTTCCAAGCCTCTCTTCTATTCTGCCTTCGAAGTTTCTTTCGTTCTTTTTTTGTTAAATACACAGGAAGATAAACAGGTTTTAAAGGTTGAGCTAAAAAAAATAATAAAAATCATATTATTTAGAAAATGTTGTAAAGGGCCTAAAATGATACGTTTGACTTAAGAGAGGTTGACATAGTTACAAGGTGGTTTCATCTGAGTTGGGTGTTCCACAAGATTGGTAATGGCATCATCTTTAATTTTGGGTTCGCTGCCAGGTTCTCCATACCTATAGAAACAGAAAGAAAGGCAAAGCGTCACAACAGTTTATGCCAATAAAGACACGAGAGAGTCGGAAGACCTACTTAGTAAATTGGGTCACGGTGGTAGACCGCCACAACAAAACTGCAAACAAGCCCTCAAATTAAGATCCACATTTATTCCCTGGGACCGGCTCTCTGATGCCATCTTAATAGAAAAAATGAAAGTAATACTTACGATTCATCCATTAACACTACAGCGTCCCACCATTCAACCAAAGGAATCTGTACATCTCCATCCTCGACTTTGGGAGCTATCTGAGCCAACTTAGCTGCCGAGGTGATACCCGTCTTCCTCGCTATTTGGGATATCTCTCCTTGCAGTTTAGTTAACTGAGCCTATTAACAATAAATACAATAACTTATAAAACTTTCTCAACTTCTGAAGATATACGACATTGAATAATCAAGCACAATCATTAATAATTTTCCTTTGAACTAATATAATATATTGGCAGCCTGAGATTCGAGCCAAACAAGATACAATTTTTGTTTGAAACCCGTGCTTGGCTTGCCCGGTGGTTATAGAAAGGTGGGAGTTTTTGGTTCAGAATTTTCCCCCTAGTTGGCGGTATTCATTATTACAGGACAATATTTATTATTTATTGCACTAGTGACTTATTTGTTTTATTTCAGATTTTTAGTTATAAGGGTATTTCGCATTGAAATATACTGTACTGTATAGTACATATAATAGTTATGGGAGTTATTATGGAATGGGTTAGGAGTGTTTTAAAAGGTTGGAAAGGAATAGATCTATTCCCTATATTTTAACTGGGAAATTGTTTAAAATATGAATTATTCGGAATCCGAGCTCGTGTATGGAACGGATAAAACTCTTATATCAAGATACCACTGTATTTATTAAATTAAAGCTACAATTCACAAAACTGATGGAACAGGGACAGAAAATAAAAATATATTTGCCAAAAATCATTTGTATCTTTTCGAGGCTACCAAGAAGACCAGGGTAGCCCAGTAGCTTGCATGCTCGTCTCTGGACTGGTAGATCTTAGGTTCGATACTCATTCTGATCCTCGCTTTGTTCTACTCTTAACAACTTTGAGTTAGACAAAATTTAGGACTCTCAAAGTAGAATATTCATTATGTGAATTTAGTTTCTGTGACAAAAATGATTATAACATCAAGTAATTCAGAACAAAACAATAGGGTATTAACACTCTAAGGCCTTTCATATTACATAAGTCGGAGGACCAAGTGGGATCAAATAGTAAAGAAAAATAGGTTATGTAATTGGTTTGAAATATTATGGAAATTGACGGGATTGTCTGTGTTTATCGCTATTAACTACAAATATTCTTAATCTGTTTGACGATCTTTTTAGTTACAATGCCATCCAATTAAAAAATACTCGGACTCTTGTTTTTATAACAGTTCTTTATGAAGACGTAAAATTCATTCGAAACAAAAATCATTTAAATAACTGATAAGAAACAAACTAATTGTATTAATACCATATAATATATATGATGTCTAGACATATAGAAGAAACGTTGGCTTTTGTATCTATATCGAAATATAGTGTACAATATTATGTGATCACTATAAGAAAACACAGGTGGTATTAAATAACGCACCATACTTCGCTTGAATTTCTTTCGCTATTATTCAAAAATCTTTAGGGATTTATAGAACCCTGCACATCGGGATGACTACGACGAAACTGTCAAGACGTCTGACTCTCCACCCCACAGCAGGTGCACCTAGGAACCACTCAAAAGAGGCACACGGCATTCCCCTGTCTCGGCAAAATCTGGTTAAGAGTACAACTATTCTACATGGTAATAGTTATTTCAACAGACTTAAAATCCTAGAAGCACTGTACATTAAAGATATGTATGTTACCCTGTTCAAATATACAAAATAATGAATTTAATATAATTCCTAGTTTTAAAAATCTAGATAATTCTTTTAAATTAGCAAGAACGGAGAGCGATGACCGCGTTAGGTTGAGTGAAGGGTTATGCATTTTTTGTTGACCCGCACTCACCTCTACTCCATCCCCACCACCAACTTTCACTTAGACTTAGAAAAACAATGTTCAGTTAGCATTTAATCGCCTATGTAGTATGTAATATGTATATCTAGTTAATATAAGTAGTTTAAGAACCTGATGATGACCCACGGGGTCGAAAGTTTATCATATTAGTTTAGTGCAGTAGTTATTTAAATATAGATATTCCCGGTGAAGTGTTTTTTTAGTGTTCTAGCCTTCTGAATGTCATTTGCTAGCTTGCTTTGGCAATTATCACCAGCACAAAGGAAGATCGTAAGAAACATAGAAGCTATAAGTAGAAAAATCGTGAATGCAGAATCTGCCATCAAATTCAATACGATATATATACATATAAACACAAATATATTTGTATATATAGGCAAAAGAGTTTACTTACTAGATTGAAGCAACATAAATATTCAATCAGGAGACAAGAGGAGTAAAGTGCTTTGTGCCAACTTGTTAATTTAAACAATCATTCCATAAAATGGGAAGATTTCAAGGAATTAATATTCCTCTGTTCTCCAATTAAATGAAAAGATTCTAAGGAATTAATATTTCTCTCGTCTTATGTTGAAATAAACTCGGTGCAAAGTGCCCTAATTAGATATCATTTTGAAAAACTAAGCGACATAAATCATGGGCTATTTAGACTAGATGCACTTTTAATGCAAGGCATAGTTAAGCAAATTAGACTTATGGGTGATCTTCGAAATCTGCCTTTGGTCATGACTCACATTGTATCCTTGTTTAATTTAGTATTGCTTTTTCTATTTAAAAAAAAAATTATTATATTATTTATATATATTTTTCTATTAATTTTATATCATTATTTATGTTCTTATGTTATGTTACTGTTTACATTGCAAAGGTAAAGACATTGAAAGGATATATGAACGAAGAGAGGAGGAAAGACTTATTATATTAGAAAAAAATGTGCTATAAGCAAATTCTACGCAAGTACTCATATGTTGCATTATTTAACAGTGTATCTTTAAAAGGAGAACTTCTATATATATAATATTGTTCAATTTTATAGAGTATTGTTTTTCTACTGAGCTATATTGTCACTTTTTTTCGTTTTTTTTTTTAACCGAAACGTCGGCAACGAGAGTTGGTCTTGAACCTTGAAAATTGACCGAATCCCGACTGCACAATACATCTATTCTATCATACTTTTGATATATTACTGATGTAAATCAAAATGAATGATAACACTTACCTTCATTCTCATTCGATCAGCCATTTGTTGGAATTTCCCTGGTTCATTGAACCTGAGCGATCTCTTATTTCTAATATTAGGCTTCATTGAAAGTCTGTTATCAAAGTATTTATTTTCAAATGTTTCTTCTTGAGGTTTTTCTTGAAGTTGTGCTTTAAATTCTTCTCTTTTTTTAGCTCTAATATTGGCCTAAAATAATAGCAAATTACAATAGGTAAAACATCCATATTAAATTAATATATACACAACTTCATACAAGATTCCCATATAGTCCTAATGAACTTCAACAAAATATATAACTAATCAGGCATTTGTTATAGAAAGTAACTGTAAGAAGTATTAGAATGTTTTATATACTTCCATTTAATTACATTATTTTGTAATTTTCAACGCAATTATGTTAATAGCTTTTTGGAAAGAACTTCTTTAAACAGAAAATTGAGAAAAATAGATATTTCTTTTAAGGGTACGTAACAATGATTGTTTATACAATTAAAACTAGTTTTCCAAAATGATATCTTAAAAGTAATAACAAATAACAATTTGCTATTTGACTATTTTAATTTGAATGTTATAAAATTTCCAGACTATATAAGGTTTCACCTCTGCATTAAGGAATTCCACCCAAACTAGATTAAACCAGGGAAAGTAACATTAAATTCAATTACAAATGTACTATTAGGGTTGGATGCAATGGGAAGAATTCAAGAACTACAAAAACCGTACTGCTCTTTACATTACAACTAATGATCGTTGATATGTGAACATTTAAAAAATACAATACAATAATAAAAGAACTTTTATCATACCAAACTTATAAAATTCATTATGTAAAGAATAAATATTTTAAACCCTACCAAAAATGCTGAATATGGAGAAACAATTTGCAATACTTACTTTCAAAGTTGGAGCTACATGAGTCAGTTGAATTTCTCTGCCAGCACTGTCAACAGTTCGACCTTCACTGTCCAGAATAAGAGGAGTTGGTTTGTCTGGGTTGACAGCTTGAGGAAGGTTCAAAACTGTTCCCAGTAGACCACTGCCCAACTTACTCTTTATTTGTTCCTTAAAAAAAATAAGGTTTTATTAATATACCTATTCTGTAAAACAATTTCAAAAGGTGAACGTTCTCAAATAAACATATTGTACTAGAAAAAAATGATATAGACAATATATTGGTGTATAAAATAGTAAGTTTACTTCCTTCAAGCTTAAGATTACTCGGAAGTTACCCGTATAAAATTTCGTACAAACGTATATACTTTGTTACTTCATTCCTGCTTAGTAACTTTGATTAGTCACTCGGTAGTTGGCCCTATATATTTTGAAGAAACTTATATAGGGTTTTATTACTTCTTTGAAGCCAAATAGCTTTAGCTTGAATTATAATTAGTTAGAATAAACCTAACTTATAGTTTATTATAAGTAACTTAACCTAACTTAACTTATAGAATAAACCTAATCAGTTTTTTTATAGGAAAGATTTTAGCCCCATTTTTGGAACCTTATTGTTCTTTAGACGATGTTTTTTTTATTGCACGTATTTACTTTGAATTCTTGGCGCTATTCTCTGCGCCAAGGGGATGTTTTTCCACTTCATTTTCAAAACATAAGCATGATTCAAAAAAGGAGCTCCTGTCATGTGTATGAGAAATGCTGATTTACCGCGAATATGTAATGGTACAACACAAATAACTGAGGAGCTTTACGACAGTCATTGTTTGTAAAATTATCGCATCACGGTTTCAAGGAGAAATAGTTTTAATTCCATGATTGGATTGTTTTATCTAAAGAGGATAACATTTCTTTTTCAAGAATTCAATTTCCAATTCAGTTAACATTTGCTATAACTATTCATAAGTTTCATAAGGAGAGGTTCCACAGAAAGTTTTAGTTCATTTAGGTAAAGGAGTATTTCAACATGGCCTATTACATGTTGCTCTCAGTGAGGTCATTTACAGTTTATCTGCATTTACGTCAACATGATTGTATTAAAAGGTGATGGATGACCCAAAGGGTCCCGGGTAGTCTAGTCTCTATATATATAAAAATGAATGTATGTCTGTGTGTTTCTACCGATAGATTCAAAAACCATACATCCAATCGCCGTGAAAATTTAGAAAATTATTAGGTATATCCCCGGGAAGGTTTATGTAAAGTTTTTTAAAAATCAGAGTTGTGATTCAGGTAATAGCCCAAAAATATTATAACAGATAAGGTTTGCTGTAAAACCAGAATAGTTAAAGTATTGTTTAAGTTTAATGGATGTAAGGCTTCTTTATTTATTCCTGATTGATTAATTCGTTTGTTTAAAAAGTGTAATTATTAGTAATTAGTATCCGGTCCTACTCCTTATAGGCAAAATGATAAATTATTATATATATCAATGATATCTAACTAGAAGACGTTTCATTTCTTTATGTATTGTTCGGCAAAAAATATTCTTTTTATTATTTGTTTAATCTAATCTACCAACTACCAATTGTATTAGACAAAGTGTGCAATTTATAATCAGTGTTAGATTATATCTTTTTTGCGTAATCTATAATTTTAATTCTGTATTAATTTCGTTTATCTCAAAAAGGTTAAGTGTAACGGAACTATAGAAAATTTAAATAGTTTTCGTTATATGTAATTTATTATTAGAGTTGGAATTAAATTGTTTCCCGGGTAAAGCCGGGTAGGTCAGCTAGTCAATAATAAAAATGCATGATAGAAATAATCATGCTTTATTAATCTACTAAACTTAAATCACAGACTAGGTGTGAGGAAGACGGTCACTCGTCGAGCGAAAAAATATTTCTATTAATAACGGCTCGAAAAGCGAATGGGGTTCTACTGTAGATGTTTCAAATAAGGAAAGCTACTTTTCTTCAGAACAAAATCATGTGAATGTTTGTAAATGCAACAAACCTGAAGCAAGGCAATTTTTTTGACTTTGTCGTCAGCACTCCGGAGGAGAGCCGGCACAGTCTTGGGCACCTTCTCTTTGGCTTCCCGAGCTGCTGCCGACATCCCCTTCATACTACCAAGGGCCTTCTTTCTTTCCTCTATCATTTTCTGGGCATTTTCCATCATGTTCCTAATCTAGATTGAAAGAAGAAATATAATTAGAAATGGGTTATATAGTACTAACTATCAACCAAAAACGATTAATAAAGAAATGATACATATAAGAAAACCAATGAACACACAAAAAAAATTTGTACGAACTTAAGTAAATTTACAGTTCATTAGATTCATGTATTTACAAGTTAAGTATCAACTGTTACTGTGGGTTAAGTTTTCTTTCTTCTAATAACGTTATGTACAATTCTGAATATATTGTGAAATGGTAATAAATATTTGACAATATACCCAGATAGCGGCACCTAAGTAAAAAAACGAAGAACTAAATATAAATGACCTAACTAATATGAAAGGAGGTAACAGAAATGAAAAGATAAAAGAAAAAAACTGGGTATAAAATGGGTATAGAAATCATTAGTTGTGCAATCCGTAATTGTGTGGTATTTACTCATTCTGAGGTAAAATGGATAAACCAACAAAAGTCTCCACACAAATGAAGTTTTATTCAACGCGTTTCGAACACTTTGTGTTCATCATCAAGAAGACACTATAATACAAATTAAATCTAATTAGTTACAAAAATTAGAGTGAAATAATAAAAAATAAAAGTTCAATTAAGAGAATTCAAGACATACCCAAGGAAGTGGTACTGATGGGTTGGTCAAGTAAAAACAACTAGTAGGAAACTGATCCCTTGCGAAAGAGGATAGGCAGGCATATAGGAGATAAGGTGACAAAGGTTTCGGGTATGCTTGAAAGCCGTTAACTGAAATAGAGAAGGCCAGAACCAATAATTTAGAGGAAAGAAACTTTTTTTTCTTTTTTTATAAATTTATTTTTTAATTTATTCTTTGTGATTCTAGGAACAGCTTAAGAAATTTTGGACACCCTGGAATTTGATCATTAAGGCATAGAGAGGCAGAAGGATTATTAATGACGGCCTTGTTTATTTGAAAAGCTTCCAAATTACAAATTTCTTTAAACTTTCTATTCATATGTAGGATGGTAAGGTTCAAGTTTGGATTTACCATCCTACATGTGAATAGAAATTTTAAAGAAATTTGTAATTTGGAAGCTTTTCAAATAAACAAGACCGTCATTAATAATCCTTCTGCCTCTGTATGCCTTAATGATCAAATTCCAGGGTGTCCAAAATTTCTTAAGCTGTTCCTAGAATCACAAAGAATAAATTAAAAAATAAATTTATAAAAAAAGAAAAAAAGTTTCTTTCCTCTAAATTATTGGTTCTGGCCTTCTCTATTTCAGTTAACGGCTTTCAAGCATACCCGAAACCTTTGTCACCTTATCTCCTATATGCCTGCCTATCCTCTTTCGCAAGGGATCAGTTTCCTACTAGTTGTTTTTACTTGACCAACCCGTCCGTACCACTTCCTTGGGTATGTCTTGAATTCTCTTAATTGAACTTTTATTTTTTATTATTTCACTCTAATTTTTGTAACTAATTCGATTTAATTTGTATTATAGTGTCTTCCTGATGATGAACACAAAGTGTTCGAAACGCGTTGAATAAAACTTCATTTGTGTGGAGACTTTTGTTGGTTTATCCATTTTACCTCAGAATGGGTATAGAAAATTAAAAATTAAACTAGTTGAAATATGAGTAGATAGTTAAGGAAAAACTTAACATAAAACCTAAATAATACATAAAAAAAACAAAAAGGGATGTCTCTTTAAACGCTGGGGCCCGTACAAGTAACTTTAGCCAAATTTAATAATAATATAAAAAGAAAAAAAAGTAAATGATATATAAAAGTAAGAAATAAACATTTGAGGGTTAGGCGAGGATAGAACATAATGAATAGAATAAACTATTTTATTCTATGTTTATTTACTTTTATCCCTTTCCTTCTCTCTTCTTAACTATGTCTTTTACATTTCCATTCTTTTTAGATCTATAAGTTTGGTTTGGTGTGCAATGTCAGTTAATTGCACTAAGAACTATTCACTAAGAGCTATAAAATATAGCTAACTTCTTTTAGTTACATGACAGTGTAATTGTACATATTTATAATAACTGAATTACAGAGACAACAAAACAGAAAACTAAATTTATCATACAATATACTTGTTTTCGATAAGTGAAAAAAAAATTAAAAAATAATAGTCTGTTAATATGAAGTTTAGTTTTTTGTCCTCTATATTATTAGATTCTATTACTCCATTAAACAGTAGTTAACCGTTTTTTTCTAGAATATTGTTAATAACATTTAATATATTCTAAATTGAGATACTAAATTTAGTTATTTTAACATGAAATAAAAAGAAGAAACCTCATGCACAGACAGATCCGATTTCTTGTCGTCTGCATTTTTAATCTTTTTAGTTTCCACTCCGTCAGATGGAGTATCATTGTGCCTCTTTCTTGAAGACTTATCTCGACTACTTTCACTAACTGAAAGAACTTTTTCAGCTAATCTTTCAGCTTTACTTGAATCCAACAATGACGATAGTTTGTCTAAGGAAAAATACAAGTTTATTGTATTACTTACTCTCTATGAAAGAATAAATACAATTCAAGAAATTCTATTATACCAATTTACCTGCAGTTTTTTTCTTATCGTATCCAGAACACAAGCAGTGCAATGCTGTTTCAACCAAAGCAGGCTCATGAAAACCGAGAAATTTTTCCACTAATCTGTCAATTCTATGACGAAAATCTTCCACCTCTTTTTTAGAATGTGACATATTTAATTAAATTATAAGGAATGATATACTCAACTATTCAACAAACAACTCAGGACACAACACTCATTGAAGCACAAATTTGTTTAATATAAAATTCAAATTAATTTGTTTCATACATCAATTCACAATTATCACAAATTTATAAATTAAGTAAATAACCCATGTAATTAATAATTCTAATATATGTTACACTAGGAGACTCGGCACTATCATTAACTTATTTGGCTCCAAATAATTTATAACCAACAATGGGACTGCGACATAGATTTACAATCCAGTGTTACCAATACAAACTATCTAATTTTCTTTCAGTTACTATTGTAATAGATGAACAAAATGTAAGTCGAAATGTTAAATTCAAACATAATACTTTCATAAAAATATAAAACAATCTAACACATTTTTTTCAATTCAAATTTCTTTATGCAGTATTTTCATATGCAATAAAAACTTTAAATATAAAGCACATATTTAATTAAAATTAAATTTAAAGATACAATCTTTCAGTAATACTCTAAGTTATGCATTATGACGGTATTAGTTAAAGATAAATTTTGTATTGATCAGAATCAAGAGCTTATACAAGCGTGTTTGATATTGATTTGGTAGTAAAGGCCAGTAGGGCCGGAATGGAGGGCTACGGGGGGCGGACGGAGGAGATTCCTATGAACCAAAAGGGCCCCCGACCTTTCCAGGATCCTCAAGCTCTTGGAGAAGTAGATCCTACTGCCTACCCTGAACCTAAGGAAGCAACGCACAAAATTAGAGGAAAGTCGGACATTATAGAATTATTATGTGGCTCAGTAGACCAAGAACTGCTCACTGTCAAAAGTTTTTACTTTTTCTTTTATTCTGCCTTTGGATCTCTCTTTCCTCTTATGGGAGTATATTTCAAACAGATGGGAATGAACGCAGGACAATGTGGATTTCTCATTGGATCAAGACCTTTTGTTGAATTTCTTTCCGCTCCTTTTTGGGGTGGACTAGCAGACAGGTCTGTTAAAAAATAACGCTCAAATACCAAGTTAATTATAATAATAAGAATATTATTTGTAGTAAAAATTTAATACGTTGTTCAAAAAATCTAGCAAAGATATTGTTTGTATAGATTATTTTTAGTCCAAGATATCGTTCCACTTCTGATTTTAAAAGAAAAAAACTATATTTAATATAGTTCTACTAAACTAACCATAGATAGCTTTGTATAGAATGAAAAGCTTGGATGATTTGTGTCATGTTAAACATATTAGCAATCCATTTTTTTTTTATATATAATCACACATATTAATTGAGGGATGAACTCAAAGTTAAAATGAAAGTATTTAAGGTATTTAAATGATTATAAACCGAAAATACCTAAAGACAGACAATTGAATACTTTTTATTTTTTTGATGACTCATGTGTTTTTTCCTTATAGTCAGATTGATTGAAGACATATTTAAAGATAATTCTATAAAATTGTAGGCTAAAAAGTTAATGAAATGGTCTCCTATATAAAAATGTAATGGTATTAACGACGCGTTTCGAACACGTAGTGTTCTTCCTAGTGAGGAAGAACACTACGTGTTCGAAACGCGTTGTTTATACCATTAAATTTTTATATAGGAGACCATTTTATTAACTTTTTACCCTACAATGAGTAAATACCACATAATAAGTGATTGCACTACGTTAGAATTCTATAAAAATTTTACAAAAATGAAATTACTGTACATATATTTTGTGGATGGCTTCAATTAACAATGTATAAGGAATCAATACTTCCATAATACGGATTATTATTTTAATACTTGATTCGTATTCAATCTGACATGAGCCTGACTAGGCTATGGCCAAGAGTACCGAAGTATTAACAACATTCAGAATTGATTCAGGTCACCACAATGATATTTAAAATAACATCATGTTAAAACTATGTTTAAATAAATCTACTCAATATCATAATTTTATTATTTACTTTGCTGAAATATAAATAGCATCTAATGACCAAAACGAATTTTTTTAATTTTTTGGTATAAACAGGTCCCGGTGGCATTTTTAATCAGTGACCGTATATAAGATGTAAACTGATCTGTATATAGTCATTTTGTTTAAAATTGCACATATATAATATTCTGAGTATTGTATTAGATGTTTGATTTCTTGTAAAACAAAGTTTTTTCAGTGTTTCAAGTTAGCTTATATCTGACACGACATAATAGTATAAAAAATGTATTCACTTAATTATGTTTGTCCTATTTAATTTAAAAATAAACTAAAACAATAGAATTGCAATGTACATTCTTGGCTCTAACTAGATATAAACGTATCTATTTCAATAATTACTTCGGTATATGCATATTGTTAGAAGCACAGAGGTTGGTAGACATTATATAGATATGTTATACCTCGTAAACAGTTTTGTTAGACCAGTTTCACACAAATGCTTCAGATTAATGCTTGAAGATGCGCAATGTGCGAAATTGGGGGAACGACTACACAACTATTTACTACGTAAGACGGATTATATAGTAATATGATCATTACTTGAATGTTATATTGTACTAGAAGACAGGTTCGACTTCGACGGGTATTTTAAAAAATTCTGAGGTGATACGTTTTATTTCAAAATATTGTTATAAATTATACAGTTGTACAAAATATCATAATTATTACAGTCCATAACTATCATTAGATATGGAGTTTCTTTAACGTTTTATAGCTTTCGATACTGATCTCAAATTTGTTTTTATTCTACGCACACTTCTTATTTAGTACGCAGGTAGGTAGGGCTGACTTTTTTAAAGCGAGCAAATTATGATAAACGCAAACGAAATTAAAACAACAAACAATACCTACTTGCTGCAGTATCAGGTACCTAAAAACATCAGGTATATTTTCAAAATAAATACCTGTATAGCTAGCGAAGCAAATATTAAAAGGCCATAACTTTGCTTTCAAATCCAAATCTTAAACAAAACTTTGCTTTCCATTCAAATCTTAGGTTTTAAGTTAGACATACAGAATATGTATATGTAGACAGAATACGTTCAGTAGACTTACGATGCTGAGTTTACTTGTGGCAAAATTTTGCAAAGAAACAAATAAACAAAACTTTTTCGAAAGGTGGATTCGGTTTCTCTAATGTATAAAACGTAAAGATAAGTTGAAGTGAGTTAGTTATAGGCAATGCAGAGACAAAATCTTTCTTTTATTTGTATAGATTAGATAAGTTGGCTATAGTTTGAATGAATACTTTAAAAACATGGTAGTATGACAGTTACAGAAATAAAGGTGATAACAAGCTGATCTATTCTATTTCAGTCCCTTTTCAAATATGGGTCCAGAAAAAATGAGAGGAGGGGACGAAAAACAAAACAATCCAAACGATTTATCGTGTGTTTTTATAGATTATTCATTGTAAATTGCTCAAATAAGTTATTGAAAAGTGTAAATAGTTTCATAGGAGCCAGTGTAGCACAGTGGTTTGCTGGCCTCGGTACCGGTAGTCCCAGGGTGAGATATTCACTTTAGCCTACGATTCATTCACGATGAAAGTGAAAAAAAATCTGAGTACGTTGTCCGTCGAAGAGGACGTTAAGCTGTTGGTCCCGAACCTGTTTGATATAAGTTGGTCTTTAAAGATTCCTACTCTAAATATAATTAATATAATATAAACTAAATATAATTATTTAGATAAAATTTATGGGGAGCCAGGTTAGCTCAGTGGTTAATGTACTCGCCTCTGAACTGGTAGGTCCAGGGTTCGATACCCACCTGGCTCTCGATTTATTCAAGCGGGAGGTATTTTACTTGTAAAATACTTTCATAATAGGAGAAATTTATCACTGGCGTGATAACACGCCTGTTTTCATTGCATTATTTAACGTTTTTATTGCATAATTTAAATGTTTGAATGGTGATGTGCTTGATGAGGGGGTGTATTAAATTGGAGGAATGGTAGTGAAGCAAGATGTTTGCTCAGGTGGCAGAAAGGCAAGACGCTCCTGCTGGCATCCTTGTCTTGCTGGATCCTCTTCACACTGCCCCTCGGCTTTATACAACCACCAGCCACCTCATGCCTAGTCACCAACTATTCCCACTATCTTCTCGAGACGCCCAGGTCAGTGCAGCTGATGAAGAGGGAGAGTTCTTACCTCCAGGAGCTCACCAGACCGCTATTCCGACCACACGCATCTGCCGGCCAGTCTCCTATAAACGTCAACTTTGTTGCCAACTACGACGAAAAAGAACAATCATCCTGGGTTTCACCAATATTTAGTTCCATTGTATACAGAGCTCAGGTATTCAACTATAGAATTTCAATTTTTTTTTATACAGTTAAAATTTGTTCAATGATTTAAAATACATTACACCGTCACTATGAAAGTAATACAACAAAACAAAATGTCTCAAAATATTTTAATGAAAACATAGTTCCAGCTGTTAGGCAAACACAAAACAATGAATACTGGTTAAAGTTAGGTGTCGTAAAAATTATTCAGGAACCGTAATGATGTCTAATGATATCAATTAGTTTTTGAATATACATGTCATAAAATGATAGTAAGCATTTCAGAATTCATAAATATTTACAATTTTCAAGGCATTATGTTTAACAATTGAATTTGTTAGAAAGGTGATATCCAACAATTGATTAAGTACATAATTGGAATATAATTACGATATTTTCAAATATCAAGAACAAGTTGATTTGATTACCAGAAATAACAAAATCATTAATCATAAATACCTGAAGTTGCTTTTAATTTTGATAACAATTTAGCTTATTAAGTTTTGATACAAATAAGGTATTTACATAATCTCTTTCGTGGATGTGGTCAGTTGTTTTAAAATGTTGTTCTTAATTGTAATCAAGAACTGTTCTTCCTTTAATCCGAAATGAATGGGTGTCTGAGTATGATTAGTTAGGTCGTTAAATATTTATTTATTTAATAAATAATAATTGCTAAAGGACTGCAAGTTTACTCCTCTCGAAGAGTGCTGTGCTTGTGGACTGAGGAAATGTTGGTTTTCAGGACATCCAGAAAGCATTCCTCCTCCTTCTTCTTTTGGTCATCATAGGAGAGTTCTTCAGTGCTCCAGCTATTACTCTCGCAGACAGTGCCGTCATAACACTTCTTGGAGAAGATGCCGACAAATATGGACACCAGAGGATGTTTGGATCCCTTGGCTGGGGTTTAGCGATGTTCTTCGTCGGCATTGCTCTGGACCACTCGACAGCTTTCCCAGAGCATCCCTGTACACCAGATGCCAGAGAAAAAAACTACACGATATGCTTTGCAACCTTTTCTGTCCTAATGGGAGCTGCTCTCATTACGGCAACACAGATGACCTTCAAGTATGAGACTCCTCCAGAACCGACATACCAAGAAGAGGTGGCTCCTGAGCTCACTAGAGAAGACTTCCTACAGCAACAGCTTGCCCAGCAGCTCAACTTGCCCGCTCTCAGTGACACCTCTGCGCCTAAACAGCCCCCGACTGTCGTCAAGGTAGTCGCTAGTCTGTATTCCGTCTTTCACTAACCTCCTGGTATGCTCACTCCAAACCACCTTCTAATAAGTGTCAATCCTTTGAACAAGAATTGAAATTCCTCTTTTAAAGAAACTGGTTTCAAACTGGAACTGGTTTCAAATGTCAAGAACAAGTTGATTTGATTACCAGAAATGACAAAATCATTAATCATAAATACCTGAAGTTGCTTTTAATTTTGATAACAATTTGGCTTATTAAGTTTTGATACAAATAAGGTATTTACATAATCTCTTTCGTGGATGTGGTCAGTTGTTTTAAAATGTTGTTCTTAATTGTAATCAAGAACTGTTATTCCTTTTGAAAAGCAGAGCAGATTCTGCATTCACGACTCTTTTAAGTAGCTGTTCTTTTTTCCTAATTACACCAGTAATTAAAAGTATTAAAAGAACAGCTACTTAAAAAAGTCGTGAATGCAGAATCTGCTGTGCTTTTCAACAATGTATGCTTGGATGAAGATCTGCTGCCAACTTATACAAATATATATATATATAAACTAGAATTTAAAAAAGAACACATAGAAAGGAAACCACTGAACTCACTACTATATTTCGATGTCCTCGTCTTCAGGAAAAGAAGTGAATCGCTCCAAAGGCTGATAACGACTTTTATATTTGGAGCGATTCACTTCTTTTCCTGAAGACGAGGACATCGAAATATAGTAGTGAGTTCAGTGGTTTCCTTTCTATGTGTTCTTTTTTAAATTCTAGTTTATTCAGTTTGAAGAATCGTTTCTCTAATTCTTATATATATATATATAAGATTTTACATGAACACGTGAAATAACAATTAATGATCAAACCACAATATGAAAAAAAGACTAAGATCTTTCAACCGTAACAAGCGGTCTTCGTCAGCGGTCAGTTGAGTTTTTGACTCTGGCGAAGACCGCTTGTTACAGTTAAAAGATCTGAGTCTTTTTTTTCTCATTTCATATTGTGGTTTTTATCATTGATATATATATATATATATATATATATATATATATATATATATATATATATATATATAATGTTATCCTCGAAAAAATTGAAAATCAATCCAAGATGTACAGCAATAGTTCTTAGAAGTAAGCAGCTACATAAACACAGCTCAATAAGTTTGCACACGTATAGTCTTAAATGTTTGGTTTATGACAGTGCTTTGACAGAAGATCATCGTCTTCTCCCCTCTCTTCATCTTTATAAAGGTTAAATCGTAAAATTGAAACCAAAAATTGAAACCTATTGAAACCTATTATCTGTGTGTTATTTAGTTCAATTTGGGTACTTTTTATATAACACTATTTTTCTTCATTGAGGTTTAGTCCAGCGTCAAACAATAAAACATCTGTAAGCCAACGTTTCATTCATATTGGTAGCCCTGAAGATGTCTACAAATATAGACAAAACGTTGGCTTAAGGGTGTTTTACTGTTTGACGTTGGACCCAACCTCGATATTCAATAATGTTAAATATATGAGTTCTAGATAAGAAAACATCGAACTTTTATATATATAATGTGTACGAAGAAAATGCTGAAGTAATATGTAACCAGTGAAAATTTATACAAAAAAGTTACAATATGGAAAAAGGAATAATTACATTAAAGTACATTTTATTGCCACACAATGAATTACTTAATCCACTGATTGGCTCACTTTTTTAATCGATGGGCTGTAAATGGTATATTTTTCATTTGTTGCCATCAAAAAGAAGGCTATTACTTGGCATAAAGCTTTACACTTTCCTTACTGAACATTTACTTATAGTGTACTAATCGTAAGTTTGTTTCAGACTCAAATGTTCGCACAGACCCAGAAGGAAATGCCCGAATGGGTAACAGTGCTGAAACACTTTGCGAATCTCAAATGCGGCTCCTTCCTTTTCGTTGCTTGGTTCATGGGATTTGGTATTGGCTTGATTTTTACTTTCCTCTTTTGGCATCTTCAAGACTATGGTGGCACTCCGACTCTCTTTGGTGTTGCTTCTGTTATTAACCATATCTCAGAAATATTTGCTTACTTCTTCAGCTTTCGGCTCATCACCCAAATGGGGCATGTCAAAGTAATTTCATTTACTCTATTTATTTCATAGTATGAATTTAAAAATTAATTTTAATATTTAATTTCAATGTTAAATCAAAAATACTGTTTTATCACTATTTCAAAAAGAATTGTTAAAACTTCTAACCTTAAATTAGTTTAGTCAGTTTTGGACAGGGGTTCCAGAAATACATTTCCTAACCTGTGAATATACTTCAGCAATAAATAAGGCTGTGTTCTACATTTGTAGATATATCATTAAAAGAGTACTGCAGTTTGCTTTTTTTAAAAAAAGAATAGGGATCGTTAGTAATTCAATAAATTTATTTAAAATTTACAAAACAACAAGTGGTAGAGCAATAATAAGACATGAATACTCGAGGTGGACAATCATTATAATATATCACCAGGGCTAAATGAATACCCAGTGTAAGCAGGATGAAGAAGCACTCCAAGGTATCGGTTAGGTTGCAGTGTTACTGGTCGGCCTGATTTGATTTTGGTGGTTATATGACTGAGAGCTTAGGAACACATATAAAGTCAAAACAGATTAGGTTTCAGTGGCAGTCCCACAAGGAAACACACAAAGGCCCTTTGTGATAGCATACAACTACAATGGGAGTACAAATGTTGTTTAACTCAAGTGTATTCAGTGTACAGATGTTTAAAAAGTACCTGACATCGTACAGGCTCGGTACCGACAGCCTAATGCCCTCTCCGAGGGACAACGTGCTCAGATATATTCATCTCTCAAGTGAATTAATAGAGGCCAGAGTGAGTATTAAACCCCGAACTTACCAGTCCAGATGCGAACACATTGCCACTGAGCTAAACTGAGTCCCAAGCAATCTTACAAAAAAAAATCCACTCTGATGTTAAGTGTAGAGAAGAGGAGCACCAAATAAACCTCGGTCTATATACATATATATATATAAGTTCAAAATTTAAGAAGAGTAACACACAGAGTAAGGAAACACACTTATAGACTCAAATTTTCGGGTAATCCATCTTCAGGAGAAAAGAGAAAGGGAGACCAAGCACGTTGTAGACGCAACGGTAAGTAACCACCTCTTCTTGAATTTTGAACTCTTATTGTGTCGAGTTTGGATCGTGTTTTGTTTTCGTTTTATTAAGTGAAGTATATATATATATATATATATATATATATATATATATATAACAAACACGTGATATAACAATCAATGTTCAAACGACAATTTGAAATTGGGGAAAAAGAATAAGATCTTTCAACCATAACAAGCGGTCTTTGTCAGAGTCAAAAACCTAACTGAAACACTAGCAGTAGAAACATCTGGTGAGGGGTTGAGAAGATTGAGAGGGAAGAGTGGTATTTTAAAAGGTTGAAATGCAGGAAAGGACAAATGTCCAGAGAGGGATATTCGGGGAAACGAAGGAGTACAGTAAGAAAGAGTAAAAAAAATATCGCTACCTGTCAACCCTCTTAGAAGAGTCAACTGCCTGTTAACTCAGTGTCCTTGGAGTGGATGTTAAGCCGTCGGTCCGGAGCCTGTATGATTTCAGGTACTCATTAAAAAGCTCTACTCTAAATACACTTCAGTTAGGCAACATTTAGGACTCCCACTGTAGAATAACTGATCAAACAAGAAGACCGTAAAAAGGCTGACATTTTTAACCCACTAGGGGATCGATCTAAAAAAAAAAACCGTTAATAGAATTTTGTGTATTGTGTCCTCGGGATTCTGTCAATTTTTTTATTCAATAAATTCTACTTTAGCCTATGAAAAAGTTTTTAAAATAAAACCAAAACATTGGCTACAAGAGTATGTACATGTACACCTACCTATATATAAAGTTCAATGCAAATAAAGAAACAGAGTGATTAAAAACACACTCTTACAGGCTCTAATTTTCGGTTTGAACCGTCTTCAAGAGGGAAAAGAGAGGGAACCAAGCGTACTGGTACAGATACGGTTGGAGACGTACCAGTGCGCTTGGTTTTCCTCTCTTATCTCTCAACAAGACGGTTCAAATCAAAAATTAGGGACCGTAAGTATGTGTTTTTAATGTCTGTATGCTTCTTTATCTACATTGAACTTTATTTGTCCGTTTCGGGTCGTATTTTCATCAAAAAATTGTTTTAGTGAGTAGAATTTTATATATATATATTGTAAACATGAAAACGATCCAAAGGACAACAAACGTTTCACAGTAAATCACAAACACAGAAAAAAGGAACAAACACACTTACTGTCTCTAATTTTTGGTTGAACCGTCTTCAGGAGAGATAAGAGAGGAAAACCAAGCGCACTGGTACAGAGACGGTTGGAGACCCAAGCGTCTCCAACGTTGGTCTCCAGCCGTCTCTGTACCAGTGCGCTTGTTTTCCCTCTCTTATCTCTTCTGAAGACGGTTCAACCGAAAATTAGAGACTGTAAGTTTGTGTTTTTAATTTATCTATGTTTCTTTATGTACATTGAACTATATACAATAAAAAGATTTCACATAAACACGTGAACTAACAATCAATGATCAAACCACAATATGAAATGGGAAAACAAGACTAAGTTAGTTGGGTTTTTGACTCGGACGAAGACCGATTGTTACGGTTGAAAGATCTTAGTCTTGTTTTTTCCATTTCATATTGTGGTTTGATCATATATATATATATATATATATATATATATATATATATATATATATAATGTGTGTACACATACATGTGTGAATGTATCTGTACGTGTTTTCTCGTGTGGAATTGTCTGTTTATGCATTAAATTTATCTATAAGGATAAATGTTTCATAACCATGTCCCTTATTTTGGTTGATAATGATGTAAGTACGATATCAAACTGTCCATAGTTAACTATGATCGGTATTCAAACTAACAATTAAGTCATGTTCAGGTAATATTATGGCTAACATTTTATCTGAATCTTAAGTGAGAGATAGAAAATAAAGCTGATTATTGGTCAAGTAAACTTATTTAATTTGCAGGTACTCTGCTTAGGCCTAGCTGGGAACGTGGTGAGATTTTTGTACATTTCCTATCTGAAGAACCCTTGGTGGGTACTACCATTTGAATTTATGCAAGGTAATTTCTCGAATTTCATCACATTAATCTGTTATATATACTCAGAAGAATCACAAAAACACGTGATGTAATCAATAAAGTTTAAACCACAAAGAAAAGGGAAAACATTTGAAATCAATACTCTGAGGCCTTTCACCTTATGTCATCATAGAGTAAACAAATTCAAAATCACTTTGTTTAAACCCGTATGAGCAATAGACAATATGTATGAACATATATATACTATGTATTCAAATGAATATACCTGTATACATTTATATGAGGGTTTATTCAAAATATGTTTAAAATGTACGAGGATTCTTTGAAAAGTAAGGGCCAAATCATAACAGCTAATCAAATCTGCAGGAACATTACACGCGCATGTGCACCGACTCGCAGTATGCCTTGTGGGTAAACGATGCTGCTTGCATTGAAATATTGTTGACATAGCAGTTCAAAATGTTTAAAGTATTTGATCAGACCTCCTTGGGGGGGGGGGGGGGGGGGGCGCTGTAATTACATTAGCAAGCATTTGAATTTGTAAAAAAAACCCATTGATTTGATTTCAGACCAGAAAGAACGTTTAGGTAGTGAAAAACCATCAGCAGACATAGAAGTGTACTCTTCCAGTGATACGATTGACAACAAAGTATGTTTGAGGGTGAGAGCTTTCAAGGGCGAACGAGGACTGACCATGGCGAATAGCGATAAGGCATTCAGTAATGACATGGGATTTTGGTCAATTCAGTGGACGAAAAGATTTGTGATTCTCAATTTAAATTTCAGCATTGAAATTCCTAAATCTGAATGGTACATAATAAATGTATACCAAATTGTAATAATGCAACAAATGTTGCTCACGTTTGATCTGCAGCTACTTTCTTAAAAACTTACCGAGCGAAAAAGTCTTTGAAAGCTTTCAAGCTTTTGCTTCCACTCATTGCAATGGAGCAGTACGTAGTAATGTCGATGAATTACTACAACGTTCGACGTTTCAGCAATCATGTAGTGTAGCACATTGCAGAACTTGCTAATAGATTGGTTTAACACAAAACTCATATCGGGAGTTTGTACACATGCGCACTCAATGTTGTATAACATTAGATTAGGTACGGTGATTCATTCCTTACGTTTCGAAACCCTAGTAAATTTAAAAATATTTGAAGATCACATCTGGGTTGGATGTTATCTCTTAAGATCCTAGTAGCGGTTTAGATGTTATAGGAGTTATAACTTGACTTTACACATCATTATTATTGGCATTTAATAAAATAATTTGACAAAGTATACTAATTACTTTATAACAATAATAGTATCTAACGAATAATGAGGTCTATTATTCCCCGAGTATTTTAGTTGATTGCTGAAGCAACGCCAAAGGAATCAAGGGTAATAAATACCGAGGCAAACCCGAGGTCATTAGGAATTCCTCAGGAGTAGTCGAAGGATTAATGATGCTTAACTTCCGAGGCGAAGCCGAGGGAGATAACTTCGCGAGGAATAACAGTTCAATAATTTATTAAGTGTTAATTAATATCAAAACTTTTAATAACTTAATAATACAAAATAATGACTATGAAAGCTAAATAAAATTATTTATTGTGATCTTTCTTTTTCTGTTCTTCTTTTTGTTGAAAAATTGATATACATTCAAAGGATACAAACAACACACTATTGTTTTATCGTTGTTAAACAATAGGAGACCATGTAGAAGTTACATTTGTAATGAACGGAAATCAAGGAAGATATTTCATATGATATATTTAAAAATGGTCAAATATATAATTTGATGAATTAATATGTTATACTTATGTATCTTAATAAGTTATACTTAATAAAGTCTAAAAGGAAAGCATTGTGGCTAAGGGGTGTTGTATGTGCAGGCATCACGCATGCGGCAGTGTGGGCCGCGTGCTGCTCCTACATAGCCCACAATACTCCGCAGCACCTCCGATGTTCTGCCCAAGGAGTGCTGCAAGGAATCCACCACGGCTTGGGCAGAGGCTGTGGAGCAGTCATTGGAGGAATTTTCGTCACTTATTTTGGTTACTGTCTCTTGGTTTTTATGATTGCATGGCCGTTCTGTAGTCTATAGCAGAGATGGGCAAAGTTCGGCCCGCGGGCCACATCCCGCCGGGAAATAACAACGCAGAAAAGATAAATTTTCAAAAATGTTTAATAGAAGAATCAATAATTCTAACGAATAAAGGGAAAGGATATGTGGTACATGAACTCTTTTTTGAACATATAAAAGAAAATTATTCAAAGAGACAAAACTGGCGTTCATACTAACACCATCAAAGGATATTGAAGTGGAATAAAATCAAAATACCAATATGATGAAGAACAGAAGACTATATTTTTTGTAATGAGTCATATATATTTAAAAGAATTTTTTCTTGTAAGGTATTTAAAATTAAATTACTTGTGTTTTCTATTTGTTACTTTTATTCAAAACGATGATAAAATATAAAAAAAAAGAGTTCGTGCCTATTGGTTGAGATCCGTCTTACACTCTGGCTCTCCTGATAATTTTTTGAACTCAATGTGATCCGCGAGCCGAAAACTTTGCCCACCCCTGGTCCATAGTCACTGGACAATAGTTTATACCTAGCCATCGAAATTATATTTTTTTTAGCGTAATAGGGACTCAGTACAGCACCATTGATAGCCCCTACTCCATATGTAATTGCTTAGAGTTTGCGCTGGTAAAATACCACGATGTCTGTCCACAAATTTCTCATTCACCTTGCTTCCATTGCTAAATGACTTTTGAACTTTACTCAGTATTTATTTGTCACTGGTTTACAGTAGTGCAAAACATACTGTAAAATACTTTTTTTTTTAATTAAATTAAAATAAGTAATTTCTTTTTTAAAATATTAGTTTTCAAAGTTTTAATAACAATTTTACTATATCTTTTGAAAAATGTCACTCTAAAGCACTTCTACTTTCTACATTTATAAAAGTCAGGCTTAATTATTTTTAATGAATTTATTTCAGAGAAATCAATATAATAATGCTTCCTTTAATTTCAGGTTCAACAGCAACATTCAGAGGTTACGGACTCATATGTGGTTGCATTTTAGGAGCATTTATTTTCATCAATTTTTACAGAAAAGACACTGGATTTGTTTCTGAGATTCCAGTGACAGAAGATCCTCACCAGGTAACTATGGGCGACATTTTTAATAATTGTATAATTTATCCAGGATTTGTAACGTAATCAGATGAAGAACTTTTGCTCCTGGGGCATCATTTTCTTGTTATGGGGAATTTCAAAAAATTACGTCTCCACACAAAAAAAGAGTTTAATATCAAAACTAACAACGCGTTTCTTCTTCAGATTTACTTAAAAAAAAATACATATCTATCAGATTCAGAACGAACATCAGAGTAAATTATTTGAAAATGAATACACTATATGAATGCTGAATTGAACAATTGAAGCTTTTAATAAGAGAATTAGTATGAAAATTAACTTCATTAAACTTGAACCTAAATAAAACACAACAACATACCGAAACATGAACCAATGGATGAGTAACAAAGATTTTTAATAACCTGCACTATTGAGGGTGTTATCACAACAGGGATCTAGGAAGGACCAAGGGTGTCAAGGAGTGTTGGTAGAGTGGGAGTTCGGAAGAGTGTAGGAAGTATTAGCAGGTATATTTACCTTACTGTACAGTGGAAATATGACTGTTTTGTAAGAGGAAACACATCTTTCAAATTATATGAAAATGTCAAGAAATGTCTGACCACTCCGTAATTGTTTATTCAGACATAGGGAGGAATTCATTTTAAAGGATTTATTGATTTCGAATGCATCTAAACCAGCTGTTTCATGAAACTTATCGTTAATATGTAAAATTTTAAAATACGTTTATGGATGAAAACTATGGTTGTTTGGTAAATTGGGAAATTATTATTATTTTTATTTGATTCCCGTTTTTGAATAAACTCTTTTTGGTGTTCTTTAATCCGTTTCTCAAAACTCCTAGTAGCCATACCACTGTATTTTCTTTTATTGTTTAAACCGATCCCCTAGCGGGTGATAACGTTAACCGTTTACCTTTTGTTTAATCAGTGATTCTACATTGGGAGTCCTAAATTTTGCCTAACTCAGGTGCATTTCGACTAGGGTTCTTTAACGAGTACCTGACATTGTACAGGCTTGGGACCGACGGCTTAACGTCCTCTCCGAGGGACGACATGCTCAGATTATTCACCTCCTGCGTGAATAAATCGAGGGCCAGGTAGATATCGAACCCTTTAACGAGTACGTTAACCACTGAACTAACCTGGCCCCTCATATCACTGTAACTACGGTCACAATTTTCAGAGGATGATTTTTAAACCCAGCAACGAGATCTAAGGTCGTCTACTGTTTTGGAGTGTACTATTTTTGAAATTCCCCATCATAACTAAACTATAACAGATTACACAAGTAATGAACCTTGTTTAGGCCCACCACCTGAGTAATAAAATTAACATAAATAATAAATATTTAAGTAACTAATATGGATGATTGTAGGGTAAATAGTTAATAAAATGGTCTCCACATATAGAAATTGTTTAATGGTATAAACAACGCGTTTCGAACACGTAGTGTTCTTCCTCAGGCATTAACTAAGGGTGAGAGTCAGTGGTACGACTGGAGTGTACTATTGTATCACCGGCACTCACCCTTAGTTAATACCTGAGGAAGAACACTACATGTTCGAAATTCGTTGTTTATACCTTTAACAAATTTTTACATGTGGAGACCATTTTATTAACTTTTTACCCTACAATGAGTAAAAACCACATAATAAGTGATTGCACTACGTTAGAATTAATATGAATGATATATATATTTATATAATTTAAATATATATTGATCACCTGCTTGTATAGAATTAAATAATCCGAAATTCGGTCAATTTTTTAGGTTCCTAAAAACCCACAATACCGAGGTTTCTGTTTCTATTTGTTATATCACGTAAAACTAAGAATTTCTGAAGGGGAAGATGAGAACTTAAATATGACTTATTTTTTTTATTCCTGCACCCGTAAAAAAATTTTACGCTTACCCCACACCCCCTACATTTTATACTACCTGTATATTCAAGGATAGAAGATATGGAATCTAAGAAAATTTTCTTAGAATTCCTTCAAAAATATCATATCCTTAAAAGTACTGAAATTTCCTTAAACTAAGGAAATTCGTTTAAGTTATAGCCCTGCTTATCGCACCCCTTGTTGGGAAAAACCCCTGACTTAAAGATTTAGGAGGACTAGCAAAAATAAAAAAAGAATTTAAATTAACTTATACTTCGAATTAATTATTGTTTGTTTTCTTATTCCTCCTGTATTGTCTTGCAATGAATCAGTTTTTCTTTTTCAAAAATGTTTCCCGTACTTCTACATGTAAAAAAAAACTAAGATTTTCTTACAAAATCTTAAGATGAGTGAAAATCAAAATCAAAAGATTTTGATTCGTGTGAAAACATCACGAATCAAAAGATGAGTGAGATTAGCATCTAGAAAACTGACCAAAGTTTAAATTATTCTCGTTCGATATATATTATATTTATCTCATATTTTAATACGTTAGAATTAATTAACTTATTCTAATTTATAACTAACTAGCAGAAGTACCCGACGTTGCTCGGGAATAAAGAGAAGAAATGATAGACAGAATAGTAATTTTTATTTCTAACATATATTTCTTCATAATTAGACAAAGATATACAATATCATATTTAAGACAACTGTATGAGACATTCATATTTTCAATTATCTTGAAAGCAAATCGTACATTTCACAATCCTTTACAATACTTTACAATACTTCTCTGTAAACTATATTCTTAGTTTTGCCTTGTGGTACATATATGAACAGATTTGATTTAATTCCAACTCTTGAGCAGCCAACATAAAGTTGACCATGTGAGAAACAATGTTCTTTCAAGTGTAAGCCTGCTACTTTCAGAGTCTGACCTTGAGACTTATTAATAGTCATGGCAAAACATAACTTTATTGGAAATTGCAGCCTCTTGAATTGAATTACAGAATCAGTTGGTGATATTGGTATCCTGGGTATGAAAACTGATTCTCCTGCTGCACATCCAGATAGAATTATTGCTTCAATAACATGAGGCATCATTTTTTTTATAACAAATCTAGTCCCATTACAAAGCTTAGGTGGATCTAAATTTCTAAGTAACATTATTGGGGCACCAATTTTAAGTTCTAATTTATGAGAAGGCAGACCAGACATCTCCAAAGAATTCAAAAATTCAACTGGATAATTCACTGCTTCATTTGGATCAATAACAGTGTCAATAGATTTGTAATTCATGGTGCCTCCCTCCAGGGAATTAATTAGCTGAGAATTGATTAAATTCACTGTAGAATTTTGAGGTGCTAGAATAGCCCTTTCACACAACCACTTCTCAGACTTGAAATTTTCTTGTAGATTTGGAAACACATTACAAATCAGATCAGTTTCTGTTTTCACTATTGTACTTATTCTTGATGGATCTAATAAACCATCATTATCCAATGGTGCAGTTCCTCCTCCAAGGGCCAATAAATCTTCTGCAAATTGCTTAGACAATCGGTCTCTTTGCAAATATTCTCTCATATTTGTTTGGAGTTTAAGATTCTTCACATTCCTCCACAATCTTGAAGACTTTAAGCAAGCTTTTATTTCATCTGCTTTTGTGCCTTTTGGGATCACTGGGAGAGTTTGTCTAAAATCACCAGACAAAACTAAAGTTATTCCTCCCATTGGCAAGTCATTTTCTCTGATATCTTTCAAAGTTCTATCAACAGCTTCCAGAGCTCACAAAAGTTTTCCCAGTACCACCTGGAGCATCCAAGAAGAAAATGCCTCCATGATTCTTTTGAACTGAATCTAAAATTTCCACATAAACTCTATTTTGCTCTGGTAAGAGCTTTGGCTCATTTTCATTAATGAATCTGGTTAGAGCTTCTATGTCATAAGAGGTTTCTCTTAACATTTCTCTGCTTAATCCACTTTCATTGTTTCTGATGGGTTTAGGAAGACCATAAATTTGAAGTTCATTCCCTCCCATAGTGAGAACTTTATTTTCTATGTCAATCAATGACTTATTGTAGATTTGATCATTGTAAGTAATTTCAATTTCTGGAAATTGTAACTGCATTTGATAATGATAATCTTCTGTTAAATCATCCTTGTACTTTGTCCAAAGTCTGACAGGATCACTAACATTGCATGCATTGAGAAGCATTGCAAAAAGTGTTCTTAGTCCAGAAGGAGAAGTTGATACTGAGGCCTCTGAAAGTGTAGCATCCCATTGAGCATCATCTTCAAGCAATCCTCTCTGCAAGCAAGCTTCTCTGTAAGTTGGATACACAATCCCATTCACTGTTCTAAGGTCATTAAATGAGGTTGGACCTTTCACTTCAAATAATAACATTCTGAGGAAAAAGCATTCATGTTGACTTGGGTGGATGGTATAGACTCTGCCAAGTGCACTATCAAACTTTATTTCTGGATGTCCTTCTACTGGAGTTCCTCTTTTCCGTCTTTTCCATGCTTTATTGTCCCAGGTATAATAAGAAGGTACCTGATGATAATACAATAATTTTGCAAATGGATCATGTTGACAAAGTTTAAAGATGCAGTCAATGTAGTATCTTTTTGAGCTTCAATTTGCTGTGCTGCAGTTGCTGGTGTAAAGTAGACTCTCTGTCCATTTTCTAGATGGACAGAGAGGTGAACAACTGTTGGATAATGATCATGCATAAGAAATCCAAATATTCTCCAGCATGCCTCAATACTACTGATATAGCGACCAGCAGTATACATTTCAATTTCATCTCTACTATTTTGTTGTTGAAGAGCATACATTGCTGCATCTGATCCTTTGTGCACATATTTACAAACATTCTTAATTGACTTAATTGAGTTACAATACTCAACATTGATATGCCCATCAAAGGTCTTTAGCAATAGGGGACTGTAAGGGACAATCCATCTATTATCAATTTCATGGTGTCCAATAATGGCATCAAATCCTCCACTATCAGGATTTCTTCTTCTATAAGAAGGGTAACCATCTTCAGAGAGTTGGGTGTCATTGACAAATTTTCTAGGATACTTTTTTGAGCAGATTTTTTTCTCTTGATCCATACATGGAGAAGTCCTATTCAATGCTCCACATGGACCATGTACCATATGAGATGATTTCTTCTTCTATAAGAAGGGTAACCATCTCCAGAGAGTTGGGTGTCATTGACAAATTTTCTAGGATACTTTTTTGTGCAGATTTTTTTCTCTTGATCCATACATGGAGAAGTCCTATTCAATGCTCCACATGGACCATGTACCATATGAGATTTAACAATATCATACAATTCTTTATCTTCTCTTGGATCTGGCAGCTCTGCAGATATTAGCAGGTCAATTTCATTTGTATGAATTTTATTCACCAACCAGATTAAGATATGGGAATGGGGCAAGCCCCGTTTCTGGAACTCTATAGTGTAGAGCCAGCATCTCACATCTCCAAAAATTTTTGCTTTTGTGATCAATTCCATCAGTTTCAGATTTTTCAGATGAAAAACTCTTGCAATTAAATCAGGCCTGTCCATAGGATTTTGTCCAGGTAGCAATTCATCCTTTATCTCCCTCCACCTTATTTACATTTTTCTGCTTAAATACAATGTGAAACTACTTATTGTGTGTGTGTGTGTGTGTGTGTTTTGTTAGCAAAACACACACACACTTTTCGTTTTAGGCTTGTACTAAGGGAATGTGGTTAGTGTAAGCCAGGGATGCGCAAAGGTTTTTGTCTATGGTTGATGTGAGATCCCCCCACTGGGAGCCCTTAGTGTAAGCCAGGGATGCGCAAAGGTTTTTGTCTATGGTTGATGTGGGCTCCCAGTGGGGGGATGGTGCTTTGCAAAGTGGCCTAAAACCTTCCTTATTACCACATGTGGCCACATGTAAAATTTCAGAAAGATTCGTCAAGTCTGTGAGGAATGCATAGAGGACAAACGGACATACAAACATACAGACGAACAAAATTATATATTAGATGTTTATGACATTATTAATGTATACTGAAATAGAATTTATGTTTAAGATAAATATTTCAGAAAAATGATTAAATATTGAGAAAAGTGAATTTGTTGTGAATTATACTATATTTGGAGGCATTTATTTATGGTTTGTTTACTGCAGGTGGCTGATGAGACGGTTCACTTAGCACCTCATGGTGTGCCTTCTAACCCAATGCCTCGAGCCCTGTCCAGTACTCGTCTACAGGATTTGGCAACACAGGATCAAGGATACGGTGCCACCTACAGCTCCACTGGTGGCACTTTAGATATCCCAGGTAGACCAGGTAAATGTTCCAATTCATTTTTCCCTTATCTTTTTTATTTTTTATTATTAACTGATTTGTATGATAAAATCAAATTTTATTTCCCTTTGATTCCTTTTTTTGTTTGCAATAATGTTATACTTGAGGAGTCAAAATAGCTATCTATGACACTTTGCTATATTTTGAAAATTTATTCTTAGTATATTTTACAAACGATTAGAACTATCTAATTTTTTCTCACATACACTTTGATTAAAGTGTTTTAGCGAAATGAAACACTCTAGGTCAGTGGACGGATTAAAGAGGTAAATGATCCCAAAATGGGGGTAAATTAAAAATTTTAGGGGTAACGAATGTGTTAGGGATTTGGATGTTCTAAGTGAGGGAGAGTTCGAGAAAAGAATGCATCGATGATCCCTACTCTTTAAAACTTTGAAAGTTGAGAAATATCAGCATTGAAACTGTTTTAAACCCTCAGTGAGACCGCTTTGGCATTTGTCTTGCTGGTAGCATTTGCTCCTTCATTATCATCTTTACTGAGCTCCTCGACATCTAGCTGGTGGATTTGTGACAGGAGAATTATGAGGGATTTTAACTAGCCTTTTTTTCTATCTATCCTTGTAAATTAAAAAACAAAATACAGAAACCGGTTACATCCAGAATACATCATCATAGTAGCAGTAACATCAAAAGTCCTTGATATCGAGTTTATTGCATCTAAAATGAAAGACAATTGCTTTTCCAAAGCCTGAGTAAACTGATATGAAATATTAAAGATTTCAATATTCCCTTCATTATTCTTATACCAGAAAGGATAAACATTTTCCTCATAATAACAGACTCAATAAAATTTCCTTTTGTCATTGTATGAGTTTGAAATAAATGATGGTCAATAATTTTACTTGTAATGCTAAAGAGGGTGTTTTATTTCTGCTTATAAATGGGACTCCTATTTTTTTTATTTCCTATGATAGATGAAATTTACAATTAAACATATTTCCCTCATAAATTTTTTTTTTATTTATCATCCATAAGTAAATCGGCTTGTTCACCAGATTATTTCCAAGAGAGGGGGTAAATTAATTTTACTAACAAGTTCTATTGGAGCAACACCCAAAAAAGTTACCCGACCCCTGTTCTAGATTGAAAAGCCCAGCTTATTATTATAAAAAATACGTATAAAGTGTTACAATATAACACAAGTGTTATAAAGTGTTACAGTTATTGAAAATACCTATTAACACTTTAGTCAAATTGAACATTAGTGTTTATAATTATAAAAAGGATACAACTGCACTTCAATACATATAATATTTATAATGGTGGGAATTATCAAGGAAGGACTATAGCTGAGCAATCAGCTCTTAACCATAAAGGTGGCAGTGAAACCTTTTTGTCACCTGTCCAAGTAGATCTACCCTATTAGTTAGACAGCAACTCTACTAATTAGTTAATTATTAAGAATTGATTATTAATTAATTCATTGTTTTCAATTTAATGAAATTTTTTTTCTAAAAATGCCAATCAATCTAATGTTTTTTTATAAAATTGAATTATTTATTTCAAAAGGGAATAATAGTATTTTTATAAAAAAAATTAAATTAAATTGAAGGTTATTTTAGGTAAACGAAAATAAAATTCGCCTAATTTGTTTCTTCTTTTAGCTGCAGTAAATCCAAATAATCCATTCCTTCAAGACGGAGGAACAAATTATGCATATGCCAATCAAGGGATGGAACAACAAAATTTTCAGGTTAGAAGTATATGACTTTTTTTTATTTTATGTACTATTTCGTCGTTTACTAACAAATAATAAAACTTCCTTTTATATATTAATTAAATTGCTTGTCAAGGTTGTATTATACTCACGTTACTTAGAGGCTTCTTTCTTTCTTCTTGAGAAAGGAATAACGACTCTTTTAGCTCGATTTTTTATCCAAACCTTTCTTCTGTAGCCATCTTTCGCCAATTAGGAGAGGGAACTCATATGTTCAAAGGCAGTATCCTTAATACAATTCTTACAATCCTCTTCTTACAATTACAAGCTTACATCCATAACTAATCACCAAAATAGGTGCGATAGGATACAATTTCAGTTTTGTTGGTCCTACACTTAAAATAATTATTCTTACGTCATATTCCTGCAAATCTACTTTGTAATTCTTTAATTAACAGATGAATATAGTAGTTTTGATTCATTGGATTCGAAAGTGTGTCATAAAAAAACTCCTTCAATGTCCAAGAAGCACCATAGAATGATAACAGAAAGACTTAAGGCGTTATCTATTTTGTTATCAAAGGTTTCTCGCACTGACTGTTGACTTTCCCTTCAGAGATAGGTGTTGTCTCTTAAAAGCATCCTTATTTACCAAAAACTTCTCATGTTATCCCAGATAGACTCTAATTGTTGTTATTTCTAGTGTAACATTACACTTCAATATTAAGATCATGAAATATTTGTAGTAATACATTGCTACCTACTACACAGTTTTAATTTTATTGAATTACTGGAGTACTTAACACTAGTGGGCTTTTTTTTGTAAAAATAAATAAAATAATACCTTTCTCATACTTCAATATTACCCAATAAAATTGAGTTTTTAAACATACCAAGAAGTATATATCTACCATCTACAATTTTGATAACTATCCATCTCACGCTGATAACATAACAAACACTTGATTACTTTGCTTTTCCTTTTATAGCTTCAAGAATTAAATATTCTTACAAATCATACTAACTCATTAAAATATTTTCGAATTTCATTAACATTTAAATAGCAATTCTTTTTGACTCTATTGTGTTTAATAACTTCTAAGTTAATATAAACAAAACAAACAAGTGGAGCAATTCGATATCCGAAGTTGAATTTTCAGTTATCAGTAATCAGTTTTGTCATAATCAGAATGTCTAGACTATTTTTTATACCATACCAATTTTAGATAGATTTTTCTCATAAAATTTCATTTTTCCTCTAGTTAGTCATTTATAGTTTTTTTTTTTTTTTTGAAGACATAAAAGTACCACAATCTCCTTTTCGTCCATGTAATTTCAATAAAAAAATGTCTAGTCTATCCTTTCAAGGACTATTTATAGGTAGAACTTCACTGTCATCTATCAAAGGGTTAAACCTGTATCGTGTCCAAAAAACTGTCAAAATCAATCATATATCAGTTCATTTTTTTTTACATTTTATTGCAAAACAGATCTTTTAGGTTACCTAAAATATTTGAAGTTTTTTTCCGACAATGCTGCCATCAATTTCATAATAATTTCAACACCCTAGAGTTAGTAGCTTAGGAGGAAAAAAATGTTTTCTAAAATCACTTTTGCTTAAAATTATGACTTTTCCATGATGCAATAGTTTCCAGAAATAATGGGGCCCATTTTTTTGTAAAATATGATTTGGACCCATCAGTTTGGTCGTTGCATGAAGCTTGCAACGCTTTATTGATTTATTTAGATCAAATTTAAAAATATAAACAATTTTTTTTTCATGAACTTACGATTAGTAGGCTAGATTATTAATTTTCTCTTGAAAAACTTATTTATTACCTGATAGTAAAAGAAATGAAATGAAGTTGCAGAGGTTACTTGCATGTGCTATCACCTAGAAATAATTGATATTTAAATTTGGTTCCCAGCCTAGTCTAAAAGGCAGAACTTTTGCCTATAAAACAGAAGACTAGAGGTTCGGATCTTGCTCATGACCCTAGATTTTTCCCGTGGGAGATAAAACATCTGTAGCATATCCTCAGAGAGGACAAAAACTGTATCTCTCATACATGTACAATGTCAGGTTCCCGCTACATATACCTGCTATAACAGACTTGAGTAAGTTAACCATTAGCATCCAAAATGTAGGACCAAACGGATAATGTGGCACACCCAGAGTAAAAGTGAATGTTTAACTGAGCAACACTTCCGCTCTTAGAACAAAACTAAAGATGGAAGCCTACAACTGTGGGGTTTAGGAACAACGAATAACAATTTATATTTAAATTAAATATAAATACTTTAATTCTAACAAATTGAAGAAGATCATAAATGTGATCGAGACACTATATACGAGAAGTAGGTAAGTCTATTAGATGTAGGCATATAGTTATAGGTGAAACTTCTTATTTATGCATTTAAAACACATGGCATAAGGTTTACTGAAGGAGAAGAAACCAATGGACAATTACATAAGTACCAAAGTCATGTGATGTTGACACTTGGCTGGGTCAGACTAACTATAATAACTATAAGGCACTCTTTATTTGATATATTATACCCAATGCATCATTCATATATAACATAATTACAATTTTCAGATGCTATTAGAAATTAACTGTACATGAAAAATAGGCAAAATATGGCTTTGGGATTTTATCTCATGAAGGCTCCAATTAAAAATATATCACAATTAAAATTACAGTTGTTGGAAATCACAAGTTACCTGATATTCATTTACATTATAATTTAAACCATTATATTATGCTTAATATTTAATATATATATTTCTAATGCACTAATAAAGTAACTGTTTATTTAGAACGGATATAGTCTTCGCTAAACAACAGGAAGTTCTATAAACATTACTCCACTCTGGTTCAACTAGTCAACAATAGACCTCCAACCCTGCAATATTATTTGATTTCATTTCTATATATTATTATAGTGCTCAAACTTGAAGAAAAATTTTCTTCTTTTGAAAAAAATGTTTAGTTCTTTTTGCTGAAATTGTACATTATTGATCGTAAATAATTTGTTTAGGCTATACCATATTATAGCCTACAATGAATTTTTTAATATAATTTTAAAAATGTTTCTACATGTTGGAGTACGCATTAATCAAGTTAAATAGTAAGAACTAATGATTGAATGAATGAACAACTAATACTTACATTATTCCGTCTTAATTTTGTACTCTAAAAATATGTTTTTCCTCATTTATATAAATTTGTAAGAGATAAAAAAACTAATTGAAAAATATTTCTGAATAGTTTTCAATTGTCATATCAAAAAAATAGTTTATCTTTCACATTTTTTATTGTGTAAAGTTATATCTACGAAATACCTTATTCTCGGAGTTCAGATAAAATTCACTGCACTTTTTTGCCTAGACATAGAATACAAAAACACAATTGTGAGCTTCGTTCCATTCAATATGACTGCTCTTATGTCATACGAAATACTTAGATAAAGTACCCGTCACTTGTTTATTATAAGTTGCAATAAAATACATAAACTCTTAAAATGATATCAACATTGTATACACTAAAGTGATAAGCACTAAAGGAATAATAAAAAAACACACTGATTTATTTACTGTGTGAAATCATGAATATGCATACAATATCTTGTCTCCCAAATTTGAATAATTTGTTAAGTTTGTAACTTGTTCATGTTTATGTTTTGAATATGTTTAAAATAAAAGCATTATACACATTTAGCTGTAAATATTTTGAAATTCCTTGAAACATTTTTATTCCACATTAAAGTTACCAGAATAATTTTGTATATAAAAATATCATTCTTGTTCATGTACAGCATAAATGTTTTAAAGAAAGTTAGAAAAATTGTGGTAGCCTTACAAATATTGTAAATATTATTAGTTATATTGGGTTAAACTATAATTTGTTTTCGTATTATGTTCTAAAAAAATCTATCAGCAACTGCTAATGAGGTATTTATTACCCTTGTGCCTAATTAATAAACCGTAGTACGTTTAGATAGATGCCTGCTTTTTAAAATAAAAATATTCAGTTTAAGGATATGTAATGGGTGAAATATGTATTGTTGTGAAACTTTTCCGGGAGTGTACTCTTTGTATACTTGATAATACAATTACATTAATTCAAAGTAATGTCTATTGAAAACCATAAAGTTTAAATTAAAAATCAAGGCTGTTTCATGATATATATATATATAAGCAAATAATGATTCTTTACATATGAACATCTTAAAAACAAAGTTATAAGTTTGAAACTTGTTTCACAAAAATATCAATAATATAACATTTTTTTCAATTTTCTAACAAATAATTGGGACAATTAATAGTATACAAGACAGTATACAATGTTACAAGTAAAATTAATTGTTTCAGCTAAATTTCCCTTAGAGTTTTAATTAAAAGTAAATAATTCATTTTCTTTGAAACAAAAGTTGTTACTAACTTCATGATGAAATATATTTAATCTTTTTTTTTTAGATTTGACATCAAATATTTCATTAGATTCATTCCAAGTTTTTTTAATCAACGAATAATTATTGTCTGCAAACTTTCAACTATGTCAGTGTTAATTTATCAAACTAATGTACAAAATATATGTAAATTTTAATAAAATAATGTGGATTTTTGTAAATTTTCGAAAACATATATGAAATAATTGACTTAAAAAAAGGATCAGCTAGTAGAACTCTAATAATTCGATTTTAAATAAATTGATTATTAACAATTAAATTGTCAAAAATCGTGAACAAATACTAGGCTAGTTATGAACCCAAGAAGTGTAAAATCTCCTAATCAAGTAATGACATTTTTGTGGACAAATTGCAAAATTCACAAGTTATTGTGTTTAAAACGCTTTTTAGAAAGAAAATAATGTAACATATTTTTCTTATGAAATACAACATAAAGTTGGAATATTCATTATTACTTTTTTAATAGAATCAAGTTGCGATTATACTTCGGGAAGAACTTACTTTCGCAAATAGATTAGAGTACCTAAGTTAACGAAATCTATTTATTAGTCTTATCTTAGTTCCAAAATATCCATATCCCCTGGAAGTTGTTAAATATTTTTTTTTATATGTATAGACAAAATAAATTTTATATCAATTTTAAGGGAAATATTATTTAAACATAAAGGTTGAGAAAGTCATAATCAGAATGAACTTAAAAATAAAGTTATGTACATTGTGTATCCCCATATTTGTATAAAATATTACTATTATAAATTGTGAACGTCCTACATTTCAAATCCAGGAAATCTGGAATTACAAAACCTTGTAATCTGCTCTTGAAAAGAAACATGTGACTGGAACCGGTGTATCATTTCATTGTGCAAATGTCCTGCAAGGTTGTTTGTAATGAGCTTCTCTATTTAACTTACCTGTTCTTAAAATAAACCTTTTGCGGACCGATGAAATTATAAAATTGCCGTAGGTACGTTTTTAAATAAATTAATCGTTATCTTCTGGATATCTACAGCTTTTGGTGTTTATAAAATAATACGCAGCGTGTATTTAATGTTTCGCTGCTTCAAGACGAATATTACATTGTAAGTCAAAACAATTAATTGATCTCTTGCATTATTATAATAATTACACTGTAAACAAACTTATTTTTAAATCTGTTTATTACAAAAAAAAAATAACGAATAGATCATATAAATGTTTTGATACAAAACTTCTCCTTACAGTGTTCAGTATATTCCTCTGAAACCCGTATTGTAATTTAGATATTTTTATTTAGTGAATCTTTGTAGCAATTTTGTGATATTGTGTTTCGATTGACTTCAGCGAAATTCTCCTGTTAAAATCATTTTAGTACTGTATTAGACTTTAAGGAATAAATTAATTTTAAGATCCTTACTAATGTGATGGTTGCACTAAATATAGTGTTTGAAGCACCAGTCTGTATATCAATTGGACCATTTTTTTCTTTTCTTTTAAGTAAATAAGTTTAAATTTTTCTCACATATTTCAGAAAATAGCATCATATTCATTGGACTGATCACTGATGGCTGTTCATCATCTGCTTACTTCCTCATTGTTCATTTATCGTTACTGCCTACTTTATTCTCCCAAGCCAGTGTAACAGGTTATTGTCTACTCCTGGAAGTTGTTTAGCATCATGTCACTTGTTTTTTCAATAATAATGCCCACTATAGTTACGGTTGTAGTGGTACACGAGAAACCACCTTCCTTGAAACAGTTTTGAATTGTTTCTTCCGAAACATGCTTCCACGACAAGGCTAAAGAATGCAATGCCCCGAGCAGATTAGTTTTTTTTGACCATATTATTTGCACTCACTTTTTTCATTTACAATGGCCAGTTTGGACAAACTTGTAAGCATACAAGATAAATAATGGTTGGTTAAACAAGTGGAAAAATTCTATCCCGATAGCCAACGGTGTGAAATGGTTACTCGAAAGGGGGTCTACCCGTACACTTATACAGACAGTTGGGACAAATTCAATAACACTACTCTTCCACCCAGAGAGTCTTTTTACAACGACTTGACAGATCGTCATATTTCAACAGAAGACTATAATTATGCCAAATCGTGTGGCAAGTAATCAAATGTAAAAATTTTGGTGAATATTCAGATTTATATTTGACTGTAGACACAATTCTGCTCATGATTGTTTTCGAAGAATACAGAAACAAAGTACGAATGAAATTGATCCAGCACTCTATTACACAACACCGTGTATAAGCTGGAACTTAATGTTGAAGTACACGAGACAGACTGTTGGTTTATTCCCAGATTACTACGACATGCAGCTGTTTACTGAGAAATCCATCTATGGTGGTATTTGCGAATTAAACATCAAATATGTGGTAGCCAACAAGTATGGTACATAACAAACTATGATTCCAGTAAGCAAAACATATACAATATGGCATTTGATGTTGTTAGTCTCTATAGCTCTGTGATGCAATTTTTTAAACTTCCTGTTGGCTACCGTGCTTGGGAAGAGGATTTGGATAGATTCACACCCAATTACATAAAGTCATTAAGCGAAGACGATGAAAGAGGTTACTTTTTGCAATGTGACGTAGACTATGCAGAGGAAATCCAGGATGCCCATTCAGACTATCCCTTTTGATCAGAGAGAATAGCAGTTAATGGTGGAAATTATAAAAAACTTGTTCTCACTTTAAACAATAAGAAAGACTATTTTATCCATTATTTATACCTAAAACAGGCTATCGACATGGTTTGGTATTAAAATCAGTCAAAAGAGTGTTGGGTTTCAAGCAGACCTATTGTATCAAACCGTATGTTCAATTAAACACTGATAAACGTAAAAATAGATATTGAATATTATAGAGAATTGCACGCATTTTTTCTCAACAGTGTGTATGGCATAAGTTTGCGGAATGTTTGCAAGGATAAGAAAATTATGTTGATAAATAATGAACAATTATTGGACAAGTATTTAAAACATCCAGCCATTGTCATGATGGAACAGCACTTTCATCTTGGCCAAATGCAGGCGTTTTTGCTTCAAATCAGTTCAAATGCTTTGAATAATATTCTCCATATTGTTTTGTCTTTGTTTGGTCCACGTTCGCCCACAGCAACCCACTGTTTTGATTGTTCCTTGGTCTCTGGCGTGTGTGATGGATTCATGTTTCGTCCACAGTAACAAAACGGCGCAAAAATTCGTCCGGATTACGGCTGAACATCTCTAAACACTCTTTTGAAGTGGTCGCACGATTGCGCTTATTCACATCTGCGTTCAACGATATTTCGAATTATATAATAGGGAAAATGAAACGTTACTACTAATAAGAAATGCAATGTTGAAATAGAATAAAAACCTTTGTTTAAGTTCATATAATTAACTCACCAGCCATGTAACCCTTATTATGGTATTTACTCATGATTAGAACGAATGAAAGAAAAACCATAATGCACAAAAGACTCTTTGTGTGGAGACTTGGTTTTTCTTTCCCTCATCAATGTATAATTAGTTTAGTAAACTATAAGATTATCTAGTAGAACGAACACACTTGCGAATAATATTGTTTTTATTTTTATTAGAAAGTTTTTTATCTGGTGTATCATATTCGGCATGATAAACACTTATTACACCCCGAAGTTTTTATTTTTCATTTATTCCTTCTTAAAAATTAAACAATTTAATTTTTAAATCGTTTAAATCGCCTATCAACAAGGCGGCCTGGCTTGACTAAGCGGTCATGGCACAAAAATGACGAGGAACACGAAGATCAAAACAGGTTTAACGTCCTCTCCGAGGAATGACGTATTCAGATTTATTCACCTCCCGCATGAATAAATCAAAGGCCAGGTGGGGATTGAACCCCGGACTACCCGCCCAGATGTGAGTACGTTAACTACTGAACTAACCTGGCCCCCTGATCACACTTACCTACAATTCACTCATCCGCCAGACTAAAGCTGCAGATGACACTGTTAGTAAATGGACGGAAAAGGTTGCTGGCAAGAAATATGCAGGTTTAATCAATTGAAGGTTTCCAGTTACCACGTCTAGGAAAGACACAGTCCTTTGTTTTCGATTTGCGAACAGGCTTGATTATTTACAGACTCATCTATAGAAAATTGGAGGTGCAGAAAGCGATATTATGCTCCGTGAATAAGGTAGGAGACACCTCAAAACTTGTACCTCTTTAGGAGACTTATGTAATATCAACTTTGACTAACGAAGACATAAATCAGGTGAAGTCCGTTTCATACTAGGCATGGTCAAATGACCGAAAAAGCCCACGACTGGCATAAAAAATGGTATTTTTTTAGGAATGTAAAATAATGTTCCATAAGAAAAACACCTGATCTGGGAAGTTATTATGTTTCCACACAGAAAAGTTTATTATAAAAATGTTTTTTGTGTGAGAACATAAAAGTTTCACCAATATGAGTAAATACCACACTATAACAGATTGCAGAATTAATGGAACACTTGATTTCTATTCCATGAGCATTTAGATTTAATGCTCCATAATACCAAAAAAGTTTAGTTTGTTTTTCATAATTGAAAATTGTGTTTTTAAAAGTAGACATATTATTAAGAAGATAAGGAATTAAATAATTTCTTAATAAATTATTTGATTCTTAAACTTCGGTTACAATAATTTGAATATCCTAGAAAACAAAACAGTGAAAACAATTATATTTCTATAGCTCGACCACTGATTCTTAAAATTCAAAATACCTTTCTTGATGATTAGGTCCAAAGACTAAACATTACTGATTATACGCCGACGTTTCGTCGACGATTGTTAGGCATTCTCAAGGCTACAAATTAAGTACTATTATAAATAAATCCCTGAAACAAATACATCCACAGAATATCAACTAACAAACAACAAAAAACACAATAAACAACAAACACATATAAAATAAAAGAAAACAAAACATAGGCAGTGCTATTGTTTTTTATAGAACAAATGTGTTCCTAGCACAATTACTTTTATTAATTACTAAGGATATGTTCGGTTTTCTTTTACTTTATTTGTGCTTGCTGGTTATTGTGTTTTTTGTTTTCTGTTAGTACAATTCTGTGGATGTATTTGTTTATAATAGTAATTAATTTGTCAATAAATTATCAGCCTTGAGAAAACCGAACTACCTTCTACGAAACGTTGGCTTATAATCAAGAGTATTTAACCTTTAGACCTAATCCTCAATAAACCTATTTTGAAAATAATTATACCTTCTATTTGTTCTTAGTGGTAAGAGGGTAAACTCACAAGACAATATGGGTTTCTTAAAAGTTTTCTTTTATAAACAAATATATACTATTTGTGAAAAACATTTTTATTAACAGAAAATTTGAAAAGTACAGAAATCTAATTTTCCATTTTACTAAAATATATCACTCAAACTATTCCTCAAAGCAATCATAGAAGTTCAATCAGCAGGTACAACAAGTGTATGTACACAAATTATGACGTTGGATTACAAAATATTTAGCAAGAATAATCAAAAATTAAATTATATATTTAATGTATACAACTTTAAAACTAATACAACAAGGACATAATACACAAGTTCTATAAGAGAGAATGATATAAAAAACATTTATGATTTTCACAAATTAAATTTAAACATAATCTACAGAACAACGGCAAAATATAACAAACGTATTTCTATTAAAAGAAAGAACTATATACATGGTAGAGCCACAGTTTGGTTAGAGTTATAGAATAAATTACTGAGTTATAATTAATTAAAAAAAACATGAACTTCATAAATGATGTATGGAATAAATGTTGATTTATATGACTTACAAATGTAAATAGCAAACTAGAGGAACTAAAAAAAAAAACCAAAAACGAATCGTCAGTCAAATGAAGAAGAAAAAAAATATAGTGAATGTACACTTCATTATAATAAAGTAGTTAAGGTTTTAGGAAACATGGAGGGTTGGGGGAAAGTGAGTGATGGAGCATCCTGAATGAGCAAGTGAAATTCTCACCAGTCGCTGACTTATGCACCGTCTGAGACCAATTCAAACTGATCCTGTTCTATTGGCTTCTTTACCCAAGAACCGATCTTCGCATGCAAAAAGGATTCAAAAAGGGCAGCTTTGGCATCCTGAAACAGGAAAAATCAATTCAATTATATCAATATCAGTGATGTGGGGTGAAGTTTACGGGAGATGAGGCAGTGACATGTCAGATTTACAAACATATGAATCCTACAGAGTATTAATCATTTTATTGGCAGCGGTTAATGGGTTATGTTGAAAATCTTATATTAACTTCCTTTTTAAAATATTTTATTGCTTCAAGTTTTCGAAAGTGAGAAAGGGGCAAAATAAATGGATAATTGCACTTTACTTGCTAGCTTTAGCGTTCTGTCGCTGACTGTATTCTTTTGTCGAATCATAAAAAGAATCACTGTAGTCAGAGGCGCCCTCTGCCATGAGGTAGAAGAACTACGTGCCTCACTAGTGATCAGTTTTATGATCACTCAGAACAAGAAAGTTATCATTGAACTAATACACATATCATCACAGACAAAAAAAAAAAGGAAAAAGGAAAAAGTATACATTATAGTTAATGTAGCAAAAGTGTATCAACATTTTAATGGCGACATACAGAGAGACAGAAATACGGTATCACTGTACACCAAAATTAACATACATTGCGCAATCACTCGAGAGGCACAGCAGGCGACAGCCTCAGTGCACATTTCTTTTCAGAATATAAACAGTAAATGTGAAAATCTAGCTATTTTGAATAAAAAAATCTAAAGCTGGGAAAGTGAACTGAAAAATAACTTTATAGTGCAATTCACTGGATAAATATAACCATTTAAATATTTATAATTCATTTTACATATTTTCCTTTCCAAGATTGTCAGGTGAGACACTGACTCCCCTGACAGTTATTATTTAACTATTTACTGACTGGTTATTTATTTAAATAGTGAATATATAAATATATAGAGCCGAGAGACAGGGTAGCAACAAGGAATGAATATATAAATATATTCAAGGAAACGGGGTTGCCGTGTCGGTTATTGCGTCTACAGCGTGCTTGGTCTCCCTTTCTCTTTTCTCCTGAAGACAGATTGCCCGAAAATTTGAGTTTGTAAGTGAGTTTCTTTACTTTGTGTGCTACCTATCTTCAATTTTGAACTGTTATATTCAAGGAAAAAACACAAGAAAGGTAGCCTAATCTTTCAGACAAAAGTACTACATCAGAGCAACAGAAAGAATAACGGGAATAGAAGGAGAATAAATAGAGTAATAACAGAAACAAGTTTAAGGCTTGAAGTCAACATATATATATTTGGATTTTGGCAGCAGTCCTTCTTTTAAGCACATATTATTAAAAACATAACCTTAGTTGGCAAAAACTGGTTTCTTTATAAGTTTCTTACAACAACGAAATCCTTATTTACTCGTAGGAAGATACAGAAATTTATAAAGAAGAAAGTTTCTGCCAACATGGTTATGTTTTTAATAATATATATATAACGAGATTTCACAATAACATGTGAAAGAAATATTGATGACTAAACCACAGAAAGAAATTTGAAAAATGACTAAGATCTTCCAATCAAAACAAGTGGTATTTATATCAGTTGGACTCTGACGAATACCAATTGTTTTGGTTGAAAGACCCCCAACTTTTTGAGGTGGTCACTAGAATAGTTATACCTCGTGTTATTACTATAATTTTGGATATATATAACTATATATTGATAATTAGTCTTATCTAATTGCTTCAATTTAATTACAGCTACAGATCAAAGTTGTCATAATTAGACATCATTATATGCTCTAATTAGCATTAAAAAAGAGCATAAGTTAAATAATCTATTTCATGTACATACTTTTACTTTTTATACTTTTCTGAGCTGACAAGTTTGTTTGTCTAGTTTGGCAAAAGCCAATAACTATATATATTTATTCGCATCATGTAGACATTACGTATTCGGAGGACCGTTAAATAAAAAACTTTTTTCGGTTTTTCTTAAACGGTTGAAATCTCTTAATTTCTTGTTTCTATTTACCCATTTGAAAATCATGAGTAAGAACTAACAAAGTTCATAGGCAACTTGCTCCTTCAAAAACTTTTTTCTTCATTTCCTTTGATAAAGAAGTTCATCTACAATTTCAAATAAATTAAAGAGAACCCTTTTAAAACTCTAACGGGAATAGGCGGACTTAGTTTTCTTTTAAATTCTTTAAGTTTTTCCTGATGAGTCAGAAAAAAAAACCCATAAATTAACTTACTTTATATAGCTCATAGATATTAGTTATTTGCCAGTTATTGAAAATATCATTTTAGTTCATAAGTTAAAAATAACAATTACAAACAGTTCAGATGACTTGAATTTGTTTTCACGATTTTTCATTTTTTTGAAAGAATTGATGATACTGACATTATAGGGGAGGGCCATTTGCTTGAGATCATAGTAGTTGTGGGGACAGTTAGACGAAGACAATCCTGTTGTGGAAGCCAAGTCGTGAGAGACTAGACTAAGCAGGTCTGCCATTAAGGACTTCTTGCACAGTCGAGATGCTTCACCGTTCACACATCGACCTGTTGTTGCGTTCACCACTTCAACTTCAGGCTCATCTAAAAAAAACAAACAAATCACACTCACTTTTGTAAACATTCATTCAACAATTATACATCTTCAAATCAAATAAAAGACACTAACTTCCAAACATTTATCAGAGGTTAAAAATCATATTGTTCAGTAGTTTCCAACTTTCTCTTCTTCGCCCGGTCCCCTAAATAAATTTCAGTCGAACCTCACACCCCCTGAACTTTATATTATACTCACGGATAAATATAACATAAAAAAAATATCTAACACACGGAGTATGTAACAAATAAACACATTTTTGTATTCACCGAAGAGGTTCTTGAGGATTTTGGTCATAATTTCCTAAAGGGGTTCCTCAAGAACCACTTCGGTGAATTTGAAATATCAGTGGTCGAGAAGCTATATCAATAATTTTTCATAACAATAAATATTATACATAACAAAGAAAGTGAATTATAAAACCACATGAATACAATAGAAATAAATGATCTGAGGCCTTTCACTCAATGTCCTCAGAGGACAAACAAATTAAAAAGTTATTACTTTATTTGCGACCAGATATTTCTAAAAATAAATATTGATCATAAAATTAATCGTTGTTTTATTGGAGATGCAAAATATTATAAAGCCCAATAAAATTCGTGTACAATGCCTAAAACAGAACAGGTTTGCATCTTTACTGAGTAACATATAAGATTAAGCAATTTCTAGATTTTTGATAATTGTATGGGTCAGAGGAAAATTAGACATGACAAGGGTTAAAAATCAGATATACAAATTGAGACACCCTGGTCTACGAAATTTCCGGGTTAATTCAAAATAATCCAAGTGTAATTATAATAATCCAAGCTTAAATTAAAATTATTCAAGTTTAATTTAATATTGTTTTAATTTATATTTAAAACCGTTTTTCAACTTGAAAATACATATATATTGCACTGAAGTATAATTTTTTAAGCTCATAATTAAAAAATAATGAAGGAATAAAATATTTAAAAAAATTAGTTAGGACACTAACTGAAAAATTAACATTGATATATTTACAATAAAGTCTTTCTTAAAATCACCAAGCAAAAACAAAAATATGGAAAAGGAAGTAATTTATACAAAGTTTTCCATTAAATTGTATTATATTATATGTGGTTTATTAATAAGCGTGAGCAATGTGGAGTAACTGTACTTACTTTAAATTAAACTTGAATTATTTTAAATTAAACCGAAATTCTGTGCTGCTCAGGAACAGCTGGGGAGAAGATACCCGCTTCTCAAACAGGATCGAAGGAATTTTCAGCGAAACCAGAACTCAACTTTAGCCCTGGAATAACAGCTATCAATTTGATAATACCACATGATGGTCTCCCCCACGAATGCGTGCGAACATACCCGTCGACCTTGAGGGACCGAGTCACCTCTTAAGGACATTCAGGCATTGCACGAATCCATGAGGTCCACTACAACTATTTTACCGTATAATGGTTTAGATTTACTAACTTACACATAATTTTCAATAAATAATTCACTTTTTCCATTATGGTGTTTTAATTCATGATTTTTATTAAATATTAATATAATATACCTAATAAACAAAACTCCTCAAGACAAATCCAAACCGTAAAACATCGAAAAGATTTCATTAGTTGTTAAAGAGTCATCATGGATAGAAAATTTGTAAAAACAGACTTTTCGTAAAACGAAACTTACATTAATATGTTCGTTTCATGTAAACCAATAACTAATAGTTTATATTTTGAAACTTCGATTTCTCCCTGCAATTAGTAATTTTTTTTTTATTTTGATGTAAGGTATACATATAAAGCTGTGAAGACTTTATAGTTTAATTTCTTTATTTTTGAGTACAGTTTACATTTGAGTTAGGCAAAATTTAGGACACCAAAGGTAAAACAACAGGTACTGTGGCTCAATCATTACAAAAATGGGTGCCAAATAACAAATGAGCCTTATTTTTTGCCATTAGAACAGCACTAAAAAGTGAAAGCCTTATAAGTGTGGGTGTTAGAAAACAAACAAACAACAAGAAAACAAAGTATTTACCAATAATCCAATTGATTGAATGGTTTGGAGCCTTTGCAGGTATTCTTGGTTCAGGTGAAGTTGTTTTGTTCGCGTGGGGTTTGTTGAGAACAAATGCAATCGGAAGTCTCCCTAGGAAGTGTTCCACTCTCCCACATAAGGCTCTGCAATAAGAACCACAATCCAATTTAATACATTATTTAATCAAAAATGTAAAAATTAATTATAAAGAAAACAATCTTTTATTCAATTAACATTTTTGTATTTGCATTCAATTTTAATATACAAATAAATTTTCAAATTTGAATTATATTTAATTAATTTTCTTCCAAAACGATATAAAAATTAAATTGGCAGGAAACCAATTCAATATCATCAAACCCATCAATCTAAAACGTGAAAATGGTATATTCATTATTCAGGGGTGCTCATAAGTAACTTTACATTTAGTATCACCAAAATGTTAGATTATTAAGTTAAAATTAATTGTTGCGATTAAGTCATAACTACAATGTAAATTTCTAGCATAATCGAGAGCTCAGCTGACTTCAATAAATCAATATTAGAGAACTTCGTTTACTGACTTACTTGAGTTATTTACTCGGTTTGCTATCCACATGCAAACTTGACTGTGCCTCATTAAATCTCAGTTGAGAGTTAACTAATGGTATAACACAATTTTCGAAGTTCCGGTGAACTGAGACCCCATTTCTTTTAAGATACAGTTACCGAGGAGGTATATCTTACAATGCTATGTGAATTTCTACTATTTTATATAGTATGTCTACTATGAGTGAAGAAGGTTGAACATTTAACAGTTTAAACATTTAATGTTGCGACATTTCAATTGCTTAAAAGATTCAAATTATGCTATGTGTAATAAATAAATGAATTAATCTTTTTAATAAGAGTTAAGTTACTTATGGGTACCGCTGTATATTAGCAAATAACATTGTTTATTTACTAACTTAAATACTAATATACATCTGTCATTTCCATGGGATAAACTCCTTTTAAAGAAATATAGTTTCAACAACAACTCTACAGAACAATTAGTAATAAATTGTGAAAAACATTTGAACAGGTTTACAGACTTGCTGGTAAACTTTTATGGATTACTACAAGATGCTGAGCAAAGCCATTTTGAAGTAAAAGAAGATTTTCATGATTGCGGGTTCAAACGGACTAGTGAGAACCGGTCACGACTGTCCAATGAGAGAGGGCGTGAGATCTTCACGGCTTCTTTAGTAGTACTCCTCTTGAATAGGTTATAATATGTCTTTATAAAAAGGACTTAAAAAAAAAGCAACAAAAACTACGATACAAAAGGGACGTATTGTGATTTCTTCTCTTCTATGTGTTTTCTTTCTTTGAATTCAGTTTATATATATATGTTCTCACCTCTGAAATATAATAACAATATAACTGTTTCTTTTTATAAATTTAAAATTTTTATTTTAAATAAATGTATTTTTTTTTTAATGATATACCAGAGATATTCGTTTGGCTAGAATCTAAACTCAATTTTGTAGCCATTAACATCTAACAGAGATAACCGCCTGAAAACTTCGAATACCAATTCAACTAAAAACTTTACTGAAAAGAGATACATAAAAGAAAACATACTCAATTTAAATTTGGAAAAGCGATCCTAACTAGACATAAGTTTAAATACCAATAAATGTAACTGTAATATTACTATATTATATATTACTTTTTCGATAAAAATACGATTCGAAGCGGACAAATAAAGATCTCAATGTAGATAGAGAAACATATAGAAATTAAAAAACATACTTACATTACAGTCTCTAATTTTCGGTTGAAACGCCTTGAAGAGAGATAAGAGAGGGAAACCAAGCGCACTCTGTAACTCCAACCATCTCTGTACCAGTGTATTTAGTTTTCCTCTCTTATCTCCAGAAGACACTTCAAGCTGAAAATTTGAGACTGTAAATGTACGTGTTTAATTTTTCCTATGTTTCTCTATCTACATTGAACTATATTATATATTACACTTACTATATTGTTGTTTTTTTTATGTTATTTACTATGTATTTGGACTATAAGAAAATGTATGCTGACAATATACGACAAATATTTTGTTAAAAATAAATATAAGGTAAGATATCTGACCTATATAGGTGGGGCTGATTGAACAGGGAGCCAATGCAAATGCTAGATAAATAAATAGGAGGAATGAAATGAGTAAGGAGGCAGCCTTGCAAACCCAAAACATTCCACTTAAGCACCTTATCTGAGCACGACATCGTCAGCAGCCTCTGGCCCTGCAACAAACCTTCCCTTACACACACCACTCACGCCTCAACCAAACACAACATCATATTCTGTAACATGAATCAATTAATTCATTAGTCGTGCAATCCGTAATTGTGTGGTATTTACGTATACTGGGGTAAATGGATAAATCAAAGTCTCCACACACAAAAAAAGGAAACCTTTTTATTATAAGCTTTTCGAACACTTTCTGTTCATTGTCAGGTAAACTTCTACAATACAATTTACAAATTAAAAATTAAAAAAATAACCGGAATTAACCGGATTATTAATTTGTATTGTAGAAGCTTACTTTCCGAGAGGTTCACATTTTTCTACCTGATGACAACTCAGTCGAAATACAGTACTGAGTTTTTGTGATTTCTTCTCTTCTATGTGTTTTCTTTCTGCGAATTCAGTTTATATATATATATATATATATAACAGATTCAATAAAATATCGACCGTTTGATAGAATAGGTGTGTTCTCTAATCGGGGTTCGGTCAATTTTCCAGGATAAAAAATTGACCGAACCCCGATTAGAGAACATATATATGTTCTATTGAAACCTATGCCTATTTCTAGTCTAACACCTTTGGATTAATTTTTCCAATTTTCTCACCTCTGACTTCCATAAGTTCGAGACAAGATACATCAGTTCTCCAAAATTTGTATTCCTGTACTCCAAATTAATCAGAAAAGGTGTTACACTAGATATAGGCATAGGTTCCAATAGAACTTGTTTAAATGAAGGGCTGCTCCCCAAATACACTAATATATATAAAAAATAATTAAATGAAAAGAAACGACTCCACGAACTAAATTCACAAAAAGAACACACAGAAAAGAAATCATAGGAACTCACTACTATATTTCGATGGCCTCGTCATCAGGAAGATATTAGTATAGCATCAGGTAGTATAGTATATAGTATCAGAAACTCAGTAGTATATTTCATAGTAGGGTGTCCATAATGTCTCTGTACACTTTGAAAAATGTATTACAAAAGTAGTTCGTAAGATATCTTAACCAGAGTTGTTTTATTTTAATTAGTGTTATATGAAAGACACTATTTAATATTATTGTATATGATTTAATAAACACTTGTTAAAATAAAACAAACTTAGATAAGATATCTTATAAACTGCTTTTGTAATAATTTTTTTTTCAAATTGTAAAGAGACTTTATGGACACCAGGAAGTGTCCATACCAGTGAATACCAGGAAGTATATCGTCATCAGGAAGATAATAGTATAGCATAAGGAACTCAGTAGTATATTTCATAGTATATCGTCATCAGGAAGATATTAATATAGCATCAGATAGTATAGTATGTAGTATCAGGTACTCATTAGTATATTCCGATCCCTCGTCATCAGGAAGATATTAGTGAAGCATCAGGTAGTATAGTAGTAGTGTCAGGAACTCACTGTATATTTCCAAGGCCACGTTATCAGGAAGATAGTAGTGAGTTTCAGTGATTCATTTCTGTGTGTTCTGTTTGTGAATTATATATACATATATGTATATATACACAATTAAAAGAAACGGTCCAGCGGACTTTTTTACAATAAAATAAAAAACGAAGGAAACACACAGAAAGACACAGACATAACTCACATCGATATTTCGACAATCGTCGTCATCAGGAGGTGCGAAGAGCGAAGAGTCCCGCAGGAAGACAGGGCGGTACTGAACTCGGAAACCGCAGCCAGTACCCCACCACTTACCACCAAGCGGGGGAAGGGAGGGAAGGAAATGAAGAGCCAAATTAAGACGTAAAAGGAACGAGTAAAAATTATAACTATAAAAAATTATAAAAAAATTAGATAAATCAAATTAAAATTAATAAAAATAATAAATAAAAAGTAAAATAAAAAATAATAAATAAATAAATAAATCATAAATAAATTATCGGTTGAGGTTGAGTCCGGGGGAAGAGCGAGCATCAAGTAAGCATATGTATGCCTCCTCTGAAGCTCTTAGGGTAACTTTATTGTTGGATTCGGGGATCTGTTTCAGGATCTGAACCCTGAAACAGTCATTGAAACTGAGTCCATGCGAGTTCGCATGGATGGCTACAGGATAGTTACTGCGTTGACCGACTGAAGCCCTATGACCATTCATACGAAGGCTCAACTTATTAGAAGTTAAGCCAACGTAAAAGGAGTCACACTGAGTGCAATCCAGTCGGTAAACACAGTTGCTCGAGGTACAGGAGGAATTGACCTGAACCGGGTAGGAACTATGGTGGAGAGGGGAATCGAAGGAAGGATTAGGATTAACAATCAGGCAAGTTTGACAGCCACGGCGTCCACATTGTTTCATTCCAGGAACAGGATTGGAAGGCTGAGGGGAAATATGAGAGAAAATGCTTTTTAGATTGGCAGGTTTACGGTAGGAAATAGAAGGGGGGTGATTAAAGATGGAAGAAGTAGAAGTAGAAGTAGACAGAATCGGAAAAGACTCCTTAATAACAGCACGAAGCTTATAAGCGCCAGGGAAGTAGGTTGTCAGGAAGAAGGAAGCGTTACTTCTATCCCTCTTGGGTCTGGGTTGGTGGGAGATGTCAGCCGGTAAAACACGACTATCAATGAAGGAGCGAGGATAGCCTCGTTCAGAAAATTTGTCCTTTAAGAGGTTAAGGTGATGTCTGCGGTCTTGGAGATTATTGCAGATATTGTGAATACGGAGGGACAAGGATCGAGGTATAGACTTTTTAACATGGGATGGATGGCAACTATTGTAATGGAGGTACTGTTGGGAGTTGGTGGGTTTTATATGTACGGAAGTCAAGAAGTGTCCATTGTCTAAAGTAACGTCAACGTCAAGAAAGGTGATAAGTCTGTCGGAGATGTCGTAAGTGAAAGTGATGGAGGGGCAGAAATTTTGAAAGGAGCTGTTATTAAGTGCTGTTATTAAGGAGTCTTTTCCGATTCTGTCTACTTCTACTTCTACTTCTTCCATCTTTAATCACCCCCCTTCTATTTCCTACCGTAAACCTGCCAATCTAAAAAGCATTTTCTCTCATATTTCCCCTCAGCCTTCCAATCCTGTTCCTGGAATGAAACAATGTGGACGCCGTGGCTGTCAAACTTGCCTGATTGTTAATCCTAATCCTTCCTTCGATTCCCCTCTCCACCATAGTTCCTACCCGGTTCAGGTCAATTCCTCCTGTACCTCGAGCAACTGTGTTTACCGACTGGATTGCACTCAGTGTGACTCCTTTTACGTTGGCTTAACTTCTAATAAGTTGAGCCTTCGTATGAATGGTCATAGGGCTTCAGTCGGTCAACGCAGTAACTATCCTGTAGCCATCCATGCGAACTCGCATGGACTCAGTTTCAATGACTGTTTCAGGGTTCAGATCCTGAAACAGATCCCCGAATCCAACAATAAAGTTACCCTAAGAGCTTCAGAGGAGGCATACATATGCTTACTTGATGCTCGCTCTTCCCCCGGACTCAACCTCAACCGATAATTTATTTATGATTTATTTATTTATTTATTATTTTTTATTTTACTTTTTATTTATTATTTTTATTAATTTTAATTTGATTTATCTAATTTTTTTATAATTTTTTATAGTTATAATTTTTACTCGTTCCTTTTACGTCTTAATTTGGCTCTTCATTTCCTTCCCTCCCTTCCCCCGCTTGGTGGTAAGTGGTGGGGTACTGGCTGCGGTTTCCGAGTTCAGTACCGCCCTGTCTTCCTGCGGGACTCTTCGCTCTTCGCACCTCCTGATGACGACGATTGTCGAAATATCGATGTGAGTTATGTCTGTGTCTTTCTGTGTGTTTCCTTCGTTTTTTATTTTATTATATGTATATATATAATGATCAAACCACAATAAGAAATGGGAAAACAAGACTAAGATCTTTCAACCGTAACAAGCGGTCTTAGTCAGAGTCAAAAACCCAACTGAAAGATCTTAGTCTTGTTTTCCCATTTCTTAATGTGGCTTGATCATTGATTGTTATTTCACGTGTTTATGTGAAATCTTTTTATGTATATATATATATATATATATATATATATATATATATATATATGTACAGTTAAATTTCTTGTAAATTTCTCTATGAATGATTTACCGATATAGCTTCTAGAGTTTTCTGATCTGACATTTCCATTTGTTTGGTACTTAGTGCAATAAATATCCGAAGGATTTGCTTGTAAATTCCATTTAATTGAGATACCATATAATTTAAAAATATAAACCCAACGTTTCAGTCATCACTGACAAGCTTGTAGATTGTCAATAAATTGGCAACCTGCCAATTTATGTTTACTTTGTAGTATTATCTTATTCACTGTTAATTTCAAGTTCTTTTAAAGTACGTAGGATATAACTTTTACTTTTGTTCAGTGATTTTATCTATTATTACATCCTGAAGATGGTCAGTGATGACTGAAACGTTCGGTTTATATTTTAAATTGAATGGTATCTCAATTAAATGGAATTTACAAGCAAATCCTTTTGGAGATTTGTTGCACTAAGTACTAAACAAATGGAAGTGTCAGATCAGAAAACTCGAGAAGCTATATGGGAAAATCATTCATAGAGAAATTGGTAAGAAATTTAACTGTGCATGTATTAACGAATGTCTGCTACCTAATTACACTAATATATATATAGAGTTTGTAAGTGTGTTTCTTTACTTTGTGTGCTACCTATCTTCAATTTTGAAATGTTATATATATACTCGCAACCACTTTAACAGTATTGCTTTACTGCTAAGTCCACTTTACAGTATTGCTACACTACTGTCATTATAACATTAATGGATAATTCAGTTTATCGAGGTCTGAGCAGAACTTGCTTAAAACAACCAGTCTCCCTCTTTTGGCAGAAGATAATATACTAGTTTTATCTTAAATTTCAAAATGTGAAGTTCTATAAAATTATGGTTAGAAAAAGTTGCAATTAATTGTAGTCTGTATGCATGATATAGATGCATGGAGTAATTTTCAAAACTAATAACAAAATCAATATGAAAACCTGTATCACAGCATCCCAAGTTTGGACTTGATTAGGCCTGACTGGTATTGTTCCCTCTCCCGACTCTATTTTGGTCCTCAACTGTCCTCGACTCTGTCTGTTTGGATGTCTATCTCCAGCCGATTCTTCGTTACTTTCATGTGGTGAAAAAATCCTGTTTTAAAAATAACATATAATTTATAAAATGTAATATACTTCAATGGAACTAAGTAATATGACTAAACAATAAGTTCAAACATAGTTCAAAATAAGCATAAATCAGGTTCAGGAAACTAGGCGTTTGATTGGGTTTATATACTACTAAACATCACTTTGTTATATAATGCTATAACTTCTATTAAATATAATATTATTATTATTCAAAAATATCTGAATAGAGCATTCTACGTAATATAAATATTTCATATGAATTGAGTGCCTCCAACTTTACTGAAAACTGCTTTCCCAATACATGTATATGTATGGAACATAATTCCATTCATTTTCCATACATACATGTCAACCAAAATAAATATATCGAGACAAATAAATTTACACTCTATGGTTTATAATTGTTTAAATTCAACTGGCGTCAGAGGCCTCACAGATCATGATCGACTTAGCATTTTCATAATTGGTGTGCAATTTCTATTTTAAAATTATTTTACTAATAGGCACTGAAATTCTAGGTACCCTGTTTACTGAATGTAATCCAATTAATGAAATGACTTCGGTTTAAACCTATGTGCCATAAATTATGTTATGTAAAATATATTTTTTTTCTTTTACAAAACAATTATTAGCTCGCAAAATAACAGATCCGTCTTTGATAAACACCAATTCACACAACTAAGTTCTCTAAGACTGTAATCCTTTATTTCTTTAGTCGCTATGTGATTTGTATTCATTATTGGATATTATAGATCGAGACTTTATCTCCACAAAAAGAAATAGTAGACCACAAAAGTGGTCTACACCAGACCCCTCTTTTTTAATAAAATAATCTTATTTAAAAACTTGTCTTATTTTTTAAACGAATAAAAAACATCATAGGTGGACGTTAATGTTTAATTTTTAAATTATTATGTCTCATATTATTTTCTTCAAGTGATAATTCATTAATTAACAATTCTAATATTGACTACTTATGCCATTTTCACTGACGAACAGTTAGAGGCTTATGACGATTTATTATATTTGTTTTAATCAAGGTTTACTATGGCCAGTTTCATAATAGTCTACGAACATTCCGGACTCTACCGGGACCAGAAAGATTTTGGAAATACTGCCTACTCTACTACATACAGGGTAGGCAATAATACGCACGCATAATGTGTGTTTAAAAAAAAAATGTCAAAAACTGAAATATCAAAATAGCATTTTTTTTAGGATTACTATACTTTGCCTGTAGTAAACTGAGAAGATGGATAGAACCCCCCCCCCCCCCCGCTTCTAATGCTACAGTTGAGAGAATATTCTATTTAGAGTGTGCTGTTTTGTGACGAGGTGAACAAAACGTAGGCTTCGCCAGGCCTGAGGAATATTTTGTTTGTTGTGAGGGACGAATCAGGTAAGTTTAGTGTTTTTGAACTATGTTGGCTGAACTGGAGGCAGTACGAGTGGGGAGCAAAGAAGCGAGGATGAATGTAGGTAAAGGTGTGTGTCGTGGCTTGAATAGAAGTAGAAACGGAGAGGGAAGCAGGGATATCAACCCATGTTGGGAGCCCGGCACACCAAAGCTTAGGTTACAGTGTAAGTCCCATAAAAGAACCCATATTGGCCCTTCTTGATACCACAAAGTGAAGATTGATTCTACAATGGGAGTCCTAAATTTTGCCTTAACACATGTGTATTTAGAGTAGGGAACATTAACGAGTATCTAATATCGTACAGGTGCGGGACCAACGGCTTAACGTCCTCTCCGAGGGACGATGTTCTCGGATTTATTCACCTCCTGCATGAATAAATCGTGGGTCAGAGCTGGTATCTACCAATCCAAGGTGACGAGCACTTTGTCACTGGGCTAACCCAACACACCTTTCTGTTAGTTTATAAGGGTTAGAGACACTGGTATACCCTTTGGAAGGTGTTAGCAGTCTACTACGGTAACTTTTAAACTGATTATAAGGATTTAAATTTACATGAGGCGATAAGCTGCTTTAAAAGCCGTCCATACTACTTGCTTTTTCTTTTTTCGCCCAACCTGGAAACTCCGAATTATCATATGGACGATTCCATTCTAGGGCTTCTAGGACCTTCGAGGGCTAAGTGAGATACTAAAGAGACGGCAGAGAAGTAAACACAGACACATGCTCTCTAATTATTTTCACCCTTCAGGCAGTGTTTATATATATATAGAATTTGATGGCAGATTCTGCATTCACGATTTTCTTACTTATAGCTTCTATTTTTCTTACAATTTTCTTTTGAGAAGGTGATTATTGCTAAAGCAAACTAGCATACGACATTCAGAAGGCTGGAAATAACCACTTCACTGGGGATAACTATATTTAATTAAACACTACACTAGATTAAACTAAGAAACAAGCTTTCGGCCCCATGGGTCATCATCAGGTTCTTAAACTACTTATATCAACTAAATATACATATTACTGACTACTTTGGCGTTTAAATGCTAACTGAACACTGCTATTCTGTCCAAGTGAAAGTTGGTGGTGGGGATGGAGTAGGGGTGAGTGCAGGTCAACAAAAAACTTATGACCCTTCAACTCAACCTAACTCGGTCATCGCCCTCTTTTCTAACTAATTTAAAAAATTATCTATATTCTTAAAACTAGGAATTACATTGAAGTCATTACTTTGTAATTTAAACTATGTAACAAGTCTTTAATGTACAGAGCTTCTAAGATTTTAAGTATATTGAAATCGCTATTAACATGTAGGATGGTAGTACCCACAACCAGGTTCTGCCTAGACAGGGGAATGAATACCTTGTGCCTCTTCTGCATGGTTCCTTGGTGCTCCTGTCGTGAGACGGAGAGTCAGACGTCTTGACAGTTTCGTCCTAGTCATCCCGATGTACCTAGAGGGCAGGGCTGCACAGTTCCCTGTGGTGCAAGTGTATTGGTACACTAGGTGACTGCGATTGAGGTCTGAGACGTCAACTCTCGGACGGTTTGAAACTAGCAAGTTTTGAGTCCTTTTACTCTTGTAGTAGATGGTGATCTTCAGTGCGTCACCTTCGTTAGTTGGTTCAACATTGTTATAAATTAATTTCCTAAGGGCTCGTTCTTCCTGTTTATACTCGGTGCTCATATACGCTTTATAAAAGAGCTGTATTTGTTCTCCAGGTTTTCGGTCGTTCTTCATATTGTTATGCCATTTTTCTAAATATATTCTAACTGCATTGGCCACTGATTTATTTGAGAATCCGTTATTGACAAGGACTTGTGTACACTTGTCAATTTCGTTGTGTATGAGTATCCAGTCTGTACAGTAGGTGAGTGTCATTTTTATATAAGCATTAATTGTAGACACCTTATATCTATCTGGGCACTCACTCTGGCCGTTTAGACAGAGACCAGGGTTTGATGGCTTCCGGTAAACTTCAGTGTTGAAGACACCGGATTTCTGGTGGATTTCTGTTATCTTAGTTTAATCTAGTGTAGTGCTTAATTAAATATAGTTATCCCCAGTGAAGTGGTTATTTCCAGCCTTCTGAATGTCGTATCCTAGTTTGCTTTGGCAATTATCACCTTCTCAAAAGAAAATTGTGAGGAAAATAGAAGCTATAAATAAGAAAATCGTGAATGCAGAATCTGCCATCAAATTCAATAATACATGCTTGAAAGAGGACTTGCTGCCGAAATACACTAATATATATATATATTTAAAAATAGTAAACACGATTGAAACTGGACAGAAGACGAGTTCAAAATCAAAGAAGAGTAACTCTCAGAGTAAAGAAACACACTTACAAACTAAAATTTTCGGGTAATCCGTCTTCGGTAGAAACGAGAAAGGGAGTAAGCACGCAGTAGACGCAACGGCAAGTAACGGACCCGGCAACCGCCAGTGCTGCCCCTCGCACTGAACTAACCGAGTCCTCATAAAGTTCAATTTTGTTTCTATTTCACATGGATACTTTTATCATAAGTATATAAATATATTTATTAATATGTAATAGTGTTATAGACAATATTGAATACAACAAAACTGGTCACTTTTAAAACCAATACTGCTGAGATTATTTATATTGACTTGTAAACCAAATATAAATATTGCATACCTGGCGTCTCCACAAGGGGCGGTGTTGATGTAGAGATGGAATTTTACTCCCTCCTTCAGTCTGTATCCCTTCTTGTCAGGATTTAGTTCAAATATGGAGGAATCTGCTTTACCATCTGAGTAATTAAAAAGGTAGTTACTTTTGAAATGCTTGCCAAACATACACATCAAGTCTAGATAATGACTCGTCACAAACCATTTAACTACAGTCCACTATAGGCAATAATATACTTTGGTACTACAATTAATAATATTATAACTATAGTACTGAAGTAATAATATAATTCACTTGACATAGCACATATTGAAGTATTTCTTAACCAGTAAAATGATATAATAATTTTTATTCATCACCTTTCAACATTTAATATTATTCATCAACTTCATTCATTCAACCAAGTGGTATTCTTAATTTATAAACGCTTATATATATATATATATATATATATATATATATATATATATATATATCAATTAAATGAAATGATTCCACGAATCATCAGAGTGAAAAACCCAACTGAAACACTAGATGCAGAAAACATCTGGTGAGGGGTTGAGAAGAGTGGTATTTTAAAAGGGTGAAAGTGCAGGAAAGGACGACTAATGTCCAGAAAGGGATGATTAGGGAAACAAAGGAGTACAGTAAGAAAGAGTAAAAAACTATCCGCTAGCTGTCAACCCTCTTGGAAGAGGCTATTGCTCTCGTAACGAAAGTATCAAGTTTGAAGAGATCGTTAGTAATGTTTATAATATTTGATCTATTATATATATATATCTTATATATATAAGATATATCCGCCTTCTCCCTACCTGATGGCGAGGCAGTCGAAATAAAGTATAGAGTTTTTGTTATCTCTTTTATGTGTCTTCCTTTTGTTAATTAAGTTTATTTAGTTCGTGGAATCATTTTGATTAATTACATATATATAAAAAACAAGATTTCTCAATACACACGTGAAATAACAATCAATGATCAAACCACAATACACAAATGGGTAAAAAGACTCAGATCTTTCAACCGTAACAAGAGCTCAGAGTCACAGTCAAGAACCCAACTGACTCTGACTAGTAGGATTCTTGACTCTGACGAAGACCGCTTGGTATGCTTGAAAGATCTTAAGCCTTTTTTTCCCATTTCTCCCTTTAAAATCGGAAAGGCGATCCAAACTGGACACAAACAAGTTCAAAAAAGAAGAAGAGTAACACACAGAGAAAGATACACACTAACTCAAAATTTCGGTTAATCCGTCTTCAGGAGAAAAGAGAGTGGGAGTCCAAGCAAGCCGGAAATGCAATAGTAAGAGACCCTGCCGTTGCGTTCCCGGCGTGCTTGGTCTCCCATTCTCTTTTCTCTTGAAGACGGATTATCAGAAAATTTGAATTAGTGTGTATCTCTTTCTCTGAAAGAGAAAGCACAAAAACTCACTGCGATATTCGACATTCGATGTCAGAAGTATGAAGTGAGCCGCTGAGAAGGCAAACCAAAACTCTGAGCTGCTTCCTCCACCTTCCAACTGACGAGTAAGTCGAAATATAATAGTTTTTCTGATTCCTTCTCTGTTATTTCTCCGTGATATTAACTTATTTTGTTGGTTGATAGTTTTCAATAAACCCTTTTATGTATATATAACAGTATTCGCTTCTTCACATTTCTGTATTCTCCATTTTCTCAAGACAGTATATGACCGAAATTATTGAGTGTCGTGACTGTTTCTCGGACCCAATCCAAATTAATATTGTCCTATATTTACAATGTACTAACATCTAACTATTAGTTAGTAACAACCACTTTTACCTATTTCAACTTCATGAATTCAATATTTTATAATGATTATTCACCCACTTTAGTAAGGAGATGAAACCTGAAGATGAATACTAAGTGTTCGAAATGCGTCGACATTATATAAAATTTTTTGTCCGGAGACTTGGTGTTTCTTTACCCTCATTCCAATCAGTAATTTATACTTATTGACAAATTTATTAATTCGTAATTACATTCTAAAAAAATCCTATAATATTTATGAGTATCTAAAATATTCTTATTAGAGGCAACTTTGCAAGTGTGTACATTTTACTAACCTGTAGTCACCTCCAGGCCTTCCAAATATCAAAGTTCCCTACTATAAAGCAAAGTATTATCAGGCATTTTGGTATTTTTACAATTATAATGAAATTGAGATATTTTTGATTCTTTTTTGTGTAATTTGTTGCTGTATTGTTTCCAGCAAGTTTTTTTTTTTAATTTGACCTTCTGAAATCTTAACATCTAAGGGACAAATATTAATCAGCACATGTAAACAAATGCCGTTAAATACGATATATAATTCCATTACCTGAAACTCAATAATTAAGTCTAAATTCATACTATAATTAACAGTGGGAATACAAATTTTTACAACTAAAAAATAAAATATGAAGAAAATGAATGTACCAATTATAATGATGTGGACGGCATCATACAACAAAATATAGTAGTTAAATTACACTGGTAAATACATTCTCATATTAATGATGCAAATTCTGTTAGAAATATTACTAAAAAAAAAAAACTCAAACACATACAAGAAAAAAAATCACCAGAATGTTTGATAAATATTGGCGACAACCATTTTTGAAGTTTCTGAAATACAAAGAACTTTAAGGTGAAGTAAGATATCAATTTAGTTAATTTTCTCGTTTTTAAAACATGTATGAAAAAAAACAAAACAATGTAATTCATTTCCTTTAAATAATATTATAAATTTAAAACAAATGAATACAAGAAAGAGAACTGATGGCAGTAGCCAACTATCAGAGGCAAACATGCACAACACATTACAATGGGAGGAGCCTGTGAAAGGTCACCTGTTTTCTATGAAGCTCCGCATTGACGAGATGTCAACTACATGGTGTAACCTTGCCTAACCATACCCATTCATAGCCTATCAGCGCTAACACTTGCTGAGGAGGAGAAACCAAAGTCTATGCAAGAACACAGCGTATAAGATAAACGAAATATTGTCACAAAGGAGGTAACCTTGCTCTACTGTTTCTATGAAGCTCCGCATTGACGAGATGTCAACTACATGGTGTAACCCTGCCTAACCATACCCATTCATAGCCTATCAGCGCTAACACTTGCTGAGGAGGAGAAACCAAAGTCTAAGCAAACACATCGTATAAGATAAACGAAAAGAGTCACAAAGGAGGTAACCTTGCTCTACTGTTTCTATGAAGCTCCGCATTGACGAGATGTCAACTACATGGTGTAACCTTGCCTAACCATACCCATTCATAGCCTATCAGCGCTAACACTTGCTGAGGAGGAGAAACCAAAGTCTAAGCAAACACATCGTATAAGATAAACGAAAAGAGTCACAAAGGAGGTAACCTTGCTCTACTGTTTCTATGAAGCTCCGCATTGACGAGATGTCAACTACATGGTGTAACCTTGCCTAACCATACCCATTCATAGCCTATCAGCGCTAACACTTGCTGAGGAGGAGAAACCAAAGTCTAAGCAAACACATCGTATAAGATAAACGAAAAGAGTCACAAAGGAGGTAACCTTGCTCTACTGTTTCTATGAAGCTCCGCATTGACGAGATGTCAACTACATGGTGTAACCCTGCCTAACCATACCCATTCATAGCCTATCAGCGCTAACACTTGCTGAGGAGGAGAAACCAAAGTCTATGCAAGAACACAGCGTATAAGATAAACGAAATATTGTCACAAAGGAGGTAACCTTGCTCTACTGTTTCTATGAAGCTCCGCATTGACGAGATGTCAACTACATGGTGTAACCCTGCCTAACCATACCCATTCATAGCCTATCAGCGCTAACACTTGCTGAGGAGGAGAAACCAAAGTCTAAGCAAACACATCGTATAAGATAAACGAAAAGAGTCACAAAGGAGGTAACCTTGCTCTACTGTTTCTATGAAGCTCCGCATTGACGAGATGTCAACTACATGGTGTAACCTTGCCTAACCATACCCATTCATAGCCTATCAGCGCTAACACTTGCTGAGGAGGAGAAACCAAAGTCTAAGCAAACACATCGTATAAGATAAACGAAAAGAGTCACAAAGGAGGTAACCTTGCTCTACTGTTTCTATGAAGCTCCGCATTGACGAGATGTCAACTACATGGTGTAACCTTGCCTAACCATACCCATTCATAGCCTATCAGCGCTAACACTTGCTGAGGAGGAGAAACCAAAGTCTAAGCAAACACATCGTATAAGATAAACGAAAAGAGTCACAAAGGAGGTAACCTTGCTCTACTGTTTCTATGAAGCTCCGCATTGACGAGATGTCAACTACATGGTGTAACCCTGCCTAACCATACCCATTCATAGCCTATCAGCGCTAACACTTGCTGAGGAGGAGAAACCAAAGTCTAAGCAAACACATCGTATAAGATAAACGAAAAGAGTCACAAAGGAGGTAACCTTGCTCTACTGTTTCTATGAAGCTCCGCATTGACGAGATGTCAACTACATGGTGTAACCTTGCCTAACCATACCCATTCATAGCCTATCAGCGCTAACACTTGCTGAGGAGGAGAAACCAAAGTCTAAGCAAACACATCGTATAAGATAAACGAAAAGAGTCACAAAGGAGGTAACCTTGCTCTACTGTTTCTATGAAGCTCCGCATTGACGAGATGTCAACTACATGGTGTAACCTTGCCTAACCATACCCATTCATAGCCTATCAGCGCTAACTATTGCTGAAGAGGAGAAACCAAAGTCTATGCAAGAACACAGCGTATAAGATAAACGAAAAGAGTCACAAAGGAGGTAACCTTGCTCTACTGTTTCTATGAAGCTCCGCATTGACGAGATGTCAACTACATGGTGTAACCCTGCCTAACCATACCCATTCATAGCCTATCAGCGCTAACACTTGCTGAGGAGGAGAAACCAAAGTCTATGCAAGAACACAGCGTATAAGATAAACGAAAAGAGTCACAAAGGAGGTAACCTTGCTCTACTGTTTCTATGAAGCTCCGCATTGACGAGATGTCAACTACATGGTGTAACCCTGCCTAACCATACCCATTCATAGCCTATCAGCGCTAACTATTGCTGAGGAGGAGAAACCAAAGTCTATGCAAGAACACAGCCTATAAGATAAACGAAAAGAGTCACAAAGGAGGTAACCTTGCTCTACTGTTTCTATGAAGCTCCGCATTGACGAGATGTCAACTACATGGTGTAACCCTGCCTAACCATACCCATTCATAGCCTATCAGCGCTAACACTTGCTGAGGAGGAGAAACCAAAGTCTAAGCAAACACATCGTATAAGATAAACGAAAAGAGTCACAAAGGAGGTAACTTTGCTCTACTGTTTCTATGAAGCTCCGCATTGACGAGATGTCAACTACATGGTGTAACCTTGCCTAACCATACCCATTCATAGCCTATCAGCGCTAACTATTGCTGAAGAGGAGAAACCAAAGTCTATGCAAGAACACAGCGTATAAGATAAACGAAAAGAGTCACAAAGGAGGTAACCTTGCTCTACTGTTTCTATGAAGCTCCGCATTGACGAGATGTCAACTACATGGTGTAACCCTGCCTAACCATACCCATTCATAGCCTATCAGCGCTAACACTTGCTAAAGAGGAGAAACCAAAGTCTATGCAAGAACACAGCGTATAAGATAAACGAAAAGAGTCACAAAGGAGGTAACCTTGCTCTACTGTTTCTATGAAGCTCTGCTTTGACGAGATGTCAACTACATGGTGTAACCTTGCCTAACCATACCCATTCATAGCCTATCAGCTCTAACACTTGCTAAAGAGGAGAAACCAAAGTCTAAGCAAGAACACATCGTATAAGATAAACGAAAAGAGTCACAAAGGAGGTAACCTTGCTCTACTGTTTCTATGAAGCTCCGCATTGACGAGATGTCAACTACATGGTGTAACCCTGCCTAACCATACCCATTCATAGCCTATCAGCGCTAACACTTGCTAAAGAGGAGAAACCAAAGTCTATGCAAGAACACAGCGTATAACATAAACGAAATAGAGTCACAAAGGAGGTAACCTTCGCTCTAATGTTTCTATGAAGCTCTGCTTTGACCAGATATCAACTACATGGTTGTAAATACCATACCTATCCATTTATATCCTTTCAGCCTTAAAAATTACAAGAGGAGAAACCCAAATCTATGAATGAACACGGTGTTTATGGTAAACACAATTAGTGGCAACCTTCATTCTACTGTTTCTATGAAACACCTATGTCAAGCAGATGATGTAAGTACCCTTCCTTCATACCATTTAAACCCTATTAGTGCTAACACTTGCTGAAGAGGAGACTATATAAACTTGCTTATGATAAACAAAATAGTGCCACAAAAGGAAATAACTTTTACTCTACTGTTTCTATGAAGTTCCGCATTGACGAGGTGCCAACTACATGGTTCATACCTTGTCAGTGCTAATACTTAATGAAGAGGGAAACCAAAGGTTATGAATAAACACAATCGCGTTACAAAAGGGGGCAACCTTCGAACATTTATAGGAAAACTTTTAACAATTTTTCATTGAATATGGACTACAGGCGACTAAAACGAATATCATAAAGGCCTTTCGAAAGAAAACTATAAAGAAAAATTGATATGACTAATGCAGCTGTGCACCTTGAGGTTGTGTAGAGATCAAGGAAGTATGAGTTGTATAAATGTTTTTTTTTCAACACCCATAATTATAGGCTGTGATGCTAATAATGTACTTGTATTCTATAACTGGCAGGTTCTTGAGAGGAGTAGAACTGGCCTAACAATAAAAGTGACGATGACACTAACTGCTTATCTTTAAAGAAATATCTTTGCTTGAAAACAAGATAGGCAATTACAAGTACGAAGTAATGAATACTCTGTCAGAGTATGAGTTCATACCCTGACAGACATAAAATTACACATTGCCCAAGTTACTGTAAAACCCAGTGTCTTATCCTTCACTACCACGATATATTGGTTTACATAAACATATGTAGCTATTAAGAGAAAATTTTTAAAAAAGCCTTCGCAAACAAAAAACCAACTCCTGAAAAAGTGCAGATAGTACGGCTTATTGTCTGATTTATCCTTATAATGCAATACTTCGAGGAAAAATTCTCCAAGATGCTCGGATGTGTTTTATTCAAAACAACATAGATTGGATAGTCGACCATTTTTACCAAACAGGTTTCACCCATAAGTCGTAATGAAAAAGTTCCTTATCTCATAAAGTGAACTTAATAATCTGAATACCACCATGCCGCATACTGTTAACACGGATTGGAAAATAAAACTAATAAAACCCTAAGGAAGATTTATTAAACCCTAAGGTCCAAGTAAGATAGAAACTGGTTGAACGACTGCAGAAATAACGTTCTATTTCTACCCTGGGCTTTTGAATTACTGGTTACATTCAAAAAATTTGAGAGTTTGGGCTTATGGTGTGAGAGAAATGAAATAGAATGCAGTCTAATGAAGGCCAAATAATATATCCAGAGTGGCGGGGGGGTTTACCTATATAAGTTATTGAGAGATGTTTAGTTGACAATGCGAACAATAAGCAAAGAGAAATTCCTTGTTGATCTATTGAGAGGAAATGTTTGCAGTTGGCTGCTTCATCATGGTTAATCCGAGAAATGCAAACTGGAATACCTTGTCATGTGCCGTGCATGTCTGATTGTCTGACAGTTAATCCACAGCACCACAGCTTCCCCACCCTAACCTTTAGCGACGGCTTTCAGTTCTTTGTAGAGGAACTTGAGGAATGCTCTGCGCGAGGCAACTTCCGCATGACAGTCGTTCAGGGCTGATCCCGAAACAGACATGTACTCGCCCCCGATGGTCTTTGTACCGGTCGCTAGACAAATGACCACTGGGTCGGACAGGTCCGCCTTTCTCGTCATTACCAGTCCCGCCAGTACCTTTCGTCTACTGTAATCCTCGCACTCCTTTGAAACTTCTGCAAACTTGTTCAGTACCATCCTGAAAACACAAAATAGTACCACATAGAAAAAATGTTAGTTTATTGCATGAATCCATACAACGGATAACACCATACGCTGAAATATGTGGAAGCAAATTTACTTGTATCCTACTGATTTTTATTTCAATTCCATTAATCTACTTTCATACCCTGTTTCCACCATTTGATCAAATTCAATTTGAAAAAAAAGCACAAGTATCAAACCTACGGACCACGGTACATTTTTTAATTATAAGGGAAATGTTCATCTTCTATTGAGGACCAGTAAAAATTAATAATACACCACAACGTCTAAAGTTATTGGACTCTTTGAAGGTTGTCTAGACAAAAACTCAATTCTGTCTCCCAACAATGTTTTGGTGTATTAAAATGGGAAGATTAAAGAACAACTCTGTACACAAAAGAAGTTTTAAGAAAAACGAACGTGTTTCAAATTCATCGACTATGATAAAAACAGCTTGTTTTGATTGAAAAGACCGTAAACAAGTTTCTAATTTCTTAATGTGTTTTAGAAGATGATTTCTATTTCACATGTTTATTACTAGGTTAGGTTGGACTGGCAGTCCCCCACAAGTAGGTCGAACATTGGCTTTGTGATACCACACAATGAGGATTGATTCTACATTGGGAGGCTTATATTTAGTTTAACTCAAGTGTATTTAGAAGAGGGATCTTTAACTGACTAACTATATTTCAGCTGGCTGACGTGCTCAGACGTATTCACCACAGAGTGTTAACGTTCTCACAAGCCTCAAGACTTGCGATTCAACCAACCAATTACAAGTTTGTTGCCTCTGTTCACAGGTTAAAACGATCCTCTCAAGTTAGGTTGTTTCTCAAGTACATTTACAATACAAATTAAAAATTTCGACGTTGTTTAACTGAAATATCTGAGTAATGAGATGAAAGTATATGTAAAAATGTTTAAGGACTTACTCAGCAATGGCATCAGCAGTGTGGGGAAGAAGAGTGGGAAAGCCAGACGGTTTGGACTGTGTGTCTAGACCTGCCGGGCTCGGCGGACTGAGAAGAGTCGAGCCGCCAAACTTATAGCTAAGGTACGCACGGGCAGCCGCGCACTTTGCTGCTTTCTTACTGTTCCCTGTAAACAACAAACTATTACTGTATTCAACAACAATACAGCAATCATGTTTATATTGAATTTTGATCAGTAAAATTATACTTTTCTCTATAAAAAAAAAATCACTTACTTTCTTAAAAAGAAACCTCTTGGGTAAGTACTCACAAAATAAATTTAACTGATAAAATATGAAAGAAAACAACTACACACCACTTCCTTTGTAAACTTCTCCTTCTATTGTAAAACCATAAACAAATTTTCCAAATGGTCCCGAATTCGTAGAAAGACATTCAAATTTGATTCCTTGAAGTATTTCATTAACTGCAGCCAATGGATTCGTCTTGCCTGTAAGAGCCTCTTCGGCTTTCTTTATAAGTCTTTCCTGCCTCTCTACACCTGAAAATAAATTACAACTGATATTCTTTAGTGACTTTACACACACATATATATATTAGGATATTTTGGTAGCAGTCCTTCAGATATGCATGCTTTGTTGAACACGACGGAGTAATTTCTGTCTATAAGCTTCTTCTCAAGAACTTCGACTTGGCTAAAAACAGCTTTTTCGTTGTTAGAACAACGGTTGAGATGGTCAGCGATTGTAGTCGACGCGTTTCTATTACTGTCCATCTCAACCGTTGTTCTAACAACGAAAAAGCTGTTTTTAGCCAAGTCGAAGTTCTTGAGAAGAAGTTTATAGACAGGAACTACTCTGTCGTGTTCAACAAAGCATGCTATATATATATATATATATATATATATATATATATTGTTTCAATGAAAATATGATCAGGAACGGACAAGTAAAGTTCAATGAATTCTTTACGTTTCATACACTAGAGAAACCGAATCCACCTTTAGAAAAAGTTTTCTCGGTTTGTCCGCAAATTTTGTCACAAGTAAACTCAGCAACCATAAGACATATCAAGCTGAAACTTTGGCAGTAGATTTGTGTATGTCTAACTTAAAATATAGGTTCTAAATAGATTGATAATTCAGTGCAGAAGCGAAGTTATGGGGCTGTAAGCTGTATTTTGCTAACTTCACAGATATGTTTATTTTGAAAATACACAGGTGCAGCAAGTAGGTATTGTTAGTTGATTTTAATTTCATTTGAGCATATGAATATATGGCGTATTTGACATCATTGAAAAGGTGTTTCCTAAAGTTCAAAATGTACTATCTATTCAGAATAAATGGCTTTGTGAACGAGCAATTTTTAGCCCTTAATATAAACAGGCAGGAAAAATCAACAAACAAGTTCTTACGCTGTATCATGGCAAGGAAAGAACTTACAAATCAGTAAAGAGAGTGATTAGTGATGAGGAAGCAGTTCATTATCCAACTGAATTTCTTTCTCCTGAACTGCATCCTCATGAGTAAAAACTTAATGTAGGAGCACCAATCATGCTGCAATTTAGTAGCAGTAACAAATTTCATGTTACCAAACGTGAGTGACACAAAAATGAGCAACGTGACACGACTCTGAGTTCGTGCTGTGCACAGATATGTCATAGACGCGGACATTATGACTGGCTGTGGTATTAGGGAGTCTCTGTGAATACCATTGATTCCGAGTCACTATTTGTTTCCGTTGAAGCGATTGCAAAGTCCTTTCAGAGTCTTGACGTTAACTAAGTCACAAGGGGAAACTTTATCTAACGCAGGAATTCAAGAGGACCATCTCTCGCTAAACTTGGTCTCTAGCGAGACCAACATGGTCAACTGTAGTTTACTTGCTCAAGAGACAGAGGTTCCAACTGTTTGTTCTTCCATGAACCTGAAGGACAGACAGCTAGAGTAGTGTATAAAAAGGTATTTGCTTATCACTGTACTAATAATAGTATTTTCTATAATTTCTAATGGCATTTTGGAATACCAAGTATAATAGAATTTTTGATTCCGTCAAAGACTAGGTTTGCTAGTTGAAAATAAATAAATAAAACATACTTTGACATCAGGCTGCTTTATGTAGTTTCAGAATATATTGTTAGGATGTATCTGTAAAAACCTAGGAGGAGTTTGATAACAAAAAACAAAATTAACAACTATTATATTAGAGATTAACTTTTGTGGCTGACTTCACTGAAAGGTTTTTATATACACTGGTTTCTCGAGTTTTCATACTTTAATTTAAGGAACCATACTTTCAAGTTTCTGTACTTTTTTTTCTTCCGAATAGCATAAATTGTAATCCGGGTATTGGTAATTCACAATGAGGGCAGAGTAAAAGCGAGTAGCCAAGGATCCTCTAGTTTCCTTATCGTAAGCAAACTACCCCTTATTACCATATGCCTAAACAATATTATTATTATGTATTTCAATAAACATAAGCTAACTGTGTTCATCTGTATTTGATGATTGTGATTAAAGGAAAGATGAGGCAGAGAACAGCCTAGCTATCCTCCCTTCTAATATGCCTACCCTACCCACCATTAGACTACCAGTTACCAATGTCCGGACTTTTCTGTTTCCGGGCCTGTCTCGGTCTCTATTAGTACGGTAATTCGAGGGTCGAGTGTAATGTTAAATATGAGTGTCGAGTCCTATGGTTATAGTACAAATCTTCTGAACGTACCTACTTAACATGGTTCACTAAGTTGGAAGAACAGGCTAGACCCGGGGTGGGCAACCTCTGGCACGCAAGAGCGCAGGTTACCCTTAGCACAGATGCAAGCACATGTTACCCTAAGCACAGACAAAAAAAAAACCTACTTTCCTTGGGGTATAAGCTTTCATGCCATGGCAGTATATGTACGTCCTGGTGGTGAAAATGTTTAAGCTCTACGAAGCTAAAGAGGTCTCAAGAAAATGATCTTGTTGCCATATTTACCTTCTTTTTTTAAAAGGTTAAATAATTTTGTTTTCTGTTTTTTTATACTATGTTTTACTGTACTGAGGTAATTTATTATTTTTTCGTTTAAAAAGTTCTTAAGAGATACCAAATATGTTCTAAAAAAAAAAAATGGCTGGCACGTGGAAAAAGTTTGTGCCAGAGACCTGGCTGATTTTGGCACGTACCCTCAAAAAGGTTGCCCACTCCTGGGCTAGACCCTCCACCCTCACCATTGGGAGAGGTCTGTAAACTTAGCTAAAGGGACTTGAAAACTGGTACACACCTGGTGTGATCGAGGTATAGGTTGGGTCTTGAAGCACTTATCTTTGATTCTTATCAAAGACCCTTCTCGAGTAACTTACCAAACCTCAAGCATAGAAGTCCAGCTGGAGTCTGATCTGAACTGGAGTGAGTCCTGGTCTCGGGGAAACGAGACTTTTCCCTTTCCGGGGGAGGGTGGGAGAACCAACTTTGAAGAGTTATATGGTAGACATTAAGCTGTATTGGCAATGTGTGCGTGTTTACTGAGTAGTTAGTAGAGGAGGTAGAATGTGAAGGGTACTGACTGAAGGATGTGATGGGCGGGGGGGAGGGCGTGGTGGTGGACTGGGGCGAAATGCAGTGCTTGGCGAGGGCAGCAGGGAACATGTTGACCAGCACTGTCTCCGCAGCACTCTGCTTTGCCGCCTGCTTCCCCACACCACTCCCTTCGTACTTCAACTCGTTCACCTGTCCAATAAGTACACCATTTAAAAAAAAAAAAAAACAAAAAAAAAACAGTAACAGCATCCAATATCTTCAACCTCAAATCCAAGTTAAATAAAGTAACCTAAATATAGTGTACGGGAGTATTAAAAAAGTGACAATACCTTATTAATAAGGTTACTTTACCTTCGTTAAGTAAGTAGCAAAGTGATTCTAGATTAGAGGTAAGATCGGGCCTAAAAAATTCAGCCCGACCCAATAAAAAGCCGGGTCGGGTATATATTGGAGTTTATTCCTCACCAGCCAAGCAAATCTCGGTCATCTGTTTTATCTAAATTATTTATTTTATAAGGAATATATCTTAGTTTAATATCCACATCGTTTTAGTGGATATTAACATATATTTATATGTTATACATAACATATAAATATATATTTATTAAAAAAAAGTTAGAGAAAGTAATAATTGGTATTTTGGACCCGTCACGGCCCGAATTTCGGGTAGGGTCGTGCTTAGGATCTTACTTCTGCTACATAACTACAGGATAGTGGAATCAAATGTGACTCACTCATCAAAATGTCGGAATGAATTTTCAAAATGAGCACTGTCGAAATCAAGAGTCAATATTCTTGGAATTGATACGAAGATCATTAAAGGATTATGTTTATGGAGAACATGCACTGGATGGTAGCTAGATTCCTTACATTAGTGCACTACACTGGTGACGCGGACGCCAGGGCTGAACTTCCAACCTCTGTTCACTCGACAGAATTTGATCCACTCACCAAAATGAGGAATGTCAAAATCAGAGTCAATATTCAGTTCTTAACGTGTTCTTAGTGTGCACTCCCATTCACTCTACATTCTCTCACACTCATCCATTTAGTTATATCCCAACTTAGGTATGTGCATATCCCTTTTCATTACCTTTACACTATATACTGCTAAATTATAAACTGTATAGTGCATTTATATTTTCAATTTAAACCTAAAGAAGAATACTACGTTTTAGATATACGTTCATTAATCCATTAAACATCTGTATTTGCAGTCTATTTAATCATTTTATTATACAATGAGTAAATACATCATATCAACTGATTACAACACTACAATTGAAAATTCATTTCTTTTAAAATTAAACTTCTTAATGACTAACAGGAATACTTCAGGAGTAATCGAAATAAGGAAAATGTCCTACATCTTTGTATAACTTGTGTAGTATAACATAAAGAAGGTAACTTGTACAAGTTTTTCTTTTTTTTTTCTTACAAATTTCACTAATGTATTTGTATTTAATGTTACTACAATATATTTTTGAAGCATTTGAAAAAAATATTAATGACTATTATAATATTACTTTTCAGATTTGTGAAATGGCTATAAAAGATAATTGTCAAAACAAATATTTGATTCCGATTTGTTAGAATAACAAAATATTTTTACCATCTTATATTCTTCATTCGCAGACTAGAATTAAGTTATTATATAACATGATAGATTACAACATACATTTACTCACTTTCAATAAGTAAAATCATACTTACAAACGAATTTCTGAAGAATCTTATTTACCGATTCAACTTTTATTTATAATCGAATTGGTTTCAACTTGGAGTTTTAAAAAATATTCAAATCACATTTTTTTCTGATTGAAGTTTTTGAAAAAAATACAAATTTTTCAATATTATAAATTCTAATCGGAGTGGATTTCGAAAGCATGCTTACAAGAAGATTCAATTTTACTATGCACCCATGTCGCTGGCCATGAAAGGATAAAGGGAATGAGGAGGTTGATACGTTTACGAAAAAGCCAGCTATCACCCCTTTTATAGGACTGGAGCCTGCAATACCCACACCCTATGGAAGTGTTAAAGATGAAGCGATATGCTGGGTCAGAAATGAGCAATGCAACTGTTGGTGATACTACAGTACTGGTTCTCATTGTAAATGGTTGCTACCAGAGAGGAACCCACGACATCATGTACCCTACTGAGATTCTGAGGTTAGTTAGTTAGTAGGTCTACTGACAGGATACGGGTACTTCAGAAGTCATTTGAAAAAAGTCTGTCTCTTAAGAGGATCGACAAAGTGTAGACTATGTGGGAAAGCAGAAGAAACTGCAATCTACATAGAGACTGTACTGCGTTAGAAGGCTCAGACAGTTACTCCCTAACCTAAACCCCACAGTATACTTTAATGCAAAAAGGAGCGGGGATTCTATTTCTATAAATTGAAAATGTTCATGCAATATAATTTCTAAATTTAAGTGAAAACGTGACATGTAAACTTCTAGGAAACAGTTTCTTAAAATTATTTGTTTTGATAATTCATTTTTATGTTAAAAGTATATTCTCACATAAGTTTATTTTATTGTGTATTAATTCTTTTGCATAAGTATGCTATGACACAATGCATTTATTAGATTCTAAATAAATATTCGATTAGTAATTATTTTAATTTAATTATTAAAATGTTACTCATTTGGTTATTTAGTCTAGCAATCTAACTATTATTCAAGGGTGTTGAGTTATAGGTTTATGGATCCAAGGGGGCGGTCACTCGAAAAAGTTTGGGAAACACTGATCTAAATGGTTATACCCAAACATCCGATCAAACAAAAAGACCGTAACGGCTGACTGACGTTTTTAACCCACAAGGGATATCAGTTTCTACTCTATCTATCTAACCACCCACGTGGTTAAATCTTATATAACTGCTTGAAAGAGTTACCTCGACGGAGACGGTGTAGAGAGGCTTGTGAGGAGGTCCTTCGACTCCTTCGATGTGGTAACTCAGCCCTGGTAACAGTTGGTTGAGAATAGATAGAGGAGTATGCACCACGTTTGCATTTCCGTTCTTTGCTTTTTTTCTTGGAGCATCCATTCCTGAAATAAATAAAAGAGAAAAAAAATATAATTTAGACGTGAAAATTTCTTATGAAGGAATCAACAGTTGACTATGCTGTCAGGCAAAATGATTCTGAACTCAGGTCTGGTAAACTACAAAAAACAATCAGAAGCAAATCTCAAAACATTATCAACTAGAATTTAATCAGAAATAGAATTTATCACATTTTCTGATAAGTTGTTTTGAAATTAAAGTCCTCGCTGGAAATTATCTAACAGGAATAAACGATAAGATCATTACTTAAACTATCATTAAGAATGGTTGTACGCTCAAGGTCGTTTGGACAGCTGCTAAAAATGTTTTGAACACCTGGTTCTCAACAATTTTTCAGACTTTTCAACAAATAAGTTCGTATAAATTGTATAATTATCAATCCAGTGGTATCATATTTCTTGACCACAACTCGTCCCAGAATTTTGATCGAAAACGTAAAACAATTTTCCCAAAAGAAATATATAATGGGAAATGGGATAATCTGGTCGATTAGATCATATAAAAAATAACAGGTGTTATTTGTTAAATATTGTATGTTTCCATACACAAACTTACACACACACATATATATATATATAAACTACTCAAGTACATTATTCGGCTGCAGTCGGATTTGAACAACTATTTGAGTTCCAAAATTATGTTCAAATAATTTTCTCCAACTCCGATTTGTTCGAGTTCTAAGTCGTTTGAAAAACGAGGTACTGTAAATCCAACACTACTTTTTATAGATTCAAAAATGTTTTTCAAGGGCTTTACATACAGTCGAAAGGTCAAAAAAATGCCTCAATCGTTAAAGCATCAAATTATACCACTTATACTTTTTGTGACGATTTGATTAATGAAATGAAGGGAATAAGGGTTACATTCAATGTTATCTAACTATTCATTTTGCTAAAATATATATTTAAAGTTGTTATTCTGAATTAATATTCACTAAAGAAGTAGAGCAGAGAAAGACGACTTCTAAACTTGTGAACATACTACTCATCAAAGAACTAAAAGAAATCAAAGAGTTAGTACAATTGAAAAGAGTTCAACAGTTAGTTCAACTTATTTTGCTATACACAAAATAAGATATTACATTGCTTTTCAGACACATAGAATAAAAAATGTTTCGTTAATTTCATTTTTAGTAAGGTTGGCAGCAAATCTTCTTGGAGGCATATTTTGTTGAAATGTACCGCAGCTTCGGCATTAACGACTTTCAAACTAAGCTGTTCCAGTCTCCCGACAGTCTTACGAATATAAGGTGGTAATTCCCAAATTTGGTACATTTCAACAATATATATAATAAAATAAATGAATAATAATCAAAATAACACTTGATGTAATAGATGGACTAATTTACTACAATGAAACTAATTTGGAAACAATGTTCTGTTTCGGACCGAACCCCGATTAGAGAACACACCTATATATATATATACATAAATATACCAAAATTATATAAATATAAATTCATTGTTGTTTATTTTCTTTTTATTTTCGTCAAGAGCTTTTGATACCGGGAGCCCCAAAACAACGTTTAGCCTTCCAGGGTCCATGACAGAAGAATTCGAAGTTCTGTTTCAACCTAAATATATTGGTTACAATTACTCCGATTCCAAAATCATTAAAACTCTCTTGAACTACTATTCCATGTTTCCAACAAATCATACTAAGACCTCAAGGTTCTCTCTGTTCGTAAATTTGCAGCAGAACACCATAAACTACTTTCCAGCAGACACCTGAAACGATTTCCCTCTATATAATATCAACACTTCTCAAATAAGAGAATGAAAATCGCAGGAACTTCTCTTACGACATTAATAAATCAATAGAAACCGTGTTGAATTGTACCAGCATGGGTGACATTGTAGTAGTAGTAGAAATAAAGAAGTTTCAATAACATATGGCACAGTTCTAATTACTGTAAACTATTGGATATAAACCTACTACACTCATAAATTCTACCCATAAACTTGATCAGAAAGACAAACTTGATTACCAATTTTCTTTAATAATAATGGAAATAATACCAACCTCCAGTAAAGGAAGAACTGGGTCTCTTGACGGCTTTGTTTCCAATCCATTCAGTCCCACCAACATCCTGGGAAAACTATGGTAGAAAATAAAAAAAACAGAAAGTATCATGGATAAAATCTTGTATACAAGTAATATAATAAATGATCAAACCACAATATGAAATGGGAAAATAAGACTAAGATCTTTCATCCGTAACAAGCGGTCTTCTTCGGAGTCAAAAACCCAACTGAGGTGTTTATGTGAAATCTTTTACATACACCTAAGGTTACATATCCTTAGGTGTACACCTAAAGGTGTTTATATGAGATCATCTTTTTAGTAATATAATAACACGTGAAATATAAATCTGCGTCTAAACCACATAGGAAATTCAGAAATGGGAAGATTTTAAACAAACCAACTTGTCTTTGTCACAATCATACTTATAACTGACAAGTGAAATAGGTCATATGTGGTGTAACTGAGAAGGAAAAGAGGCAGAGACTAAAAGGTAAAGAAAGGTTGGACAAGTCAGGGCAAACAAAAGATTTCGGGAAGAAATGAGTATGAAATTACCTGCTACTTACAATTAATAACTGCTTAATAATTACTAAAACTGATAAATTAAAATCAGCTCTAATCAAATAAATACTACCATAGAAAAATCGAAAGCATATTAAATGATCTATTACAAGATTTCACAATAAACACGTGAAACAATAATCAACATTCAAACAATAATAAGAAATGAGAAAAAAGACTAAGATCTTTCAACAGTACTTGAACAACAACCAGCAGTCTTAATCAGAGTTAAATCCCAACTGAAACCAATGATGTATAAACATCTGGTAAGGGGTTGAGAGGAGTGGGAGGGAAGAGAGGCATTTTGAAGGGTGTAAAGTACAGGAAATGAAAATAGTACATGGAGAGATATTAGGGTAAACAAAGGAGTACAGAAAGAAAAAAGTAAAAAAAAACTCCTCTCAAATCCTTACCAGATGTTTTTACGGCTTTAGTTTCAGTTGGGATTTGACTCTAACGAAGACTGCTTGTTACGGTTGACAGATCTTAAGTCTCATTTCTTATTGTAGTTTGGGCGTTAAGTGATCTGGATGTACAATGAAACTGTTGACTCCCTTTCAAGGAAAAGTAAATGCACTGCTATGGTTAAAATAACTTTGGGAATTTAATGTTATGCAAAATAATTAGTTTCATTTCAGAAAGCTGAATATTTCAACATTAATAGGTTAAGGAATATAAACCTGAGCTTAAAATATGAATAATAATTATTATTATTGATATTAGTTTAAACAAATTTATTCAGAAATATCCATTGCACATTTTTAAAAACACATTTAAAATGTACTTGAGATATCATTAAAAGGGGTGTTATAAAGATAAAAGTAAGTGAGTTTGTTTACTAGTACAAACCTGAGGATAACAATACAATTCAGTGTATTCGGATTAGACCCCTTTATTATTAATTTCAAATATTGCAAGATGAATAATTTAAAAAAAAATATGCATAGACAAAATATGCACACAAAATAATAGACAAAAATATGCACTACAAACAATAAACAATTCAAACAGTTTTGAACAACCTCGGATATAAATATATCAAAACATCAATAAATTTGATTTATTTACCTCCGAATCATATCCTTGATGAAGAGAAGAATCGCTCATTGGTTTATCAGGAATATTTATTTCAACCTGCTCCATGTTTCCGTTCTGTAAAAAAGAATTAAGAATGTATATTAAAGAACATCACTAAATAAACAAGTCCACAATTCCAATGTTTCTACTAAAACAAACTGATTGAGAAATAATTAGATTTACTAATAATTTATGCCTCAATATAGAACATTACTCTCCCTTATAACTACGTAATTAAACAATTCTGACCTAAGTAAACAAGCTACTCAGAACCGCAGTTAACCTTTGGAACGAAGCTAAAACTTTAATATCTATCAAGGTACTATAAACATAAAAGAGCACGTTTTTTCTTATGTAAGAAACATTTAATCTCTATATTAAAAACAAAATTAGTTAGAAACTGTATTTATAACCAAAATGACCAGAGATTATCATTATCAACTTTAAACCACATACGAAAGTACGAAGAAACAAGGGTGCACCATAAATGCCGCAATGGAAGAATTACGTGATAAACAAATAGTAAACTTGATATTCAGAAAAACAATCCGAATGAAGAATAACAAATGTTTGTTAATAGAATTAGATAAGGCAAGGTTAAGTTTTGCAGTCGTGATTAAGAATTGATTAAACGCAACTGTAGATTACGATTGAAACAGTTTGTGGAAAGCCCAGTTTGTTAAGAATAGTTTACAACTAAATCGTTTTGAAACTTTGATTAAGTATCGTATTGCAATGAAGGGTTCTTACGTCAGAAAAATATATTAGAGGAGGGAATAAAAACACTGAATAACCATACCTAACACCAATGAAATTGTAAGGTGATGCCCACTGAACTCTACCAAGCTACAAACTCAGTGTTGCTTTGATAATTCTTAACGACACTATGTTGACCATTCAGAAAATAAAAAAGATTGTATTTCTACCTTACAATATTTTAATAAATGACCAAATTAGTTTAATATTTAGTTTGGCTGAGTAATTTTTTTATATAACTTTAATGTACCGAATGTGTATTTTATTCCACCTTGGTGACGATCAAGCAATGGAATAAAAAGCATTTATATTGAACAAACTTTTAATTATTTTAAAAGACAGGTTATTTAATAAAATTAATTGGAAACGCATGTGTTAAATGTTTCAAGATTTATTATTTAATTGATTAAAAAATACAAAAGAAATTTTAACAAGTTACTGTGTCTTAATTTCAAATAAATCGATAGTAAGAAGTATTAAATTCTGTTTTAAAGTTTTTGAATGATGGGTTAGGAGTTGGAGTAAACAACAGAAACTGAAATATTAAACAATCATCTTATAAAATGTTGATAATCATTGTAAATTCCATCTTATTCCCAAGAGAATATGAAAGTGATAAAGTAATATGCTTGCCTAAACAATACTGGATTAGTTAGTCTTCACTTAATTTTATTTAATAACTTATTAACGAACATATTGAGTCGATAAATTAATAAATGTATTATTTCATTATCATCCTAGACCTTGAAACTTTATTTAATTTATTAGTTGAGTATACAATTCTGTGCACGACGATTCTAGAGATTAGGTTTAGTATTTCGTCGAAATTAATTCTCTAGACTGCTTCAGGTATAAATTAGGAGTGTTCAAGCATTTCATAGTGTAGACGAATTGAAATGTGCAGAAAATAATGACTCCAAGCAAAATGCATTTAAAAATAATGAATATCATATTCTTTAATATAATATTATATTTACTGCAACAAAGTATCTACTATAATGTTACTTTGATGCCTGTTTGTTAATGAACAACTCTTTCTATGATTTTAGAGACAGACCTCATATATTTAGAAAATATATGAACTAGGTTACTTGAAAATGTAAGCTTCAGGCATGTGTTGTATGTATGTATTACGGTAAATGTCATTTGTACGATTCATTATAATAATTAGTATTTTTGATGTCATTTTCGATTATTTATAGTGTTGCATTCCCTGTGTCTGTTAATGAACATAGGAATAATCAAATTGTTAATTATCTATTATTTTTATGCCTTTGATGACTTTCTAAATAGTGTCCATGTACAACTTTTTAAACATTATAAGTGATAAAATATATTAGTATTTTTATAAAATATTAAAAATTGAAATACTTTTAAAACAAATTAATTTACGAAGATTCTGAAAAATGATAATTAAAAAACTTATTCTCTACAAGTGTTATTCGAGAAATGTTTCTCTTAGTAACCTCAAAACTTTAAAAGTCTAGAATTAGTGATTGTCATTTGCTTACATTTTGTCATTCACCTGTCCTGATTATTTTTTGTTCTAATAAAGTTTCCTTCATTTACAGTTTATTATTATAAGTAAGTATATTTAAAAATTATTCTTTTCCAAATTTTTATGTATAACCATACAATAATGGATAACCTTTTGTCTATTAATATGAGTAATATTAATTTTATTTGGGTAGTTTAATTCTAACCAATTCTGATTCAATTTAAGTTTGTCACATTTTATAAGAAATGTAAAAAAGTTGAATTGTTTTAGGGAAGTGCAATGCCTTAAATATATAATTACTGTAACAAAACAATTTCTTCAAAAATTAATGTATATATTTTAAATACAGGAACAGTTGAAAACCCTGAGTAACATTTCATCAATCAATTTAGCATTCAATCTTCTTGTTGCAATATGCTATAAAATGATTTTTAAGAACCGTGAAATTCATCGAAGATATTTTTTTTTTTCAATATGTCTTCCCTGATAGCGGATAGTAAGCTGTTTACTATTGAATTTTATGTTCAATGATTTACTGACTTCAGCCAACTCAGATCATCTTATATAAAAGCATCTACAACATCTAAATTTGTTACCTCAACATTTTCTAAGTAGCCATCAGTTGATAAAAAACCTGAAAGATCAGCCTCTAGAGAAAAATTATTCTTAAAACTAACCCCAAATTTTTCCACTGGTATCAGGGATCTGTCTAGATTTATTGTTCTCTCGAAATGGTTCGAGTGGACCAGTGACGGGGGAGAATAGCCTCAATTTCTCTTTGTGGTATCACAAGGGGCCGGCTTGCGGTCTATGTGTGTTCTCTTCGGGACGGCCACTGTAACCTAACCTAACCCCAAATTTTAGAATTTAAAAGCTGTTAATCTACCGTTGTGTTGAGATATTCATACCGTTCATTTAACTCAGGGGGTCTCAACGTTTATTCCTTGTGGACTCGTTGAGAGCTATTTTATCATTCAAAGACTATAAATTATGTGAATGTTATTTTACACCTTACAGAAAATGAACTAACTGTATTTAATTAACTGCAGATTCATTGTAAAAGATTTCTGTTGGTAAGGAGGAACTGGAAGACTTTAGACTGTGTTGGCAATGGTACTAGCACATGGTGCAATTGTCAGAACATGGTCAACAACAACTCACCTTCTAGAACTGTTAACTACTTTTTTGGAAACTAGGGTAGCCCAGTGGCTTACCTGTTCACCTCCGGGCTGGTAATTATGGAGTTAGATACCAATTTTATCCTAGATTTATTCATGTGGGACGTGAAAAAAAATCTGAGCACGTCGTCGCTCGGAGAGGACGACTAACTGTAGGCCCCAAGCCTGTACTTTTGTCCGGTACTCGTTAAAGATCCCTACTCTAAGTATAATTGAGTCAAGAAAAATTTAGGATTCCAATGTAGAATTATTTTTTCGAATCACAAAGGGTTAAGGCACAAATATGTTCCCTCGTGGGATGGTCACTGAAACCTAACCTAACCTACCTTTTCATATTTTCAACTCTTTTACTGTAAACAACTTTTTAATTTATTAAAGTTATGGAATTTGAGGGGGAATTATGAAAATCATCGAAACTTAAAACAACTATAGACATCATTCTATTGTTATATATTCACACACATATGCACAAACACACTCATCACAACATTAACGAAAATATTTTAAATGTTGTTTAAAGATCTCTAATCAATTTTTATGATTTCCATAGGTACGGTCCACTAATTATACTTATAGTAATGCAAAACGTAATCTTGCTTCAAGTAAATTGAGTAAAAATTGCGAAACTCATTCAGTAAGTTTAATTTAATTCTCACAAAAAAATATTTTCATATTTCCTGTAAAGATATCAATGGTAGCAAAGAGAGAGTGTGTTAACAATTTATACATGCGATTTGTTTTAAAATATATATTTATTTGTTCATAAATATAACAAAGCTTTAGTTATTATCAGTAGTTTACAATTAACTTTTCATATCTAATTGTTTTAACCTGCTTTAAGCATTAAAGAAAATATGCGTTAAATAATAACTTATTAACTTTAAGTACGCATAACAGTATTACGAATAGTATTTGAACCATTAATTCTAATCTTAAAAGAATAGTTAAAGTATTTTGGGTTAAATTTAATGATTGTAAGGCTTCTTTATTTATTCCTGATTGATTAATTCGCTTGCTTAAAATATTTGTTTATTAGTAATTAGTATCCGGCCCTACTTCATATAGGCAAAATGATGATATATATATATCGATGATATCTAACTAGAAGACGTTTATGAATGTCTAAATCAGTAAAACTTGAAAGGGAATATATACAGCATAAAAAATTAATGAAGAAATATTCAAATCAACATATACATATATAAAAGTTAATCACTGTATGTATTTAAGGTATAAATACAGTTCTTAACATAATAACTCTTATCATTACATAATGAAAAAATCTGGAGTGGCCTACACTCAACTTTACTATAAGTAACTTAATATCAAATTTCTTGAGTATATAACACATAACGTCTCATTTAAGCATAACGTAAACATCTAAATGGGATATGATTAGTAGTCTTTCATTCCTGAGGAAGTACATAGTGATTGAAGGACATATCAATATATAAGCTTATTTTTATACATCACACAGCTGATGCAAATAATTTCATAAGTATAACTACAGCAGTAATAACATTTTTGAAAAACAAATGTTTTTCAAACTATCGTGAATATTTTCACGATCACTATACTTTACTTATAGTAAAGTAAAAAGAAAATATTATTGGCCTAATCAAAGAAAGTTAGTTAGAACTTATATTAATCTTTGCGAAATATGCCAAGTTAGCAAATTGACAGAGACCATTAAGATTATAACTAGATACGACAGCCACAGCTTTACGTCCATTTGGCATACTACACTTGGATAGCATAACCTTTGAAAATAATAAATTCTTAACTATTATAAATTCTTTTTCCAAATATGCATAAGTTTATAAATTAAAAGCAGCACAAAGTATCGAAGTCGTTAATAAATTAATTGATTTTTTCACACATCATAACGTACCAAAACTTATAATAACAGATAACGGACTAGAAATTAGTAAAAGTCAGAAAAAGAATTCATAGAGTTACACAAAGTAAAACTTCACTTAATCTGTTCACAACACCCAGAAAGTAACAGAATAACCGAACGTTTTCATTCCACAATAATAGAACACACTCGACTATTAAAAAGTAAAAAAGAATTCAAAAATGAGCCCACTGAAATGAAAGATAAATATTCATTGTTAGCGTACTATAACTCTATACATTCTACAACAAAATTAACACCATTTGAGATTATCTCCGGACACATAGATACTTCGCCACCATTAAGTACGGACTTAGAAAAATTAATAAATGATTATGTAGAGAAACAAGAAGTAACCTTCATGACAAGAAAATAAATTGACAGCGTTAACACAACACGTGGAATTTACCAGATATCCCAGAAAAGATATTTATTGTTAATAAAGAAAAACAAACTTTAAAGAAAATAAACCCAAAACTAAAAATCAGCCCCAATCGAGTCACAACATTATAACAGAAGTAGTCTAATTTTTTTTAAATACATTAAAAAGAAATAGAAAACACTATCACATTTTGCAAATTACGTTTCATCCCAGCATGGTGACTTCGAATGAGTTATATAAAGAAAATTAAAGATTATTCTCCTCTAGATGAACTACCTGTAGAACCTAAATATGAAAATATGCTTCAATTGAAATCATTAATACACATTCATTGTAAAAGAAGCATATGAAATTCTGAGACGTGAGCCACTGAGAAGGACGATAGGATTAAAGTCTTCTTTTCAGAAGTACTCCATAGGTGTTGACACCTTAGAGAAGGAGGAAAGCCAAGGAAACATAATATAAATGTAATAAATAAAAATGAAACAAAAAAAAAAGTTTTTCTTTAATTAGTTTTTTAAATATTTATAACTGAATTTTCCAAAGTATTTGATAAGAAAACAACCAAATATAAATAAATTCAACAAATAAATATCAATTCAGTTCCACCAATCATTGGTCTTCATTTATTTCTTTAAATCCAATATGTCTTCCTTCAAGCGTTCATGACTTTCTGTTTCTATGTTAGCGGCGTCAGTTTTCTTTTTTTTCACATTTAGTATGAACTTAACATTTCTACATCATAAAAAGTGATAGTACCAATGAAATTATTTAGTTCTGGTTAAATTTAACTTTATTACGAGTTCTTATAAATGTATGAGACTTAAAAATAAGAAAAAAGAAGAATATACACATATATACATCTATGAGGTTAGTAGACATTTTGTATAATTATATTTTCTTTACATTACCCTGCAAGAAATATAGAACTATAATGTGAATAAACTATACATATTCAAAACATTATTTAATTTCATTTAATCAACACAATTATATCTATATTTTAAAAGAAACAACCAGTAAATTCTTTCAAATACCTATAAAAATTATTCAATAATATCAAGTATTTTTCAGTTAAAATCTTAATTTTATTCCATTGCCTTACTTATTAATTTAATTTTATATTTATCAGTTAACTATGATACTTTTTATTAATCTTATCAAAGTTTACAAATCATAGTAAAATTGACGTTATGTTATCAAATGTTGTCTTATTTCATTTTCTTTCTCTATAAAACATAATCACATATTCAATATCTTGCTTTTATCTTTAATTAACAACTCGGAAACAAATAAACATTATAACTTATTCATTTTATTCTAGCAGAAAACATTCAATTTTAATGACGTAAGCAGTATTATATCTTTATTAACTTTATCATTTCTATATTCCATAGTTATGTTTTTACATAAATATATCGTTATCGGATAAGAATTTATTGATCATTTTGTTTAAATAGGAAATAAACTCAGTTGATATTAATAATAAAGTTATGTCAAATTTATTTGGCATTATCAGGGGCAGTTACAACAATTAATATAGCCTTAATATACAACAAAATCATTAATACCACCTTTTTTGAAATTGAAAATTTAAATAATAAGAAGTAAATTTTAATATCAAAGTAGTTAGTAGAATATTTTTTTTTTACATTAATTGTTGTAATTTATTTTTAACCTGACGATGATAAATAAATTCGACAAAATTTTAGGGTCCAAATAAAGTGTGCATATATATTCCTGTTTATGCACAAAAACCTTAATTATGATCCACATCTGTTTATCAATATTGTTAAGAATCCTAAATAAACTATATTTGTATATAGCTTTTTGGACTGTGCTTGGCACCAATATATAAATCGATTCAGATCATTATCAGAAGAAGAAACAAGGTCCAATAGCAAGAAGAGACTGTCTCTTGTTCCCCTGATAATGATGTGTAGCTAATATATAACAAAAGTAAGCTTTCTGCGATACTAATTACTAAATTGAGTAAATTATTTCAAGTGGACTCAAATACTAATAAGTTAAAGATATTTTAGCGATTTTGGTAATTCACTTTAAACTGAAACTAAAGTTCATTCAACATAGAACTAAAAAAGAAAAATAGAATACCTTGTGATTGCTTTTTATCTTTGATGGTCACCAGTATATTTCAGTTATCACAATAATAACACAGAAAAATTTAGGATTGAACTCAACTACCATTTAAATTTTCACAAGTAAATGTTTACTCAACTGACCTTATAGTTTCCACAACAAGGATTCTATTATTTTCAGTGTCCCACAATATTGTGGTGTGAAAGCAATTTGGGGTCGTATCTCCAATCCTTTGTACTAAAACTTACTACTTTCTATTACTATTTTCAGGTAAGGTCTGGATTAGTAAACAAGAAAGTCACAAAACTAAACAATTCTCTTTGATCTTTCTAATTAATATATTCATTAAACTATTTACGAAAAAATTAAATAGTTAATAGTTAAACAGTAACTAAATTACAATCAAATTCATAAATCAATATGTAATGTTTCAGATACACTACAGTAAATAAATCTACAACTTTTTTTTCTTCTATAAAAACCGAACGATAGATTATAGAAATGATATAAGTAATTTAGAAAGGCATTACTAATAACAACGAATAATTATTTGATCGGAATTAAGTTTGATTTCGGAACTAAACTAGACAAAAATACCACATCAATATCAACAGAAAAATGAAAAAGTTCTGATTCCTTTCGATTGTTTATTGACAAAGAACGTTTCTTTGGCAATAAAGAAATCATCGAACAGGTTTTTAGTTTTTATTTATATTGTTGTGAATACTATAATTGTCATCACTTGTGTTTACTGTGACACTTCTGCTCCTGTCATGTACATCAAATGTTCTAAAGTTACAGAAAAAAAATAATTATTATGTTACTTTACTGAACTGTATCAAAAGAAAATACTTTCACATCAGGGGTACATAATTAATTTAGCATAAATAATATATACTTATGTGAACTTTGGAATAATGTCCATTAATTGACTCTTATTCCACTGTTAAGGGTCTATGAGAAGTATCCCACTAAAGAATATTAGAATATACAACTAAACAATAAAAATAAAAACATAACTACAGAAGGAAGGTTATAAGTAACCTTCTGCACATCTGTTTGCAGGTTTGAAATAAGTTGCCAAATTGAAAGACAAATGTAAGAACCTAGTGAACAGTTTTAACTTGAATGTGTAATAACATTCAAAATGCGCAATTAATTTATAATCTGAATGAATCTGTTGAATAAAAATTGAATGGAATGAGAGATTGCTCTTGCTTGATCACTAACCAGAATTTTATGCTCTTTAAATTTAACAACCACAAAAAAAAAAGGAATCATATCCGACCTACTTTTCCATAATGTTCCTGAATATATTGACTACTCAATATCTTCTCTCTTGGTGACAGAGAGGGTGTCCTGCCCCTTTTCTTTGGTTGTACCAATTTTGCTTGAAGTATCTGACCTACTTCTACATTAAAGATTTAAGACAAAGTTTCCCATCTAAAACTTGAAAATATTTTAAGTATTGTAAAAACATTAGAAAGTTTTTGTCAAAATTTCAAAACTCTAGGGTTATCAGTTTAGGAGAAATAAATGTTTTCTAAAAAACTGTTTTTGGCAAAAAAAGTGACTTTCCCATCATGCGTAATTCTTCCCAAACAATAGGGATCTCCATCCCTATGAGGCCCAATTTTGTGTAAAATATCAACTTGATCCATCAAAGATTCTGGACCGTAGTGTGGTAGCAAGCAATGCTAACACACTCACCCACCCACCCACACACACAGACATCATCGAAAAAACTTCATAAAACGACTTCTGGGACCTCAAAACATGTAATTCCGTCAAAATGTCGAGATGGAATTTTTTCACGATCACTATACTTTACTTATAGTAAAGAAAAAATGTAGGTAGAATTTAACATTTAGAATTCAATTGACGTTTTCAATACAATGCTTCTTCATAAACAAATAATATTTCATCAAAATATTATTACTCAAACTTTATTTTACTTTTTTTTTTATTTTGTTTCCTGATAAAATTTTAATTAAAAATTTAAAACTGTGTGAAGTCTTCAAACTGAAATTATTGAATGAAATGAAATGTGATATGGTTTAGCCTCTTAAACTTCAAAACCCAGAGTCTACTTCTCCCATCTCACTAGCCTCTTTCTAGTGGTCATAGTTCTTTCATCGCGATTAGCGGCCTTCCTATTCTGAAAAGCTTTGTCACTTATGATATTTCTCTCCTTCGCCAACATATCAATTTGAATGATTTCCGCAAATTTAGGATTTATAGGTTCAGAAATTTTCGATAAGACTACGCTGGTAAGAACAGACGCCTAAGAGGACTGGCGTCTTAAAGTATTAAAGTATACTGTTTGGTCGAGCTGTATCCGTATTTCAACTTCTTTCAACAATTGCAAGATACTTTATTGTACCCTAGGTACCTATCTATTTGTGTAAAATAATTGATAAATAGTTGAAGGGTTCCAACACATGAGATTAAAAAAAGAAATAAAGCAGGTAACGTTATCTTAGCATGTAAGATGTCAATCTAAGTTTAACTTAGAAAAACTTAGAAAATCTAATTTAGAATATAACTTAGAAAAAAGGGAAGAACGTGACAAAACTATAAGACTGAGCTGAAAAATTAAAATATAAGGATAAACAATAAAAGTATAAACAATCATGAATAAATAGAATGTTAGATAATAAAGGATAACGGTAAAATAAATAACATAAACATAAACGAAGAAAAATGTGAGGAATGTAGAAAGACGTATAAACAAACTGCAGATGATTTTTTTCAAATATTATAAGAAATTAAGTTTAATTTTTAAAATTACACATGATTTGACACTTAGGACAAATATGGTGCATTTGTATATATGTTTTACCTGTACTAAGAAATAAGAAAAAAAAACAAAAGAAAAGTAAATATAATAGAGAATGGAACTTTAATTTAAATTAGTCCCATAACAGAATTTGAATTGATGATATTCCGTTCTGTCAAAGAGCTACTCACTGTGTGGTTTAATTGCCAACTATATTTACTTGATGGCGAACCATCAAAGCAATATTGCACAAGTCCATACATTTAAATCACAGATGACAAATTAATTCTGGTAGGGAACTAGACAGCTGAGGGGGCTGATAAATTGACGTTTCCGTCTAACAAGCAGCTAAATGGCTTCCAACATAATTTAATAAATTAGTTATAAGGGGCTTAATACTATTAAAATGAAGGAAAAGGGGGGTTTAATTACCCCATTAAATTGTGAAGGTTGGGGGAGGGTTTTTTTTTTTTTTTTTTTTAAGGAAGGAGGGTAGTGTCTTGTCGAAGGGTAGTCGGATATTGATTAACGTGGGAGAACGTTAATCAATCACGCCGGGATATGGCATCATCCAGCATCTGGATTCCAGACCCCATTCACCGCCATTCTAATCATTCCCTGTCATTCTTCAAATGACAAAAATAGAGACGTTACATCCAACTAAATTGAAATCAAACTTCAGTTTATAAAAAAAAAAAAAATCTGTAGTGGTCTATTTTCAACTGAACTATAAGTACATCCATTGCAGAATAAACAATCAATTAATTAATTTTTTTAAAACTTTTTTGATCAATAAATTTTGTGACATTGGCATGTTTCTGTAAAATAATTGGCGAAGTTATGAAATGTTTGTTTCTATGAAATACCATATATATGACTCAATAATGAAATGAAAAAGGTAATATAATCATCAATTCAAATCGTATGGTTCAACAAATTAAATAGCTAACAATATAATAAGAAAGGAAACGTTTAATTATAAATCAGATTTCTAACATTCATTGCAAGATTTTATTATCAAACCGCAATTGTAATGAAAGAAAATAGCGACATCACCCCATGAATTAGCAATGGGAGAAATAGAGCTTGTTAAATTATTATAATTATGTCAGTTAATTTTATACATTTAGAGTATATTTCATTTTAAACAATGATGATGGTTTAGTAATGTTTTGTAATTATTATTTACAATACAAAGTCGTTTAATTGATAATTGATTTTGATTATTATCATAATTTTACTAATAATTTTTTAGATAAAATAATTTCAAAAATTTGGAGTGGCCTATACTCAACTTTACTACAAGTAAACACATGAATTGGGCTTTGCTTGTATTTTCATTTGGCTAAAGTGTAAACTTATTATCACAGTCATATATAGTCAATGATGATTTCATTTGTTTTAATACGGCAATTCCCTTTTATCACTTGTAAAAAACATTAAGACAAATTTTTTCAAATTAAAAATTATAAATTTCAAACATCCAGAACAATGTAACATGTTATCATTATTTTTATTAATATTATTATTATTAATATTATCCTGAGGGACTGAATGTCATCAGATGGTGATGACAAACCTGTCTTTTTGGGCATTTCTTTGACGTTTTTGAATTTCCTTTCAGATTTAAGTTCTTTAATGAATATTGAAATAGTTTTTTAAATAGGTGTCTATTCTAGTTACCATTGATCTACTTCCTTCTTCATCTATTCTGTAATTGCATTTTTCATAAAGTGGCGTTTGGTGCTAAAGGCCTCCGAAGTTTATTTGTCTCCAAACTTTTCCAACCTGTCTACTGCCTTATTCCTTCGAATTTCCTTGTTGCCAGGTACCTACATCAGAATTGAATTATTTTTACTGTTTTTATTCCTATTAATTTTTAATTTGAGAAAATACAGACGAAATCGTGTAAAATATTCTACGAAGGCCATATAATGTGACATTTAATATTTCCTTCTAATAAATTTTTGAATTTTTGAGCTCCCACTGAAGCATTTACATTTCTTACCAGTTTAAATAGACCGTAAAATGCATCCTCTGCAAATATCTACGGTAGAGTTGTTTCACAGCTTCTCCATGCTGGATATGGATTATTCAATTCAATTGCTCTTGTTATCAGTATTGGCCCGTTTATATTTTACGACCAATGCATATGATATCATTTTTTATCACAGCAATAATAGTGATCATGTAGAGTAAAAATATATAATTCTGATTAAGACCCGATTAACAGAAAAAAGCCTTTGTGATCTTATCCAGTGCATCCGTTACATGGCTTTTTTTAGTTTAGTATTTTATCTAGTGAGACTCCAACATTTCTGCATACCTCTAAGAGTTTAGTTTAGTCTTATTAATGAAGATGTCTTTGAGACATTATTTTCTCTTGAGTAAAAGTATAAAGACAGTTTTCTTGAATTTATATTGTTTAATCATTGTTTACAAGTTTGGAAGACATGCTGCTGCATAGGCTCAAATTCAGTACCATTCAAGTTGGTCTTCTCATATTAACAAAGACATCTGTGTCCTTGCATACCGAAACCTTGATTACTTGCAGCATCTATAACTAATCTAAGCAACTCGGTCAAATCAGACTCCCTGACACTAGCCTTCAGCGGACTCAATAATAGTTACAGCAGACCCTACACTAACACTAATTATTGTTGTGCTTGATTGTGGTCATCAATTCTATAGTTCATGTATGATTACATACATTGACTACTTCTGATTGAATGAATTCAAATCAGTGTAATTAAAACTGTTTTAATATCCAAAACGCAGCCCAGATTGATTCTTTGAAGGTTTAAAAAGTTTTCTTTTTTGAAAACCAAAATTCTTCGAGCTCATTCAGATAGGTTTGTCATTTTTTTTGAAGATTATTATTTACCCAAACTGTCCCATATTACTACAGATAGAAGCTATTAATTCTTACTTCTGGTGTAATATTACTCATCCTATGTAATATTACATGAAATGTTTGAGCTATTACAAATAGCTCATGAAATATTTGTATTAAGACAATACCTAATGCGATATTTTATGTTTATTTAATTTTCGAAGATTTAACATGAATGTAGTAACCTTATTGTCATAAATAACAGAAAATTATCTTTCCCATATTTTAAAATTACCGGAAAATAGAGTTCATACACATATCACGAACTATGTGTCTGGAATTAGACGTAGATTCCTTGAAACATTTTTGTTAGACAACCATTCTTCACCCTGAAAAGCATGATCAAATATTTTAATGTTGTACTATACAAGTTGGAAAACATATCTTTACTACTCTTTTTGTTATATCATTCTGTGTTGATCTTATTTTTTTGAAGTAAGTATTCAAATAACAGTGGCTCACAAACAGATATTTCAATATGATATGTTTTAACTAAGTTATAAATAATATATTCAAACCGAATGTCATATTTCTCACCACAAAATTTTATAGCAAACACACAAACGTTTGAATATATAACCCAGAGCACATAATCACAGGTATCTATACAGATGTAAAAAACAATGAATTATCAGAAGAAATTTACATCTGACTAAATATCAATAAGTATTTTATTTACTATTAATGTACTTATCGTAAACATTTTTAAAAGAATATTAACATATATTACGCTAGTAATAAAAGCTGTAAAATGATATTGCTAAAATTTCCAAATAATGAAGTGTAAGCATAATTTTGTTTCAAAAAGGTTTAGTTTATACTTTATACTGGAAGTGTAAAGAACATTGTTATATTCCAAATAATACAGCTGTGTTTGTATTTAGGATTGGGAATAAATATTTTTGAGTTTTGCGGTGGGGGAGGGAGAGGAAGTGTTTCTCTTTTGCTTAGTAGAGGTTACTAGCAATGTAAGAGCTGGCTCTGCTCCAGCACACGGACACTTCCTTTGTGTTCTTAAGAAGGAAACACTGCGGCTAAAGGTCGGCCCAGCTTCACAGTTGACGCTCTCTCCCCATGACCATCGACCTTTCCTAAAACTCCTTTTCAGACAATTAAATTGTCACATGAAAATCTTGCCAGCCTTTCTTTCAAGGTGACTTAAAAAAAGCAAAAAAAAATCACAATTTTAGACTACTGTCAAATAAATTACAATTCCTCTATCATACTATCTAATAATGTATAACCAACAACTTGTAGCCAACTGGAAAAACATTTTGTTTTAGTCAAATTTTCGATTACAGTTAAATTTTTACTCAAAAAGAACTTGAGGCATTTGACTAGATTTCTATTATGATTGAACTTCTATTAGGCTTAAATATTTAAATTCATAAATATTCAATTTAAATATTCAGTTAAAATATTAAATTAAAAAAGATGATTTTATAATACAATATAAAGAACTAGCTTTAAATAATTGAGTCAAACTGAAATTGTATTTCATTAAAAGTTATTAATTGGATATTTCTGTTTGAGCAGTTTTAATAAAACAGAGCTAAAATTTAATTAATAAGGCGAAAAAAAAGGATGGCATTTTGTTTATTTAGCTTTTGACTCCAAAACGTAATAAAATTAGTTTATTTACAAAAATAAAAATGTTATATTTTTTTGTAGTTTCTATTTTTTATAGCAAATATGTGCAGCAAACTACAACTTGAGAAAGTTTTCTTATTTTGCTACTTTTTAGGTGTAAAGTCAACATATTGTATTATAACTTTTTAAGCTTTTCATAAGAAATTAAAATGTTTAAGCAATATAGGATGCAGTGAGGTACTTTGAGAGAAAGCTTGTTTCCCAACGTATACACTTATAACGCTTTTAGTAGTGTTGTTCTAATGGCAAAAATTGTGGCTCATTTATTATTTGCCACCCGTTTTCATATTGGACGAGCTACATTGCCAGTTGATGCTACATCGAGTGTCTAAATTTTACTCACTTCAAGTATATTTAGAATAGGGATTATTAATGAGTATATATAAAACCAAGTTTTCACTATAAACACCTAAAATAAAAACCATAAGAAGAAATTAGAAAAATTACTAGGACTTCTAACCAAAGCAAGTGGTCTTCGTCAGAGTCCAACAGAAGCTAAAAAAAAGGGATATAGAGTGGGGTTGAAGAAAGTGGGAGGCAAGGAAGGTGTGTCGAAGAGCAAAAAGAGCAAGAAAGTGAGTAAAGGGCTAGGATGGTAAGTCAGGACAACAAAGGAGTTCAGCAATTAAAGTAGAAAACTATCTGCTAGCTGTCAACCCATGTCGAGAAAGCTATTATCCTCGTCAGTACTGAGTCGAGCTTGAATAAACCGGTACTAATGTTTATAGTATTTATGGTACTATCTTTAATCAGAGAATATTCGCTAATATTTCTTAGCAACCAGATTTTTTATATGTAACCATTTTAGCTTCTGTCCAATTTATGTCATGATTCTCACTGTTGACATGCAAGAATAAGGTGCTATTCTGTACATACTCATAGTGAACAAAGTATAGAGTAAACTATGTTCATACTCATACTGAACAAAGTATAGAGTGAACTATGTTCATACTCATAGTGAACAAAGTATAGAGTAAACTATGTTCATACTCATAGTGAGCACGTTCATACTCTGCACCCAGTATATCTTTATTCAGTATAAGTGAAATTCTGATGATGGAACCATTGTTTTCTTTGAAAGACCTTAGTCATATTTATAAATTTCTTACTGTGGTTTATGCGTTGATTTTTATTTCATGCGTTTACAATGAAATCTTGTTATATGTATATTTAAATGACTGTTTTTAGATCCTGTTGAGTTATGAAAAATGAACTTAATGAAGATGGCGGTATTAATATATTACGGGTATACTCATGGGTTTCTGTATCCTATTTCAATAACAGTTCTGATTAGTCGCAGGAAAGTGGAATAAATTGGTGAAGCATGTTGAATAGAATGCTAGTTTGAAGGCTACAGAGTAGGAGGTGGGAGTTGGTTTAATGAGGCAGTTAGGAGGGCTTAGGTTGTTGTGCTCGTGTCACTCCTAGGCTGCAGGCTACCCTGAGGAGGTCTTGGAACGGTAGAGTCAGAGCTGGATTAATCTTGACAGGCAGCTCCTCGGGTCCTCTTTAATTACCTATTGCAATCTTACAAAACGACGTCCCCCCCACCCCCCGGTCCAGAGAAAACTGAATCCTCTTTCCAATAACATCAACTATTATCGATTGACCTCATTCATTGCAATCTTGCACAACTAAACGTATTTCATAATTTCTATTTTAAAATCGATTTATTCTTAAAAAAACCTGGAGTGGCCTACAAAAAAAATTTTACTATAAGTAAACTTAATATCAGACTTCTTGGGTATATAATTTATAATGTCTCATTTAGGCATAATATAAATGTGTAAATGGAAAAGGTTTATTAGTCTTTCATTCCTGTAGGTAGTAGTGGTGACTTATCCACTTATCAATATATACGCTTATTTTTATATATCACAATAACTACCGCGGTAATAACATTTTTGAAAAGCGAAAGTGAAGATTTCGTGTTACAAAATAATCTCTTACAGGAGAACATGTCTTCTGTTTTAATAGCCATTGGGTCACTTACATAATTTATTTGATCTTCTACATTGAAGATTTAAGACAAAGTTTCCCATTTAAAACATAAAAATATTCCTATTTTCTAAATAAATGAAAAAAGAATCTGGCAAATATAGCTGTGATCCGTTAGTCCAGGATGAAAATCCCCTTATTTTTTTTATACTTTTAATGTTGTTATTTTATGATAAGTATATGATAAGTAAATATGTTCGCAAACTTCTTTGGTATATAATTTCCCATTTAAACATAATATACTATAAATGTCTATAAGGCAGATGAGTAATAATATTTCATACATATGGAGACTGTGCAGATAGTAATTCACCCAGTTATCAATACACACACTTATATTTGATTATCACACAAATGATACGTATAATACTCTTGATATTACTACAGAAATAACATTTTGGCAAAGCCAAAGCAAAAAAACGTATTACCAAATAATCTCTTACAGGAGAATATGTCGTTTGCTACCACAGCCAGTGGATCTCATACATGGCCATCTATAGAACTATAGTGCCAGTGAATCTGTTACTTAATGCTGTTTATCTGACCTTCTTCTATATTAAAAGTTTATTTAAGTCAATTCACTGAAAAAATCTGGAGTGGCCTACACTTTTTCATGAACGAAGATAGATAGGACACAAAGTTAAGAAACACACTTACAAACTCAAATTTTTGGGCAATCGTCTTCAGGAGTCAAGAGAAAGGGAGACCAAGCACGTTGTAGACGCAACGGCTAGTAACAAAAAGAAGGATTGAAGACGGATTGCTCGAAAGATGGAGTTTGTAAGTGTGTTTCTTTACTTTGTGTGCTACCTATCTTCAATTTTGAACTGTTATTGTGTCCAGTTTGGATCGCCTTTCCGTTTATTAAGTGAATATATATATATATATATATATATCTAAAAAAATAACACATAAAGAACGAGATCAATTACTGGATCAATATTTCGAACCGAAGTTTGTCATCAGGAAGAGAGTAGAGGGGAAGAAGAAGAAGAGAAGTACGTGTGTTTAAGACAGTGGGTGGAAGGCGGCCATATATATATAAACCAATAGAAAGAAGGTAGCACACAGATAGACAAAAGAATAACTCACTTCTATATTTCCACCTTCGTCGGCATCAGGAGGCGAAGAGGCCCACAGGAAGGTAGAGCGGTGACTCTAATATATATATATATATATATATATATAATAAAGATTTCACATAAACACGTGAAATAACAATCAATGATCAAACCACAATAAGAAATGGGAAAACAAGACTAAGATCATTCAACCGTAACAAGCGGTCTTCATCAGAGTAAAAAACCCAACTGAACACTGAGTGTTTTTTGACTCAGCGGTTTTTGACTCTGACGAAGACCGCTTGTTACGGTTGAAAGATCTTAGTCTTGTTTTCCCATTTCTTATTGTGGTTTGATCATTTATATATATATATATATTAATATGCAGTAAATTCACAGCTAAGCACGTGATCCAATCAATGAAGTCTAAACCACAAGGGAAAAGAAAACAAAAGAAATAAATGCTCTGAGGCCTTTCACTTTATGTCATCAGAGAGCAAAGAAAGTAAGAAAGGTTCTCACTTTGTTTGCTCTTTGATCACATAAAGTAAAAGACCTCGGAGCATTTATTTCTTCTGTTTTCTTTTTCCTTACGATTTAGATTTAATATGTATATATATTGCTTTGAATTGTTTTATACTTCCCGTACATTCTTGTGGCTTAACAAAAATTTAGTATTACTTGCGTATTAAGCGACAGTTTAGACGCTATAAGCCACGGTTAGTGTTTTTTGTGTAAATTGGGTGTGCTTTTAAGAGCTGAGTATAAGATAAGTGGAGTACAGTAGAGAGTAAAATATTGAGTGAGACAGTGAAGAAATACAGCCACTGCTATAATTTAGCATCAGCCATCATTACTCTGAACCTGCTTTATCTTTTTTGAATTTTACTTTGATAATCTCGGAAATCATTGGATTATCACCGCCGGTTGATCATTATTATCTTATTAGTTATTAATACTACCCTTATTCTAGTCTCGAAATTCATCTAAACTGGTAATCACTTCGTATTTTCCTTTAATGTTCCCTCTTTTTCTCTGTCTCTTTCTGTCTCCATCTCCCTCTGAAGTGGAGGACTAAGTGGCAACTAAGTAGCAGTAAATTTCATCACGGGTTGAGCTGAAGAACTTAGGTCTCCCACTGTTTAATTTCAATCTAATTTCATACATACATTATTCTAATTTATTTCTAACTTTAATAATTTGTTTTAAACGTTAGTCAAAGTGAATTGGTTTTTAAAATCTTGAACAGTTCTTAGGTGGATTTCCGTATTTCTTATTATTTGAGTCAACATTTTAATTAAATTTATTATTTAAAAATAATTACGTGTTTAAATTTTATAAATATAAAGATTTTGAAACAAGTTTATAATATAAGGGATTTTATTTTTGTTTTTTGTAACAAAGAGGTATCTTAGTCGTTCATAAAGGGCTGAGATGATTCAAAGGACATCCGGATTAGTCGAAGATTGGATTATTTTTAAATAAAAAAGAAAGCAGCAAAAAAAAATTTTAAAATGGAAGATATTTTTAAATGTAGTATTTTCGTCCTGCCGAATTGCAATAATAATTTAATTGGTCCGAGCTGAATATTCATTTCTTGTTGAAGGGCGAAGGATTTCTCTGGGGAGGTCATGTTCAATGCTGACTGAATACTTAAAATTCTCAGTCAGAATAAATTTTTTTTTGTAAAGAAGTGTAAAAGATTTTTTGTGAATTAAATTTTTCATTTCTGATTTAAAGTTGAATAAAATAAATTATGTTACTGTCTGCAAATAACTTCAAACAAATAACTAAAACAGTATGATTATAAAATTATTTAAAGCCTTCAAGTTGTAATTTGACTCATTCATATATTACTTAAACACATTTATATATGTTATTTGTATTGAAAAGAAATACAAATAAGATTTTTCAATTATTGTATAATGAACGAAATGAACCTATAAAACTTTTGAATAGTAATATTTTAAATATTCCTTTAATACCAAATTAGTATGGTTGCTGTAAAATGTGTAGAGGTACTGTTTAAAGAAAATTTTAAGTAAGAAAATAAGTTTTTTTATTAAAACTTTTCAGAAACAGAACAAATATTACTAACATTATTGTAAATTATTGTTCAGGACGACAATAATGCTGTATTGGAAGACAGATTTATTCCAAGTAAATTTATGCTAAGAATTTTCAAAACTACGAAAACTACTTCCAAAGAATTTGAATATTCTTATACAAAACTGACAGCAAGCAGGAATGGAATATATTAACGTCACAAATTAAAATTTAGTAATCGTAACGAAAAATATCAACGTTTTTACTGACATATGTTTTGGGTTGTCGGAAATTTTGACATTCTTTGGATAGTATCTATAGTAGTTTGGTGGCTTCATATGAATAAAAATAAGTTCATCGCACTACAGGCTACAAAGTTTGTTAGAGAATTGTGAAATTCATTCTATAATTGTTCTTTTTTTAAGGAAAAGACTTTACTATTTTTGAGCAATGTCGGACCTTACGCACATTACATAATTGTATATTCCATAAAAATAAATCAGCATACATACATATAACATTATCAGAGTATAAAAAATGTGATTAAGAAATTCAATATCATTAGAAGAAATTCCAGTACTTTAATCTTACGAAATTCTAAGAAACAACTATTAACTTTTACCTGTTTTGTTTGTCCGGTTTAAATATATTAATTTAAGTAGTAAGCCGAGGGCACAGTCTAAATTTAACAAAAAATGATTGTTATTTATATGAAAACTATTTGATTTATAAAATAACTGATATTGAAACTTATAAAATGAAAAATAATGCAGACCTAAGCATTGCTGATTGCTCTCACTCAATCAAAGAGTATGCGATATCTTTTAAAGTTCCCTCAGGGCTATAATCAATTCTTTATTTTGTCACCTCTATGGTTACAATATGTATTGTCCAAGTGAGTGCACTTAGATGAGAAATTTTAGGTACTTAATCTGCAAGTACACACTTCATGAATAATTAAGCTTTTGTCGCTCAAGGGGAATTCCTAAAAGATTTCTACCCTTTACATATTAAGCCTGAACTGAAAAGCGAGAACTATAGCACACACACACACACACACACACACACACACACACACACACACACATAGAGAGAGAGAGAGAGAGAGAGAGGACAAGTGCTTCGGTAAACATCGTAATTTTGATGCTCTTTCAACTTTGATGAGTTGTTTTTAATTCTTCAAGTAGTTCATTTATAATAAAAGTATTAATTACTTTGCACTCAGAACATTTCTAGAAATGTAAATGACTTTCAAGTTGAAACTACTTGAAACTTAGAAAACAAGTTTTCACGTTGTCAATACCATTTGCAAGATTCTCAAGCGTCTATTCAATGATATGTTGAGTAAAGTCAACTTACTTACTTTATGAATGGGAAAAGGAGTTTCCTAGAGACTCATACAGAGAATGAGAAATGATTTGCAAAGCACGTCATTACAAGTTATATACTCCTCATTTTTTTCTTTAGCATAAAAACTGATTTCAGAAAATTGTTGCATTTGACTTGAAATTTAGTTTGGACCTTGTACTTAATTCAAGAGTACCTAATGATGTTACTAGAGAGTTAATAGAGTTCTAATGATGTTACTAGAGAGTTAATAGAGTTCAAATGATATTAGAATTCTATTTTTGAACTGGTTGAAATACATTCCAAAACTTTTATTGTTGCTACTATTTTAGAAGATTTGGTTGGTCTGAAATCATAACTCTAGACGGCTGTCACTAACTGTGTTTGTATTGAATCTTCGTGAAGTGTTTTGGGATTGAATTTGAACACAAATGAGTGAAATGAATCAGAAACATAACTGGTGCACAAAAGTGAAATCGGGGATGTTTTGACAAAAAAAAATCTTTGTAATCCCTTTTGCGGGAAGGACCATAGGGGTTTAAAACTTTATCTAACTTGTATCCAATGATGAGAAACGAATTAATTGTAAAAAAAAAAGAAATTCTTTTCCGTTTAATTTGCAAATTACACGACTACAATTAGTATTAAAAATATCGTTTAAAAACTTGTATTCATTGAACTTAAAAGAACTTGAACACTCAAGAGAAATAAACGTGTATTATTTCTAATGTAGTGCAATCTGTTATTATGTGGTATTTACTCATTGTAGGGTAAAAATCTAATGAAATGGTCTCCACATATAAAACTTTTAATGATATAAACAACGCGTTTCGAACACGTAGTGTTCTTCTTCAGGCATTAACTAAGGGTGAGTGCCTGAAGAAGAACACTACGTGTTCGAAACGCGTTGTTTATATCATTAAAAGTTTTATATGTGGAGACCATTTCATTAGATTTTTACCCTACAAACGTGTATTAACCTGATATTTATATTTATCAGGAAATTTCTACGATAAATTTACTAAAGTTGTAATACTTAGTCAATTTATGTTAGGATTAAAAGTTAAAGCTAATATTTTAGTTAGTTTTGTTACTTTGTGGTTATTACAAGTAAAAATCATCTACTTTTAATTATCTCCATCGAAAAATTTGACCTCCAAATGATTTCGTCTTTTCTGTGAGAACGTTTCTGGGGGACATAGCAGGAGGAAGAGAGTGAGAACTGTAATGAATACCTGCGCAGGATACACGAGGATGCTCGTGTGAAAAGGATGGAAGCTGTTCTGTACAAGCTTCCTCAAGACCGGGTCAGCAATCTTAACCTCTTTATTTCTTTAAACATAACCGCTTTTTTTTTTTAACTTATCCTGCTCTTTTCTAAACTTCGTAAAAATACACATAACTAATATGAAGTTAATATATAAATAAATATAATATGGAACTAATTACATAGTATTAATATATCTACTTTATATTAAGGTAGATAATATAATTAATTTAACAATAGAGAAACACTGAGTTTTATTTTCTACCAACTGAGTACTTATAGTAAATTTAACTTAAACTTTTTTTATAAAATAATTAAGTACATCATAAATTTAAAATGTGTCAAAAATTATAAAGTACTACTTTTGTATTTGAAGGCCAAAGGTTATCTTGTATTTTAGATAAAAGTACCCAGTTTAGTATGTTTAAGAAATTACAAAATGTTGTTACTGTGTCCTGTTTATACTGTCAAAGCCAATGATGTGTTTGATAATACAATCACAGAGGATGTATCTTTTTTCAAGAGAAGGCGATCACAAACAATTGGCTTGTGATCTTCAATTGAGTCTTTAAAATAGCTCTTTATCAGTGAAAAGAGCGTTTAGGGTCTTTTAGTTTGTTGAAGTAAATTTGGCAGAACCTCAAATCGGCAACTAATCTTAAGCAGATATTCTGTAATTCTAGAAACTTTATATTTTGTTTAAAACATTGTAATAGGCAATATAATGTTTTAATATTAAACAAATAATATACCGTCTTACCTCGTACACTGCCGTAGCTCTCGGACCAGTTTCGGGTGTCACCCATCTTCAACAAGAACTGATCTAAGGAATCCTACCTTTCTGATTATATAACCTGCCTACTATTCCAATGCCTATTCCTTAGGTCAGTTCTTGTTGAAGATGGGTGACACCCGAAACCGGTCCGAGAGCTACGGCAGCAGTGTACGAGCTAAGTCGGTATATTATTTGTTTAATATTAATAATACTAACCTCTGTGGTAATGACGAAATGCATGAATTTAATATAATATTGCATGATTAAAATGTCATGAATTTTGAATATTAGAATAAAACATTACATAAAGAAGGAAAACCATTCAATTCTGCCTATAATGAAGTTTCAAATTGTATCAAAATATCTAATCTTCAAATATTTATTATGAAACGATTTTTAAAGCTAAACAATCTCAGTGCTCATATTAATAACATTATGGTAAATTTGAAATTCCACATCATGAGTAAATACCATACTATAACAGATTGCACAACTAATGAATTAATTAACATTTTAATAAGAAACAATGACTTCACTTACAAGCGCTAGTCTCCAGTTAGCATTTAAACGATTCATAAGTCGAAGAAGACGGTCTAGTGTTTATTCTGACTGTGAAGCAATTTTCTTAAGAGGAATATCTTTAAGATATTCAAACTTAAAACTAAACAATTAATACAGCTTGAAGAATCAAGTAGAAAGTTATACTCTAGTGTCAGACTTTGGAAGAGATGATGAATAAGTTTTTTAGGTATCCTTAAAAAAAAAGTTCATAAGATGGCTACAAGGAAATTTTTACGACAATCTCTGATAAGATACAAACAAAGATATGCGATTATATTAGACTGAAATAAATACTACTTTGAAACATTATTCTAAAAAGTTTTAGTTAAACACTACTATATAAAGTTTATAAAAATTTAATATTAATAAAATTATTAAAGCATTTAAGGAATAACTTTTAGAAATAGTTTACTTCTTTATTCTTCCCAATGGAAATAGTTTAAATTTGAATACTTCTATCTTTTATTTTGAATGTGGTTTATTCAACTGTAAAATAAAACCATAGTGACAAACACAGGCGAAGTTTACTTTTTCTTTTTTATTTATTTATTGAAGTAGGGAATTGTTCGACCATACTCCAGCAGTTCCATCTCCCAATACTCTTGTTTGACAACTGCATCTGTTTTTTCTCTGAGTGATTTTTTCAATTATTTGCTGTATTCCAACTGAAAATTGTCGAATTTAATATTCAATTTGCTACTATTTTGTAAAAAAAATATTTTCGGTTTTCTATAATCTCTAATCAATTTTACCGATAATTAATTCTAATAACCGAACTTTGTTTCTAATAAATTTATAATTCTAATAAATGAAAAAGACAACACAAAGAAGAAACGAGAAAACTTACTGGATCGATATTTCGAACTGAAGTTCGTCGTCAGAAAGAGAGTAGAAGGGAAGGAAGAAGAGGTACATGCATTCACCTGTACAAGTAGAACGCGACTGAGTGGAATCCTCAGTTTTTTCGTTTCTTTTATCTGTTGTCCTTTTCATATATCTATATATCTTAATAAACCGAAATACGATCCAAACTGGTCACAATAAAAGTTCAAAATTCAAGAAGAGTAACACACAGAGTAAGAAAACAAACTTACAGACTCAAATTTTCAAAGGGAGTTACTTGCCATTGCGTCTACAACGTACTTGGTCTCCCTTTCTCTTTTCTCCTGAAGACGGATACCTGAAAATTTGAGTCTGTAAGTGTTTCCTTACTCTGTGTGTTACTCTTCTTGAATTTTGAACTAGTATATATATATATATATATGAATGAATATATATTCAAGTTAAATCGGAAAAATGCAAACTGGACACAAACAAGTTCAAAAACAAAGAAGAAAAACACACAGAGAAAGAGATACATTTACTAATTCAAATTTTTAGTTAATCCACCTTTATGGAGATAACAATAGAGTAGTGTGTCTCTATGTGTGTTACTCTTCTTCCTTTTTGAACGTATATATATATATATATATATATATATATATATATACTTTTTCGTTGAAAATACGATCCAAAACGGACAAATATAGTTCAATATAGAAAAATAAACATGGAGAAATCAAAAGAACACACTTACAGTCTCTAATTTTTGGTTTGAACTGTCTTCAGGAGAGATAAGAGAGGGAAACCAAGCACACTGGCTACCAGTGCGCTTGGTTTCCCTCTCTTAACTCTCCTGAAGACAGTTCAAACCGAAAATTAGAGAATGTAAGTGTGTTCTTTTGATTTCTCCATGTTTATTTTTCTATATTGAACTATATATATATAAAAAGATTTTACATAAACACGTGAAATAACAATCAATGATCAAACCACATTATGAAATGGAAAAACAAGATTAAGAACTTTCAACCGTAACAAGTGGTCTTCGTCAGAGTCAAAAACCCAACTCAGTTTTGACTCTGACGAAGACCGCTTGTGACGGTTGAAATATCTTAGTCTTGTTTTCCCATTTCATATTGTGGTTTGATCATATATATATATATATGTATATATAATTAATTTTTAGAACACAACAAGAAAGGATAAAAAGACTAAGACCTTTCAGCTGTAACAGGTGGTCTTCATCTCATTCAAATCGCGGACGAAACTAATGATGTAGAAACATCTGGTAAAGGGTTGAGAGGAGTGGGAGGGAAGATAAGTATTTTAAAGTGTGTAAAGTACTGATAAGGACAATAGTCCAGGAGAGATGTTTGCGCAAACAAAGGAGTATAGGAAGAAAAAAGTAAAAAACTATCCGCTAGCTGTCAACCCAGACAGATATATAACTAAAAAAGAAAAATCGGAATCCGTCAGTTTCTTCCACTTTCAAGTTTCTCCACTTTGTACGTATTTAATTTCTTAATTTCCTTTGTATTGTAGGCTTTTAAAAATGTACGTATTTAATTTCATATTTTTCTTTGCATTGTAGACACGTTAAACAGAATTACTAGCAATTTTATATTACAACATTTATTTTGTGATCATTTTTTCCTTTATAGTTGAGTGTTGGATTTTCAAGTTAGCAGCAGCATTAAATCTACTTCGATATTCAGTTTTTATGGTAGTATAAAAGGAAAATCCGGTTTTACGTAAGTAGGTAGACCTTTGAAAAAGATTTTGAATAAAATCGAAACGTTGGCAATGAGAGTTTGTTTGATAGTGGAAGAAACTGACCGCATCCCAATTTATCTTTTTTAGTTTTGTATATATATATATATATATATATATATACATTTTTTTACTCTCTTATTAATTTTGTCTAAGATGCCACTTGGCCAGCTTCTTTTCAAGTTAAATCCTGTTAGCAGGAAGTTAGTTTGTAGAATTGAATCTCTCAGTCTGAAGATCGTGAATGCCGAGACTGCGGTTCACTTTAATATATCAACGTCGAAACTACAGTAAAGTATAATAAAGTATAAAGTAGTGTGGTATATATATGACTTTATATAATGGATGTAGGAGTTATATATATAATAAGCATATTTGGTCATTATGCTTATAAGATAAACTGTCATCTTCCTTTTTGTGACTGTACTTTTCCTTGAATACATCCTCAGTTACAATTGTGAATGGTCATTTGAGTGTCTACCTTCATTATGCGGTTATACCAATAATTTAAGATAGTGTATCAGTTCATTCGATATTTGTCATATTATTAGTTTATTTGAGTTTTTTGTTCTATTTGTGTGAATTATGCAAATTCAAAATATTATCTCTTTTATAATATATTAAATATGTTTAATATAAGAATTTAATGGGAATATTTTATTGTTAGACATACTTATTGTTTATTTAAAAAAATGACTATATATTATGATAATATAAATACGGTATGATTGAGTTTAGTTCAAGTATAATTTATAGAAAAATTTGCCGTTGGTTTTTTGTTTTCATCAGCTTAATTTCCAGGGGACAGTTTAATTTATGTTTAATAATAAAATGTATATGAGGTCGCGAGTCCCCCTTGAAGTGATAAATTCTCACTGCCCTGTCTTATGACCCTGAGCCACCACCCTATTTACTACCCCGGTGAGAAAAAATATCGCAAAAAATAACTAACCACCCCCTACATTTAACTTAGCTTTAAATCCTTACCATCTAGAGAATGTAAACTTTTTTAAAATTATGTTTTTAGTAAAGTATTTTCATTATTATAAAAGTCAAAAGCATAAACTGTTCTATTCATATGTTTACAAGAAATATAAAGAGTCATACAGTGAAAGAGTTTTAAAAAGAATAAAGTATTAGTGAGAAGAAAACAGAAAGTAGAACATATTTAGAAGAAAGAAGAAAAATCTGGAGTGGCCTACACTCTACTTTACTATAAGTAACTCAATGTCAAATTTCTTGAGTATATAAAACATAACGTCTCATTTAAGCATAACGTAAACATCTAAATGGGATATAATTATTAGCCTGTCATTCCTGAGGTAGTACAGATAGTGATTGAAGGACATATCAATTTATAAGCTTATTTTTGTACATCACAAATAATTTATTATTTGCAAATAATTTCATTAGTATAACTACAGCAGTAATAACATTTTTGAAAAACCAAAGTGAACATTTCTTGAAACGAAATAGTATCCTACAAGAGAACATGGCTATTGTTCAAATAGCCAGTAGATTTCTTACATCGTTTACTTGACATCCTTCTACATTGAATATTAATGTAAAATTTTCAAATTTGAAATAGTAAAATACTCTTTTTTTCTCTGAAAAACTTCTTAAACAGCGAAGAAATTGTTGTTTTAAGGTGATTTGTTAAATAAAGATGTACGATAATTACAGTTATTAATCTCTAAACGAAAGATTTATATTTTGAATTATCTTTTACATTTTTGGTTTTTAACAGAATTATTATACTGGGAATTTTATGGCTTCTTAGTATTTAATAAGACCATTTTCCTTCCCCTTTGTCAAATAACATATATACGAATTTTTTTTTAATGAGTGTTATCATTTACCTGCACAATATTATTCCTGTTACATCTCTTATAAGTCAATAATATATTTTCATTTTTTCATTAGAAACATCAATTTTATCTCAGTGGATTCGCTCAAAAAATTTCTAAGTCAATAATGTAATGTAAAGTAATGTAAACAATGTAAAAAAATACAAAAAATTCGACAAGTATAGCAGGTGATCTCTAATTCTAGAATAAACAAACAGTTTTTATATCGTTATTGCTCTTTCCCGTAATTGAAACTTCATGAATTTTTTTTTGTGAATTGCTAATTTTTTCTTCCATTTTTGGTCAAATTTTCATTATTTTTTAACGAGCCGTTTAGCGTCAAAAAATCATTTTCTGAAAACACAAATCGTACTGTAACGCCCCTTTAGCGAAAGTAATTTCAAAAAAAAATATCTCAACTCATTCGCCATATAATGTTCTATTTATAGGCATAGTTTCATTCTTGTCCGTCAAACAGTATGGCTTGTATCGCTCTCACAAGGTTTGAGATTGAATTATAAGTCAAAATTTTTACATTTTATTGAAAAAAAAATATTTCCTGTTGTCTTAAAATTCTGAATATATTTTTCGTTTGTTGCATTTGTAACTTCAAAGATAATGTCAAAATTTCAAAACTCTAGGGTTATCAGTTTAGGAGAAATAAATGTTTAAAAAAAAAGGTTTTTGGCAAAAAAAGTGACTTTCCCATCATGCATAATTCTTCCCAAACAATAGGGATCTTCGTCTAAATGGGGCCCATTTTTGTGTAAAATATCAACTAGATCCATCAAAGATTCTGGACCGTAGCGTGGTAACAAGCAATGCTAACACACGCACCCACCCACCCACCCACCCACACACACACAGACATCATCGTAAAAACGTCATAAAACGACTTCTGGTACCTCAAAACATGTAATTCCGTCAAAATCTCGAGATCGAATTTTTTCACGATCACTATACTTTACTTATAGTAAAGTAAAAAATACTTAATAAGCTTGCAGTATATAAACATTACCCCTTCATCAATAGCCATAATGGAATCGTACGTTTACTTTTAAAAGACTCAAATTTACAGGCTTCACTCATCAAATGTGTGTTCATTTGTTATATTGCTCAATTTTTCCATAATTTACTATTTATAAAAAATTGAATAATGAAACCGTTGTGTTTGTTGAAAAGTGTTCATATTAAGTTTTCAAGGAAAATACAGTTTTTGAGGACGCCTAAGTTCAATAAGAAATAAGTTTTGCATGTTGGTTTCTAGATGTATGTATGTATGTGTATGTATGTGTGTGTGTGTGTGTGTGTGTGTGTGTGTGTGTGTGTGTGTGTGTGTGTGTGTGTGTGTGTGTATGTGTGTGTGTGTGTGTGTAAGCAGGATATGTCAAACAATAATAGAGCTATATAATCAAATTTCATATTTAAATTACTGTTGGCTTTAAAAAAAGTACTGTTTATATGAAAAAAAAATTTTTTTTTGCAACTTGATTAAAATGTGTGACAAAACTGGATTAAAATTGCAACAGTTGTAACTATGTTGCTAAAGTTAAAATTGCTACAGGGTGTAATCAACATAGAATTGTTCTTCAGGATCTAAACTAAACTATTTGAAAAAAAATAGTATATTATATTATATTATTTTCAAATTTGGATAATTGAACTTTTCATGTCCCTTTCAAGGTTAAATGTTAATATTACAAAAAAATTAATGGAAAGCAGTAAAACTTAAATTTAATAATAAGTTGTCAAAGTAGCAGACGTGCATCTTTTTTACTAGCCCTTCTAGCGAGAAATGAGTAAAACTTTTCTCTATATAGAAAACATGCTTACCAAAAGTTCTTAAAAACTACTAATTTAATTTGTTTAGTTAAATCTTCATTTTAAAGTCATAAATATTAATGTAGTTACCATTTCAATAAATAATTTCATGTAAAGGTTTAATTTAAGAATGCAATAATTTTCTAAAAGAATTCAATCGTTAAAAAGTGTTATTTATTATAAATTAAATAAGGGTTTTTTTATTTTTTTTAGTGCTTGGAATTGACGACTTTATTCTTTTTGATATTTAATAAAAATAAAATAAATCCGTTTATGCAGACTTCAAAATTTCAACAATTTACGAGATACCAATATCTAGTTTTATACTCTTTTATGAAAATCATCCTCGCATTGCTGACCAATTGGTTTAAAGTGTTTCTTCTCCTAATACCTCGGGAAATCACCTAAGACAACTCAGGAGAATATAGCCAGGAGATTTATTGAATTCAACTATCTCATTTTTACTGGCAAAGTATATTTTATGTTATGATAAATCAAATAAATTAAATACGTTAAATCAATAATAACATTTTTGATATTTCATCATTTCTTTTTGTTTTTATTTAGTTTTTTATTTTCTTTTTATGGCTGAGTTTATGTTATGAAGTGTTATCAGTAAATAATGTTTCCTTTTTTGTTATTTGTCCCATAAAACATTGTTACTGACATCGCTTATAATTAATTTACATTTTATATTTTGTTTTTTTTTCTTTTGAAATTATAAAGATACAGTTATATGATCAACTTTAACTAGATTTTCGTTCAATTTGGTAAAAAAGGGGTTGCAAAGGGGATACATTTTTTTTAATACAATCAATGTAAGCAATAGAGTAGATTTTTCTAAATTGATATTTTTGAACTTAATGTTTTCCTGTATCCTTCTATAAATTAAAATTGAAAGACTATATATTAAATTATTCTACTATTGTTAGAATAAATTTAGAAAATTTAAATTATAATAGATAGCTTGTAATATAATAAACTGATAAAAAAAATATCGACTAAATTTGAAGAAAAGTCCATACATCAAGTCAATTATACTATAGTAAGTATAAACCTTACTATATTGTATTAAAGTACAAAACGAACTATTACATTATTATAAGTATATAAATATAAGTATAAAAAGATTTCACATAAACACGTGAAACAACAATCAATGATCAAACCACAAAAAGAAATGGGAAAACAAGACTAAGATCTTTCAACCGTAACAAGCGGTCTTCGTCAGAGTCAAAAACCCAACTGATGGGTTTTTGACTCTGACGAAGACCGCTTGTTACGGTTGAAAGATCTTAGTCTTGTTTTTCCATTTCTTTTTGTGGTTTGATCATTAAATATAAGTATATTTACTTATACATATATCAGCATTTATTATAAGTATAAATTGTACAATACTGCATTAAGTACAAACTACATTGTATGAATCAAGTCTATCTCACTGTATAGTAAGAATAAACTGAACTACTCTGTAATGTTTGTATAAACGGTACTATGTTTTATTATATCTATAAACTGGATTACGAGTACTTATGAATAAAACGTATAATACTATATTTTTTGCAGATAATTCTATATTACATTCAGATAAGTATAAAACTGTATTACGTGCATCAGCTGTATTACAGTATGTCGTTTGTATAAACTGTATTGCATAAAATTATGTCATTGTATTCTATTACATTAACTGCATTTACAGTATTATATGAGCCGCTTATTTTGAAAGTGGCCTAATTCCATTTATGTTAAAATCGAGATATTTAAGGGTTTGCGTTTTACAAAATTTAACAATATTGTCATTTTATTTATCAACTAATTTTTGTTATAAAAATTCTTAGTAATTTTAAATAAATTTTGTACAATTTGCTGCAAAAGGTAAAGATAACGTAAAAATGTAATTATTTAAATAGCTAGCTAAATTTTTTTGGAAAATGGAATTAGGCCACTTTCAAAATAAACGGCTCATATTTACAAGCTGTTTTTTATTAAAATAATGATTTACCTTGAATCAAATCTATATTTTTATTGTTCATATTTTTTCGTTTAACCGTTTTTTTATTATGAAAATTTAATTTCACTGAAACAACAATGTTTTTTATTTTATTTGAAACCAATGTTGGTAGAAATACTTCTATGAACCGTACAATCAATGAAAATTTCCAACCCTTTAAATTTTCATAAATAATTTGAGATGCAACCACAAATTTATCCATTTATACAAACAAACACAATAATATAAGTGTCACAAAAGATTTTGGGTACCTCATAATACAGGACTGTTCCGTGTTCATAGCAAAGTAAAAACAATGCTATCGAAAAAAGAGCTTTGTGATATCTTTTCATAAAGAGGATATAATTATATTCTATATATACTACATTTGTTTTGAGATTGATTGATGGAAGAAATACAAGCAGTATTGTCAATCAATATAGAGAGAATGTCAATTATTTGGAAACATAAAAGTTTAAGGGCGAGGCTCAATCAGGGCGAGTGGTTGGGACAGTAACAGATCGGCCTCCAGTCGAAAGCAATGCATGAAAAATGAAACGGTCCCTTAATGAAAATTCCTCTACTTTCCCGTTAAATCAATTGGGCTGTAAAATTTATATGCCATTTTTTTGTACATTATTAATAGGCCACTAAAATTAGTGTTCGACTTCTGTTTTAAATTTCAATGTTTCAAACCGGTTTTATTCATTGTGATATAAAAAAAAGATTTGATTCACCTGCAATCAAATCATGTTTTTTACGGTCCGCCTTTCTTCATTTAACGCCTCTTCTTTTTTATAAACGAAATTTAATTTCATTGAATCATCAAAGTTTTTATTTGTTTAAAATTTGTTAGAAATATTTAAGAAAAAATAATATTGTTTATGACCTGTGAAATATTTTTATTTTAATTGCATAAACTGATATAAGCTTACAATTACGAAGCCTGTAAATTGCGAGCTTTCAAGTTTGAGCTAGTCAATTCAAGGAAATGCTTAGTGGAGAAAATAGTTTCCATTTCGTGCAGGAACCCCTTGTTAATCATATACTAATTTTATTTAAAAATAGCAATCGTGCTCGTCTTTGACGAAATCAAAAATTTGATGACACAATTAAAATTTGATTCCAAACTATGATTAGAAATTATGGAATAAAAAGATCATTATAAGTACAGTCTTAAGGAAATGATACACCACATTATATGTCAGTCCTTCAGGTTCATGAAAGAACAAAGAGTTGGAACCTCTGACTCTTGAGCAAGCAAACTACAGTTGACATTTTGAGAAATACTTGGTCTCACTCACATCAATTCCTCTGGTAGATAGAGTTCCCCCTTGTCGCTTAGTTACCATCATTGCAAAACAGAGGATGAAGGGACATTGCAATCGTTTGAATGGAAACGGATAGTGGCTCGGAATCAATGGTATGCGTGGTATACATACAGACTCCCCAGTATAAAACCCAGTCATGATGTCCGCCTCTATGGCGTATCTATCTTGAGAACGAGCTCAGAGTCGTGCCCCCGTTGCACATTTTGAAGGCACTGACGTTTCGTAACATGAAATTTGTAACTGCACTAAATCGCAGCATGATTGATGCTCCTACTTTAAGCTTTTACTCATGAGCAGTCAGACCAGGAGCAGTCACTAAGTCAAGAAATTCAGTTGGTTAATGAACTGCTTCCTCATCACTAATCACTCTCTTTTCAGACTTCAAGTTCTTTTTTTCGGTTTGAAATAGAGTAAGAAGTTGTTTGTTGATCTTTCCTGCCTGTTCATTAGTAAGGGTTGAGCATTGCTCGTTTTCAAAGAAATCTATTCTCAATAGATAGTAGTACATGTTCAACTCTGGGAAACGCCTTTATAATGATCTCAAATACGCAATATATTCATATAAGCAAATGAAATAAAAATCAACTAACAATACTTGTATATTTTCAAAATAAACATTTCAGTAAAGTTATCAAAATATAGCTGAAAAGTCAATAACTTCACTTCTACGTTAAATTTCCAATCCATTTAGAGCCTATGTTTTAAGATAAACGTACAGAAATCTACTGTCAAAATTGATATGTCTTATGGTGGCTGAGTTTACTTATGACAAAAGTTTTGCAGACAAACCCCACAAACCGACAGAAATACTTCTAAGGGTGGATTCGGTTTTCCTAATGTATGAAACATAAAAAAAAAAAATGAAATTAGTCAGTTCTAAGCAATGTACAGACAAAACCATTTTTTTATTTATAAATATATATTTACTTAATAAGTAATCAGTTAGTTTCATTTGTTGTAAATTAATGCTTATTATAAAAATATAATATGTAATATTATATAGCTCATTTTAATCTTTCATATCCTGAGAAAGAATTTTTTTGTAAGTATAAACATCATGTGAGTATGTGTGTATGTGCGTGAATGTGCATGTGTATGTTTGATGTGCACGAGTTCTTATGGTACTGTGACGCACGTTGGGTGTCTATTATTAGCATTAGAACTGGATTTTTTAAGACGTATTTCTTCCGATTAACATATGCTAAAAAACATCGCCAGCTTGAGGACACATACCGCAGAAATGGAACTTTTTTTATTCTCAAAAATGGGGACTTCAGCTTGTGCCCGTCATAATGGCGCTCGTTAATATTTACGTTTTCCCAGCTCTATAGTCCACCATAAGAAAAAAAGTTATTTTTAATAAAAATTCTTATATTTTGTTAAATATTTTTCCAATATATAGTAATTAATGAAATAAAGATTAACCTATTTATATGAAATAATTATAGTTTGGATTAAAATATGAGACAAAATGTAATTCTGAAAATATGAACATTTTTAGGGAAATTAAATGAGAATATTGTTAGTCTAATGATATTTAGATCACAAAATCAACAATAACAGTTGAAAGTACATTTGCTTCTATGCAGTTCTAAAACATGGGTTTTTGAACTAAATATTCGTGGGTATTTTGCGAAGCGAGCAAGCTGTTGGGGCTTAAGAGGAGAAGAACTGGACGTCGTAGTGAAAGTAAAAGTGTTAAGTGGGTAAGTATAAGTCTTTGGAGGAGGAGGGGGTGGCGGTGGATTGGTCTGTTCTAAGTTGGGAGACACTTAGCTCCGGCTGATTGCAGTGCTAACGGCAGGATTGAGGGATTTTGTGTGTGGCAAGACAATGGCTTCAGGAAGAGGAACGCTCTGACGAAAGCAAAGCTTCGCTCCAAGTCTCGATAAGAGGTTTAGAAGCTGCTATTGTTCCCAGAAGAATTACCCCAACTGCTATTAAATACTCCAGTGCACACGACTCTATCCTGGAACCTTTTCGCTAAGCTTTACTTATCTTAAAACACACAAATCTGCTTGGCCAAAGCTCACTTTGTGCCGCCTTCCGTGTCAACTTACATATCTCTTTATTTCGATATTTAAGGTGAATAATGACAAATTTTAGCGATTTATACTTCCATATTCAAGAACCCTTAAATCAGGCATTAGAACTTCATGAAATTTTAGTAGGGTGTCACCAATAAAAAAATGATTCTTGAGGATAAAATTCACTATAGTAACCAAGATATGCCTATAAAAATAATATCAAAATAGAAAATCATAAACAATTTAACAATATAGAGCTAATAGTAACAATAAATCTATACTATTAGAAAAGAAGCCATGTCAGTCTGTCGTCCCTAACAAATTTAAACAAACCCAACAAGTACCAATACAAGTACCCATAATGGTATAGCAAGTGAGCCATTATTCTAAAATGAATTCCAGTTTTATAGATATAGTGGCAAACGTACCCGTATTTTATGGAATCAAAAATTCTATTTTACTGGGTATTCCAAAATACCATGGGATACCATACCAAATATAGTATTATACTAATACTATAATTAGAAATTATAGAATAGTAGAAAATATCATTATTAGTACAGTGTTAAACAAATGTCTCTGTATACACGACATTAGCTGTCTGTCCTTCAGGTTCATGGAAGAACAAACAGTTGGAACCTCTGACTCTTGAGCAAGTTAACTACAGTTGACCATGTGAGAAAAACTTGGTCTCGCTAACTTGAATTCCTGCGTTAGATAAAGTTTCCCCTGGGGACTTAGTTAACGTCATTGCGAAATAGACTCTGACGAGACTTTGCAATCGATTCAACGGAAACAGGTAGTGGCTCGGAATCAATGGTATGGATGGTATACACCAGACTCCCCCATTCCACACCCAGTCATAATGTCCACCTCTATGGCATATCTGTGCAAAGCACGAACTCAGAGTCGTGTCTCGTTGCATATTTCCCGGGGCACACTAGTTTCGTAACATAATATTTGTTAGGAAACTAAATGGTGGTCCTACTTGGAAGTTTTTACTTATGAGTAGGCAGTCCGAGAGCAGTTACGGAGTCAAGAAATTCAGTTGGATAATGAACTACTTCCTCATTACTAATCACTCTCTTTACTGACTTTTAAGTTCTATCATCGGCTTGATATAGCGTAAGAAGTTGTTTGTTGATTTTTCCTGCCTATTCATTAGTAAGTCTTGAGCATTGCTCGTTCACAAAGATATTTATTCTGAATAAATAGTACATCTGAAAGACACCTTGTCAATAAGCTAAAATGCGCATTATATTCATATACGCAGATGAAATTAAAATCAACTAACAATACCTAATTGCTACACCTGTATATTTTCAAAATAAACATGTCTGTATAGTTAGTCAAACATGGCTTAAAAGTCCATAACTTCGCTCCATCGTTGAATATTCAATCCATTAAAAGCTTAGATTTTAAGTTAGACATCCACAAATCTACTGTCAAAGTTTCAGCTTATTATGTCTTATGGTGGCTGAGTATACTGGTGACAATATTTAGCATTATTCTATGCGGCTTCTCTAAAGTATTAAACGTAAAGAAGTATGAATGTACAGACAATTATTTCTTTTTATATAGATTACTTTTTGCCGTAAACGAAATGTTATACCATTTTTTTTATTATTAGTTAATTTTAGCTTCAGTTTCTGACAAAATTTCATTGCTCTATAGGAAAAGATTTAGCATTAAAAAGAATGTACTGAAAACAAACAATATAATACAACTTTTCTATTTATTTTACTATTAGTAAAATATAGTGATCGAGAAAAAAATTGATTTCGAGATATTAAAAGTTAGTGATACAACTAAATGGATATTAACGATCGAAGAAACTATAGGGCAACATTTTATATTACGATGAGCAAGTTTACTAGATGTTAATTTTTATTAATTCTTCGCAAGTTCTAATTTTTTTAAATAAATAAATAATATATATGTGGGCTTGCGAAATATGATGCACACATCTTATATTAGTGTATGTTTCTAGCGCCCATACTTACTAGGCTTTCGCATTTAGAGCTCTGTTATGCCTGGTTTATTAAAAATTGATGTATATTCGGTGAGGAAGATTGAAGAAAGGCTGTCACTTACATGTTTATTGGCAAGTTTATGATTCTGAGGGGCCATGTTAAACATGGTATGATTTATGTACTCGCCTCTGAACTGGTAGGTCCGGAGTTCGATACCCATATGGCACTTGATTTAATTATGTGGGAGGAGAATGAATCTGAGCACAAAGTCCCTCATAGAGGAGGTTAAGCCGTCGATCCCGAGCCTGTATGATGTCAGATACTTACTAAGGTATTTATAATCGGGTCAATATTGACCTGATGAAAAAAAATAATCAAACAAGATAATTTGTTTCATAACAATAATAGACAAATAAACAAAAAAATAATGAAAAAAATATTCCTACTCTAAACACACATGAGTTGGGGAAAATTTAGAATTCCCAGTGTAGAATCAGGAGGTAATGTGGCTCGCCTATATCTAAAAACGGGTACCAAATAATAAATATGGTGTTATAAGACTTATAAGTTGTGAGCATTCGAAAACAAAAAGCAAACAACAAGGTTATGCTTTTGAAAAGATCTTTCCATTTAAAATGCCAACGCACTCCTCCTTTCCCTTCCTTGACTCAGTTCTTTTTAACAGAGGTTGACATTCAAAAGCACTCAAATTATTTTCCATTCATTTTACGACGTTTAAAAGGTGACTCCCTTGCATATAAAGTCACATGTGTTTGTTGTGACTCTTCTTCATACACATAAATTCATAAAATATTATTTAGAAAATAAGAATAACTGATTTCGTTTCTAGCTTGTATCTTTCCTTTCTTAGAAATTTCTATGTTTATGGTTTTCTTTATATAAACTTTCCTTTCTATCATACTGACGCAAAGCGATTATTTTAAATGTTCTGTTTTAATGTTTTAGTGTAGTTGTATATTCTTAAAGAAAGACCAATTGGAGATAGTTACTAAGCAACCTGTGATTTCTGTTTTGATTTGAGTTGAATTGCGAAAATATAAAACGTGTGCTATTATTTTAAATAGTTTTTGTCTTAAAATTTCGAACAGTTCAACGCGACAATTTAACTCTTTCTGCAGTTAAATGCTTGTTAAAATAAAGGTAATGTTTCACCTTAAAATCTTAACTCAACTCCTAATACATTTATAAATATAATGCATCTATGCTTGTAAAGTTTAATGAACATGGAACGATTCATGAAGATAACAAATTTAGCAGCAGGGAGAAAAAAATTGAACTGAAGTTTGAATTGTAGCTTTTACGATTTATTAATATTAATATATTGAGTTTTATTAACATAATAATTAAAGTTTTTGTTCTTGAAATCTATGCAGGGGCATTTAAATACAGTTATTATTTATTGATATAAATCGAAGTAATTAAAGTAAAATTTAAAAATACAATGAAAAACCTAATGTTTAAATTAGTTATGAACATTTGTCTGTGATGACTTGCATGTTACCATGATTTGTTCAACTATCAAATCAACTGTTTTAAGTGCTGTGAAATGCTGTAAATCTCTATAGCTTTTATTTTAATTCCGTGGAATAATTTTTGAAACCATAAATAATCCAAAAAGCCAACAATTTGTTTTATCGTTTAATGATTGTTTTGAACTGTTTAAGTTATACAGATGTCTACGTCTCTTCGAACTACCCTGTAATAAGATCGTATCCCGCGAGACATCTCCTGATGTCACCATGGCCCCTTTGGGAGAAGAAGGATAAATGTTTCTTTGAGTATGCCATAATGAATCTACCGTTATTCAGCCTTGCGTTATTCTACCGTTACTATGCCTCCAACGAACACTTTTTGTAAATCTATTTTACAAGTTTAAATATTAAAAGAAAGCAAGAATTGTTTTATGTTTAACTAGTAGATGTGCCCTTTTACTAGTAGTGACGGGTACTTTACAAAAATTCAGAGGCGATACGTGCTATTTCGAAATATTACTAGAAATCATAGAATATCAGAAAATATCATCATTAATACAGTCAGTCTATTTTTGTCATTAGATTTGGAATTTCTTTTTAGTTTTGCACCTTTAGATACTGAAATCAAATTTGACATTATTCTAGGCATATTTTTTATTTAGTACGCGGGTAGGTAGGATTCACTTTTTTAAAACGAGCAAATTGTGATAAACTCAAACGAAATTAAAATCAACTAACAATATCTACTTGCTACAGTAAAAATACCTGTATATTTTTATCTACATACTTGTATACCTGTGTAGCTAGCCAAACGGAGTTTAGAAGTCTATAAGTTTGTTTCTACGTTCCATTTCCAATCCTTTTAAATCTCAGCTTTTAAGTTAGACGTACACAAAACTATTGCCAAAATTCAGCTTGCTATGTTTTATGGTGGCTGAGTTTACTTGTGGCAAAATTTTCCCTAGAAAAAGACAGTAATTTTTCTAAATGGTGGATTCGTTTTCTTTAATGTATGTATGTAAAGATAACTTGAAATGACTCAGTTCTAAAGAATGTAGAGACAAAACCTTTCTTTTATTTAAACAAGATTTTAAATTAGATCTATGAATACTATAAACTAATACGTAAACATTTATTTATTTTAGAGAAGGTGTTTATAAAGAATTATGTAGGTTATGTTAGGTTTTAGCGGCAGTTTCACAATAGAACACACACAGGATGAAGATTTGTCCTTTGTGATACCAAACAATAAACATTCTACATTGGGAGTCCTACATTTTTCTTAATTCAAGTATATTTAGTGTAGGGATCTATAACGAGTACCCAACATCAAGGGCTCAAATATATTCACCTTCCGTGTAAATTAATCGAGGGCCAGAGTGGATATTGAACCCAGGATCTCCAGTCCAGAGACGAACACGTTGCCACTGGGTTAACCTGGACCCCATGTATCGTATATAAAGTTTTTAGAATTGTAATATCAACTATACACATTGACCAGAAATGGTTATATATATGTTTTTATGTAGAATAGCAGTTATACAAGTTATAAGAATACAACAAAATTAAAGCATATTGTTGGAATAAGTTTCAATCGTCATTCAAAAAATCACGCCTTCACGTAATTTATTTTGAATATAAAATGATTATAGTCTAATTTAAATCGTTCGTATCAGTTTACAGTAACAAATAAACAAACTGGTTGTGGTACTGAATAGGGGTGGAGTTGTGGTTAGCATGCTTTTATCATTAATCCTGGTGTTTCAAGATTGTAGATTCCTGTAAACCCAGGTATTTTTCAAATATGTGATGGAGAATATTTAGAAATGGTGGAAATTTGTAGGTGAAAGCACTGAGTAAAATCAATTATTAGGGTTAATTTATTTTTAATTAATTTATTTTCTGAAAAGACGACTACAGGAGCAAAGTTTGTTAATAACAGAAGAAAATGTTGGTATGTCTAGAGGTTTTGGTTTAAACTTGTATGATACGGGGGTTAAGGAGGTGGATCTGGTAGAGAGAGAGATGGTGGGCTCTGATCGGTGTTGCGTGAGTGACCGTCCCTACCGGGGCAAAACGCTCAGTCACGTGTGCACCCACCCTCCATGAAGCCTCCCTCCTTCACTGTGCCATGGTCAACGTCTTATACTACCGTCAGACATGTCAACCACAACACCCCCAGTGTCCAATAAACGCTGAATCATTTAAAGCAATTTTAATTCTTTTATCAAATATTAAGTTTAATAAATTTTTCTTTTGATCTCATAATAACATTGTTTGAATATAAATCACATTTATATAAACCTTTGTATAATTCTCACCATTACAGAATTTTCGTTTTAATTAAAAGGTCTGCAAGAGACATTTTCGTTGCAGTAGGGCAGCAGCCTACTATTTATCAAAGTAAATTAGTGTTTCTCCTAAAAGTGTCGTGATATAGATATTAGGATAATTTCCGTTCTATCCTAAGTAAAGTCTTCATTAAAACCTCATCAGGGACGCTTGACTGCTTTCCCGACTCTTTCGTGCCCTCTCAAACAGATTGCCCAATTTGCGTCAAATATATTTAATTGAAAAATGTCTCTCTTTATAAGTGTTAACATTTTGCAATAAAGAATCTTTAAAATAATTAACAAATATACTATATATATATAGTATATATAGTATATATATATAGTATATATATATATATATATATATAAAAACTAGAATTTAAAAAAGAACACATAGAAAGGAAACCACTGAACTCACTACTATATTTCGATGTCCTCGTCTTCAGGAAAAGAAGTGAATCGCTCCAAAGGCTGATAACGACTTTATCAGCCTTTATATATATATATATATATAAAAAGATTTCACATAAACACGTGAAACAACAATCAATGATCAAACAACAATAAGAAATGGGAAAACAAGACTAAGATCTTTCAACCGTAACAAGCGGTCTTCGTCAGTTGGGTTTTTGACTCTGACGAATACCGCTTGTTACGGTTGAAAGATCTTAGTCTTTTTTTCCCATTTCTTATTGTGGTTTGATCATATATATATATATATATATATATAAACTATATTGAAACAAATAACACTGAAATGAAACAGAAACTCACTACTATATTTCGATATCCTCGAAATATGGTAGTGAGTTTCTGTTTCATTTCAGTGTTATTTGTGTCAATATAGTTTATATATAGTAAATATAGTTTATAATATAGTTTATAACTTGATTAACTGCGCAATCAAATTAGAAGAATGCATTAGTTCTTCAAGTTCAAATTAAGTTCTCATTGCCAACGTTTCAGTTTTTATTTAAAACCTTTTTCATAGGTCTACAAAACAGAGAGAATATAAGAAATAATACAGTCCTTCAAAAACCTAATGCGTCTAATATTAAGAAGTTTGTTTGTCTAACTTGATTTAGTAGTGCTACTATGGTTTAATGTCGTGTGGAAGGTAGAGAGAAGAAAGTCTTGACTCATTTGTACCTTTTTCAAGCCTTCCTCCTAATTAGCAGGTTCTTAAATAAGACATTCAGCAACAAGTTAGCATAATATTTTAAACAAAAATTTGTGAAAACTACAACTTTTTTTTTTTTGTTTTGGGGTGAAATAGATTCATATTAATCTAGTTTTCCCTCTTCTTCTTCTTCAAATAAAGTTACTTACCGAATAAACTTACCGAGTAGACTGAGTTACAATATTTAAACTAACTGCTCAAAACAAAATCATGAAATATGGCCTACTTGATTTAGAGTTGAAGAAAAGGGAGATAAATATATACAATTTATAAATTATTGGAAGTAGTTTTTTTTTTTGAATAAAAAAACTCATTAAGTTTGCAGGAACTCATTGCATTGATCGATTGATTCTAATATGAATAAAAACAAATTCACTAATGATGATAAACATTTAATGATACTGTCACTTGAAATATTGCGTAAAAGTTTCATCTCAAACTTTGTGCTTCCTCATTAGAAGATCATTAAACATAAAAAAAATGTTTTAATTAACAAATCTCGCTGGATTTTGTTCATTATCTAAGGCTGAATTTTCATTTAAAAGACTAGTAATAATTTTGTTTCATTATTTGCAAGTGTTATTTCGAAGAAAGTTTGTTTTTAACTAAATTTGTGTTCGAAAATTTATATTTTAAAAAAAAATAGCAATGTCGTAAATTTATACAAATAATTACTATATAGACATAGGAATATTGCATAATACTCGTATCTCTAAAATTATATGATTTTACGTTTTCTATCATACGTATATGAATAGCATATGTATTCCTGAAGGTTACAAACCTTCAAGGTTTACATTAACAAAAAACGTAAAAAAATCTTGAAGAAGTATTTAATTATAGAAAAAATCGTCCCAAGATCTCTTGAAACAAGAATAATGTACAAATATAAACTAATAACTTGCATTTTGAACTAGTAATTCATAGTTAAAATTGATATTTTGAATAAAATAAATGGGGCTGTTATATTGAAGATGATTAAATCCGGTATGATTTAGAAATAAAATTTAAACAAGAAGTTCAACACTATGAGGAAAACTATTGTCGAAAAATATGTTCTTTTGTATTAAAAATAATTTTAAAATTTTGTTATATTGTTAAAAAGTTAAGAATACTTTAAACAATCATTATCAAATTCTCCTACAAACAAAATTTAATCATTTCAAAGTTATTTGAAGATTCGAGGTCTCACAATCAGTAATTTTGACACTTTATGCCAGGGGGCTCAAACTTAGATTCCCTCAAGTGCCGAATAAAGACTTTTACAGTAACCCGAGGGCAGCATTTTGACAATGATAAAAGGTAGGTCTAAATAAAAAGTATAATAACAGTTTTTTATCAATGTCAATCAATCGAACGAAACATTGATGCAACCAGCATTAAAAGAAAAATAATATAGCATTTTGGATGATCCATTTATTATTCAGAGCCTTAAATTAATAACTGTGATCACAGTATCAATGAGATTTTGATTTGAATACCCATCTGGCAGTGTTTTCATTTAACAAGATAATCAATCGTAGGCTCTTATTTATTACCAGAAATCAATGTCAGCGATGCTGGCAAATGTTTATCACTAAGTCGCGATCTTATTGCATTAAGATTGACTTCTTAATCTTTTTGGTTGAGAAAATAATTCATAAGCATAACTATTAATGTACTTCCAAACATTCCTACAATCTTTACAATAGCAGAGAATAACTTAAGAATCTTTTCTCGTGAAAGGTATTTGTAGAATTTTATGAATCCCTATTTCTGCATATTTTTACTTTAGTATATTATTAAACTGCAGTTCTTTTAAGTCCACTTGCCTTTCCTCTGAAATGTTTTCAATATCAACAGCAAATGGTGTAGATAATAGTTGAAAGTATTGTTGAAAAATAGTTGAAAATTGTGGCTCCAGTACATGAAAGTCTTTAAACACAAATGAAATCACTGACTTAAGTAAAAAAAACATCTGTACATTCATTTAAACCTTTGGGTTTAATGAATTCAAAATTGAAAATGATTAAATTTATTTCACCCATAAAAATATTTTTGCATTTTTTACTAACTAAAATAAGTTATGAAAACATATAAACGCAACCAGAGGCATTTTAATGAAAGAATACGTCGCGGACAGCGTGTTCGATACAACTGCTTTAGGTAGATTTCAATTATAATTGCAACAGCTGCATCTTTTATTATAATTTTATTGCAGTTGAATATTATTTTTAATAAAGACTTTTCATATCCTAAAGTAAATGTGAACTAGTACAGTACTTTTAGAAAATAAAAATAAATAAATCTAACTACTAAACATATGTTGCAGCCACAGTTTACTCCTTTTTTTTATATTTTTTTTAAACATTTTTAATATTGCCTTTTTGCCATAGAAAATTTTTTGACCTCACTAACAAATTTTTAAAAATTTTATTATCACTAAAGAAGGAAGAAAAAATGTCGTAATTTAGACATATAGCACAATAATTTTGCTCTTTCAATTTTTCAATATTTCTCAAAAAATGTTCATAAGAATTAAAAAAACTTTTAAAAGAAAGTAGTAAATTAAAGATTTTTATAAAAGAAAATTTTTAAAATTTTTAAGGAATTACATATTCTTATAGTAAAGTAATAATATTAATGTAAATTACATATTAGGAATATAAAGACTTTAGATAAAAACAGAATTTATTCATTTTAAATGCAAAGAAATATCTTTACTCTAAATTCAAAACAAATGTATAATGAAGGGAACTAGAAAATATGTGCATTCTCTCCTTGACATGTATTGTATTGTACGGATTTAGAATATTGCTTACAATTATATATAATAGAGTAAATGATCAAACCGCAATAAGAAATGGGAAAACAAGACTAAGATCTTTCAACCGTAACAAGCGGTATTCGTCAGAGTCAAAAACCCAACTGCTTTCTGACGAAGACCGCTTGTTACGGTTGAAAGATCTTAGTCTTGTTTTCCCATTTCTTATTGTGGTTTGATCATTGATTGTTGTTTCACGTGTTTATGTGAAATCTTTTTATATAATAGAGTAAATGAATACATGCAGTTTTTTTTGGAGTATACAGAAATGAGTAAAAACAAGTTTCATCATGACAATAAACCTCTGGTTTTAATAAAAGTAGACACACTTATTGATGTTTACATAAACCATATTATCACAATTTTAACTCGTTTTTAGGACTTCAATGTTTGTTTGATGTGAACTTGGGGCCTCTAGACCAAATGCTATAAATCGGTTAAGAAGGCAAATTCAAATTTATTCAATACATTTTATTGGAACTTTGCAAATTTATTTTAACAGTACTCATGTAGTTGATTATATGCTTAATTATAGCTAACTGCAGTTTAAACCAATTCATTCTTCTTTTTTCAATTCTCTGGTTTAATTTTTATCAACGTATACCTTAAATTAATTAATTAAAAACACATATTTTTGGAATATATGTGTTACATATTTTCATTTCTTGTTTAGTCTTTCATATACTTGAAAGTTCATATGCCTTTTCTATTCTTGAATAGAAATATGTATGAATTCCTAAAATTCAAGCGTACATATACTATATGTTTATGATTACAATATGACTGTGAGATTATATACCAAATTGAACATATTGACATCATTATTTAGGATTAAATAAAATAAATATATATTAATGACTTATCGAAGTGTTAATTATTCTGAGTAAATTATTTAAAATTTAAATTTCAGTTGCATTAAAATTTATTCCTCCATTCTATTCACAAGATCTGTAGAAACCTTCCCTAACATCACATATAATAAATAATTATTTATTGAATTAAGATGAACCGTAAGTCTTGTGGAGTAAGCATAGTCTGAATCGTTTGAGAACGAAGGTATATATACTAGAAATTCTTCCAAAAATATATACTACAAATATTAGTATATGCTTAGTATATTTCTGCATTTTTTTGGTAATAAAGTTACCAAGTGATGTAGGATTTATAAAAAGAAACAAATGGAGTATTGTAGAAAAACAAAACAAAAATAATAAGAAATTATAGAACATGAAATAGAAACACCTGTGAATTACAATAAGAAAATCATATTATCAGACCAGAGTATATGCATAAATCTTATCTTCAGAAAAATATTCATAATCTTAATAGAAATTTTCTTCTGTTGTTAACACAGTCATAGTTTGAACAGAAAATTTTTTTTACCGATAATGTTGTGAATACCCTATTTCTTCAAGGAAAATTTATTCATGTAAATGTTTCAAGGCATGCAGTTCTTTTTTCAAAGTTAATTTAAAATATGGAAGCCTTTTCAATAGTTGAATAAATTAACAGATAATGCGAACGTAAGTAAATCAAAAATGCAGCCTTGATAGAGCAAACTGTTTTTCAAAATATAAAATTGTTTGTTGGTCATAAACAAATATTTTCCGATTTCGCCATAGTTTGATGTACACATATAAATTTAGTTGAGAGTTATTTTATAAACTCATACTAAAATTAAAAGAATATTGAATTCATAACATAAACATCTTGGTTAAGGTAATATGTTATTCTTAAGTTAAGAAAAGAAGAAAAGTTTTAAAAAGAGAAAACAGACCTTTCACTTCAGAGGATGATTAATGGGGAAAAAGAAGAGTTTTTATTAGGAATGAAATATTCAAGTCTTTAAACAATTAGGAACAAACCTTGATAAGGAAAAGTCTTCTTCAGACTGAACAATATTAAATTGTGATTTTCTGCCTATTTTACTATAACAGTGGGGGGGGGAGGGGGAGGGGGGGGCGTGAAAAAAAAGTTGGTTGAAAGTTTTTGAGGACGAAGAGTAGAAATAATGTGGGCAAATGGCAACGATTTATGAGGAAAGTGGTATTGGGGATGGAGGGGGTAAACAGTGGTCCATTGTTGGAGCCTTCATTCCCGAGTGGAGACTTTCTCAGAGCGGGATTTTTTTTTTTTTTTTTCTGTCGCCATCTTTCTCTCTTCTTCTTTCTTTATTTTTTTCTTTTTTTTTTTTTTTGGTTCTTTCTGTAAGGCAGGAAAGGTGGCTGGAGCCCATGACAAATAACTCTATTATAGAGTCTGAGGCCCCAGGTCGACTGCCTTGGGACACCGCGCCCACATAATTCCCTTTCATGATAACTTTATCTTATCGTATTGTGGACGAAAGCTCCAATCTGCTAGTGTGTTTCCTTTCAACCAGACTCATTTTTTTCTAACCTTATATGAAATACATTTCTGAAAACATTTTTGTTTCATTTATTCAATTAGCGATGCACTTCTCAAAGCTAAAGTCACAGTTAAAACGTTTTACTACTTAAGCCCTTAAGTAACATTAAAAGCCGATAAATCACTTAAGCGTGTTATAGAGAATAATTTTAAATCAAATATTTGTTCACATATCACTATCTGTAGCACTACATCCTAATTTATATTTCAACTATTTTTTGCACTTACAAATTAGATCTCATATAACAATTATTCATATTATATACCATTATTTTTTTTCAAACAATAGAAAAATTAAAATTTTTAAATATATATTTCAAATTTTTCATAAATCAAACAAATTTCTTCCCGATCTACAGTGTTCCGGGAACTACGGACTGAGTGCCTATTCCTGAAAAAATGAAAAAATCCTGTGATGAAAATATGCTAACTCTTATATTATTAACAGAATAACTTGAAAATTAAAAATAATGTATACGTTTTCAACTATCTTTAATAGGGCGAGATAAAAAAAAACTGATAATTCATTGATTGTTTATTAAACCGCAAAAATAAATTTCTTTAAACAGAAAATCTAAATGTTATCTTTGAAAGAAATAATTCAAATTCTAAATACACTTTTTTCAATAGAAGGTAATGGCAACAGTTTAAACAAAGTATAATTTACAGACCGAATGTAAGGACTGGAAAATATTGAGTTGGACAGACTGGATCATCTATAACAGAGCATTATTTTTAATATATTTATGATATTAAATACAATAAAATCCAAATTTGCTAATCATTTGTTGACCTATTATTGATTGTATCCGAGACAGTATAGAGAATCGTGGACTTGCCTAGATGAATAACATAAAGGACTAGGCGAGGTTAGGTTGCAATGACAGTCCCCCAAGAGTACACACATAGGCCGAACATTCTGCGATCCCAAACAATGATTAGACTAGACTGAGATTTTTAAATTTTACCTAACTCAAGTGTATTTAGAGTATTGATCTTTAACGAGTACCTGATATGGTACAGGCTCGGGACCGACAGCTTAACGTTCCCTCCGGGGGATGAGGTGATCAGATTTATTCACATTCCACGTGAATAAATCGAGGCGAGAGAGAGTAGAGAACCCTGGATCTACCATTCCAGAGGCCTGCTCTTTGCCACTGCGCTAACCTAACTCCCTTGCATTATAATACAATTTAATGATTATAAAAGACTATTATGATAATTTATGATTTTATTTGGTGAAATATTTAATGCAGAAATATAAAACTTTTTTTTTTAATATTTATTATCAACATGGTTTATATTCGGGTGAAATTACGCCTATATCTAATTCTTATTTTGTTTAAAAAAATCGTGCATTTAAACTTTGGTATATGCTTCATTTTGCATAGATAAGCCACTGAATTCTCTTAGTTTAATTTGTTTTATTTTACTTTCATGAAATCTGTAGTTAACGCTTTTTTAAAGTGTTAGATTGCCAGAATTAAAAGAAAATATTTGAATATTAAGAATTGAATTATGCCATAGGAAGGTATTAAGAAACTTGCAAATGAGGGATATTGAATCAGTAATATTAATATTTTAACTTATTACTTCTAATATTATTAGAAGTAATTATTAATTATTACTTCTAAATACATGAAATTGTAGTCAAAGTAACAAAAAAACTTATTAATATGATATTGTAACAATTAGTTCAATGTTGTTTTAGAAAATTTTAAGCTATAGATCAGTCATTTTCCACAAGAGAACACACACAAGCAGAAGATAGAACCTTTTAGCCACAATGAACATTCACATTTCTTGTCCTAAATTTTGCCTAACTCAAGTTTATTTAAAGTAAGGATCTTCAACGTATAAGAAGGGAACTTGACATTGTACACGTTTGGAACCGGCAGCTTAACGGTTAATGTGTTCAGATTCGTTTTACTTCCAACGTAAATAGATCGAGGGCCAGAGTGGGTATCAAACCCCGGATCTAGCAGTCAACAGACGAGCACTTAACCTGATCTCTCTCGGAAGTGGTATTAAAGAAGACGTGATTGTAACATCGTAGTAGTAACTACGAGAATCGACATTATTTCTTTACTCAACGTGTTTGAGGCCATTTCAAGCTTCAGAGCTTACTGTTGAGGTTGAGTGAATGTACCTACAATCTCTCAGTTGAAATCCTATAGTTGCTATGAAATAAACACCATGCCGGACGAAAGTCTGACTCATTTGTAATTTGCTGTGTCTTTTAACTTTAGAGTCGCTCCATTTGTAAATGGACTCTGCCCATTTTAATAATGGACGAGTCATATTATCAGCTTAATTTAACATAATGAGTCTCTAAATATCACCTTACTTAGGTTTAATGGAGTGAGAACTTCAAACAAGTACTTATCCAATAGATCTAGCCTAGATTTTTATCCTTCACATTACAAATGTTACCATCAAGACGTTAAGTTGAACCTCAAACCTTCACACTCACGGCAAGCATGAAAACTACTGTACCATGTCCAACCTGTAAAGAAATATTAAAGCTTATCTTTTTAATTTCATTTATTATGATATATTTTTGAATTCCGGAAGTGTCCTATCAGTCTTTTCATGGTTGACAAGAGCCAGGGTTTTCCTCAACTTATACCCACTCTGACAAATCTGTGCAGATCGACCCTTGGAGAGGACCTTACGCCGTTGGTTCAGAGCCTGTAGGATATCAAGCACCTGTCAAAGATCCTTACAATATACTTGAGCTGGAACAAATTTAGGACTCTCAATGTTAAATGTTCATTGTGTGATAGCAATATTGTGCCAAGATGTAGGACTGATCCTAACCAAATAAATATATACCATTGATTTTATATGTTATTTATTAGTTTCTAAAAGTAAGCAAAAGATTTCTAAAAAAAAAAGGGCAAGAAGAATTTAATTGAATATTTGTAAAGAAATATTGGAATGTTCTTTAAACGGGAGGGGTAAAATATATGGAACAGAAATCGTATAAGACTTTAAGGGTTGAATAAAAAAAAAGGAAGGTGGGGGGGGGGAATTTAATTTATTTAAGGGAAAGCTTTTTGTGTTGGTAGGGAGGACGAATAATAGGGTGAAACAATTTAGTTGACTAGGGAGGGTGAGGGTGGAATGCGGCGCAGGATGGTGTTGGATGTAATCGGATTGGGGCAGCAGACAAACACAGTCGAGTTTGGTTAAAAAAATATATATATAAGAGAGAGTTGGGGTGGTGGTGCTAATCGGCAAGAATAAGAAAGGGGGCGTCCAGTATTGAGACGTGAGGGAAAATCAATTTTATCTTCAGCCAAGTGGAATGGCTTAAGAGCGGGTTACATCTCTCACGATTCTCTTCTAATTTCTGCCAAGGCGGTTTTACATCGGGCGACGTTCAATCCTTTAAAAATTTAAGACAAAAAAAAAGTACAGTTACAAATTATATTAAGAGAAACATTCACCTAATTGTATCATGAAACTTTAATCCACTTATGTTTTAGTAAAAAAAAATATGATTAAATTAGCGATATACTTTTAACGTCTTAAATTTTAGATATACATAAAAAACGTTATATATACTGAAATTCCTTTGCCATATCATTTTTATATTTGATTTATAAAAATGTTAACCAACTTTTCCAAATAATATTTATAAATTATTTTGTAAATAACTTACTCTATTTTGTTCCAAACCCGTCCGAGTGACGCTGGTTACATCTGCTAGTAAATAAATAAAACAAACTTCTTGAAATGTCAAAATAAAAGTCCTCTATTGTTTGTACAATTAATTGTTAGTCCTTTATTGTATATTAATTAATATAAACCATGGGAGGTAGTTTTTAATTTAATGAGAAAAAACAAGCAATAAAAAATACCAACATCTTTTATTAAAATATACAATTTTAGTCACTCAACAAGACTGCTTGTTATGGTTGAAAGATCTTAGTCTTTTTTCCCCCCTCTCATATTGTGGTTTGATAATATATATATATATATATATATATATATATATATATATAAGTGAACCGAGTAAAAAATAAGTATTGCTTTAATAAATACTGATCACAGGCACTATTTCAGTTTGACCTGACTTCTGTCAATATTGACTATTTCTCCTTCGGTAATTTTCAGAATAACTTTGGTCGTAGTAAGGCGTCGTGTTGTATGCATTATCTCTAATCGCATTCTTAAACAGATCATTGGAATCATTATCACTAAATATTGAAGTCTTTGTTTAATAACAGAACGAAGAATTACTATGACTACAATTTTAACGATAAGAATGAGATAGTAAATACTAGGTCCAGTAGTAATTCTTTCTGCTCTTACCTCTAGTGCATAACCTATGAAATATCCGCAGTGAAATATGTTTCATGTGGGCTTTACAGGATATATCCTTATCATGAACAACAAACATAGGTTGTTGGTCTAGCCATGTCAGGAATGTTTCAATAACTATACATGTACCAACTTGAGACCATGTTTTTTTTTAAATTGCCTCCTATAATTTTTAAAAATGAAGTGAAATATGAACCCAACATGAAGGTTGAAGTTGACTGCACATACTTGCCAGTATTAGAACATTTACGACGAAGACGAAGGCCTTTATATTAGAAGACGAAGGCCTCTGAGCAGGAGTCAAGGGAGCCCAGTAGTTTCGTGCTTGCGTCTGGGCTGGTAGATCCGGGGTTTGATGGTCTCGATACTCTACTCTGATACTTGATACTCTAGCCCTCGACTTATTCATACGGCAGATGACAAAAACTCTGACCATGTTGTCCCTCGGAGGGGACATTAGGCTGTCGGTCCCGAGCCTGTATGATATCAAGTACTTGTATCAACTCTAAATACACTAGAATTAGAAAAAATTTAAAATTATCAATATTAAATATGGATTGTGTGGTTTCACAAATGACCAATCTTCGATCTGGGTTTGCTATCTGTGGGATTGCCACTGAACCTATCCTAAAATATCCTAAAATAAAAAGATCACAGAGACACCCCTCTCAAGTGAGGCACATCTTATAATTCCCATCCATCCATACCACTAAAACTAAGCACATCGGATGTACGCCTTCTTATGAGAAGTTTGAAGTTTAAAGATAGAAATTGAAGAGAATGGTAGACAGATCTATTGTTCCACTAGGCAAAAACTAGTGATAACTTTTTTCTCAATCTTATGAGGTTTGGTTTATTAATGAAATTAAAAACTTATCGCTATTTGAGAAGCAGTATGTCTTCACGTGTTGCTTCTGTAGCTCCCACCCCAAGTAATACATTGTGAGCTAACGAAACAGCGGCCTCTAAAAAGTGGATATGCTCTCTGGGCTAAAATATATACTTCCCCTAGGGTGTCCCCTTAATTTCGATGTAATAAAAGTTTCCATTAGGAAAATACACTGGACTCATATAAGTCAAGGGCAACCCTAAAATCTGTTAGAAGCATCTGCCCCCCTAATTAAATATGAAGTACTATTATATACGCCCAAAAAAGTGGACACCTGTTTTATCAATTCCTGTTTAATTCATCATATCAATCTTGACTAAAAGCAAATGAAAGGGATACTTTTAACGGGATTTGCTGATTGATGATAAATTCTTGGTTATTTTTTATTACGAAAAAGATAAGTGGGCTGTTAGGGAACGCAATGATAAAAAAACACGAATAAACCAACTTAATTAACTGAAGCCTGTTTAGAAATATAGGTGTGTTACAAAATATAAATATATTAACGAGATAATAAAATAAATTGAGATTCTCATGTGAATTAAATATTTTAATTGACGCCAGTTGATATGTTAACGAACTAACTCTTGTTTTCATCTGATATTTGAATAATCTACTGTCTTTCATTTTGTTTGCAACTCTTAGTACTCAGCTGTGAATTAGAAATATCTAGTTTACCTCAGGTTTTAACCTAAAATTCAGCCATTTTATTTCTCTATATTAAATTTTAATTAGATGTTGAGAATATCAACTTCGATTTGAAATCGGTCCCAACTGAAGTCTATGTCAGTGAACTTAATAAGTCCATTATAGCAGTTAAAACTGCGAATGTAACATATTCATTGATTAATTCAATAATTTTATTAATTTTCTTCAACTTCATTTATTTATAATGTTTATTGAATTTCGGGGCCACAGTACTTGTGGTTAGAAAAAGTAGATAAGATATTATTATCAACCGTCATCTTCGTCTATCGCTGGTGGAGTTACCCGACCAGTTTCGTAATGGCTGCATTGTCAATAGGACTAAAACCATCTTCCAGAATCACTGATACAAATACCTATTTAACACAATGGTACCAATACATGCCTTAATTTCCTACTTAATAGTTTTTTAATCTGTTTTTTTTCTTTTACAATTCAAGCCGTTTCTGTCCCGTTCGTCCTGTCGACTTTTCATGTTTTTTATTGGTTAAAAACGTTAACCACTGAGCTAACCTGGTCACACATTAGTCATGGTATGATCAAATATAGATGATTTTTTTTAGAACTATGCTTAGCTTAGGCATGGAACTGAAAATGCACTCATACAGTACTAAGCAAACAATTAATATTAAGAATATTCTTACAAGAATGAAAATTTAATGTAATGAAGTAGAAATCATTGTTTAAACAGCATAAGATGAAAAGGGTTAATGAAATTAACAGTTGCTTTTGCATAATTTGTTTAAAACTCTGTTTGCAACACATAAATTATAATTTAGTTGTTGATTCGTGGCTGTTTGCTGAATTAACGTTCTTGCAAAGACGTCTATTTTGTAACATTATTTGATACCGAGATTCAGGAGGCATTGAACAAAGAAGTAACAATAGCCTGAGGAATGCTTTAATGACGGGCCCTTCGCCTTTTATACAAGCGAAAGGGGAATAAACGCTATGTCGAAAAGATACTTCAATAGAAAGAGGGTCAACATTAATAAACATGACGGGCCTTGGGTTGCCATGTTTCTTTATAATATTGGCTATTGTCCCTTGCGTTCAATCAACCATCATTACTATGGAAATGGTTTCAATATACATTATTTTAAGCGTTTAGATGAGTACCTTCAGCCCCTGACCACAAGAGAGCACATTTGCAGTGAAATTCGCACATTTAATTCAAACTAACCTCTTCGTCGACCTTTCATAATTTAACTCCGTCACTGCTTTTGTTCAATTTCAAAGGTATTATGTAAAGAATAAACCATTAGTTTTACAATTACATAAACCAATATTCTCTTCTCATTATCCGTTAAGAAAGGAGACCACATTAATAGTTATGTACATAAAGAAATATTGAAATTTCCTTTTGATCAAATATTGATTAATATAAAAATAACTGTTTTTAAAAGTATCAAATATTCCTGGAGAAATAATTCTTTTAATTAATTATATATTTATATAATTATAAAAATATGAAACGGTCTATTAGGACAACATATCAAAACGATTACAAGAAAAGAACACATAGAAACAATACATAACTTACTTCAATATTTCGACTTAGTTGTCAACAACAGAAGGAGAAGAAGAAGATGAGTAACCTCAACTGGCAAACAGCAACTCCTTTTCCTGTTTGCTGTTTGCCAACCATCAGAACTCATCATCTTCTTCTCCTCCTCTTCTTGATGACGACGAGGTCGAAATATTGAAGTGAGTTGTGTATTGTTTCTACGTCTTCTTTTCTTGTGATCGTTTAATATGTTGTCCTAATAGGTTTTTATATTTTGTATTATTATATATGTATGTCTTCTATATGTATGAATAGTTATATTTATATTAGTCAATATTTTAACCAATAAAGTTAAGAAACAGAATTTCAATATTCTGTGTGTACATAAGTATTAATGTGGTCCCATTTATGCACGTATAAATACAAGAGAATACTGGTTTACGTAATTGATAAAACTGATGGCTTATTCTTAGCATAATAGCTTTAAAATTGAATAAAAGCATTGACAGAGTTAAATTATTGAAGATTGATGAAAACGTTTAAAACACAGAAAGAAAATTCAGAAAAACAGCTAAGATCATTCAACCAAAAGAAGCTTGAACAGAACTTTGACAAAGACCACTTGTTTTGGTTGAAAGATTTTAGTTGTTTTTCTGATTTTCTTACTGTTGCTTCGACGTTAATTTTTTTTTCACTTGTTTGTTGTGAATTCTTTTATTGTTATGTAAATACATATAAAATAAATCAGTACATATTCCATATGTTTCAACAAAATGAAAAAGTTTTGAGTCCTTTTGAGGTGACTGATTGTCAACTTTCTTTTCCATATCAGTTTGGTTTAAAAACAAAATCTAGAATTATCTGATGAATAAAGTTATAAAGTAATCAAGAAACCTATCATATTAATAATAAACATATAATATACCGTCTTATCTCGTACACTGCTGATGTAGCTCTTGTACCAGTCCCGGGTGTCATCTATCTTCAACAAGAACTGATCTAAGGAATCCTAACTTTCTGATTATATAGCCTACCTACTGTCCCAATGCTGCCTAGATTTTATTATTTACTTATTTTAACTCCATTTTATTTATATTTTATTATTATTTTAGTTACTATTATTTAGTTTAATTCTTTTTTTATTATTTTCATCTTTGTCCAGTCTGTGAAGTCGTCGTTTCATTTTCTTTAAGGGTTTAAATAATATACCGCTTTGATGATTTATTTGTTCATTTATTAGATTACCCGATTCTTTATGTTTAAATATCTCTAATTCTTCAGTTACGTTAAGTCTTCATCCTTTCTATTCTGTCTTTATTAAGGCCATTGAATTTTCTAAACTGTCCGGTTCATGACCATGTTCTGTTAAGTGATTTGCGGAATTAGATTTGTTTGTATTTTTTAGATAATCTTTAATGTGTTCTTTATACCTTAGTTTTAGGGTCCTTCCCGTTTGTCCAATATAGGGGGTTTCTATGGGGGTAAGATTCACCCAGGGGTGAATTTTGGGTTTTCAGGGGGTGAATTGTGATCACAGTAATTTTACAGGGTGAGGAAACCTATTGTAGATTTTGGCCTTTTAATAATAAATTAAAAAAATTGATTGAATTAATATTTTATATATCCATCAATAATTGTAATTAGCATTTAATTTGTAAGATTCTATTAAAAAACATAATCCATGGAAAGTTGCAAAAGTGTATATACTACCCTGGAAAGAAGAGGGGGGTGGGGGAATAGCATTGTGGGAAATAGCGAGGGATGAACGGGCCTCGGAGGCTAAGAATCCTTGTTCTAAGCGTTTTGTATTAGCAGACAGCATGAAACATCAATTGAACACGTTGATGTACCGTATAATGTGTACAGTTTATTAAAATAAAGTATCAGATGATGTAAATATATATGTTTTAATATTGATTATTGTGGATCATTTAGTTCAGAAACTGTTAGAAAGGGAAAGGTGATAAACTAAAGGATATTTTTATAGTACAGTAATTGAGTTTTGACAAAATAACAACTCAATGGGTTTGAGTTGATAAGATTGAGTGATAGTGGGTGTGTGATAAGAATTGTACTTGTCATGAATAGTTATTATGACTTTTCTTTTGATATAAGTAAACAAGTTTAAGTCAAGAATTCATAAAGAAAGCGGCTCTTTGGTTACATGGCTTACATTTACTGTTTGCTTTCACTTTCTGTAAACATATGATTCCACTGATGTAATAATAGTAAATAAACATATTTCTTCTTTTCTGTGTATCAACACCACGTGTAGGTAATTTAAGTAAAGGATATATTATTTATTATCAACAGATGTCGAATAGCAAATAAATGTAGATTCTAATATACCAATCCATTGAACTCTCAAACAGACTGAAATCTCAAACCGCTTTGTATGTTCACGTGTCTAGCAAATTTTTTACGTAAAATGATGTCAATAATTCGACTAAGTTTCTTAAAGTTTATTCGTCATTTTAGCACAAAGTGTGTTAAAATCTTTCATCGTTTCTTTATGAAAATTTTTTAGTTGTGATTTTGAATCGCTTTTTAACAATATAAAAGGACACCATGTAATTTGGAGTAATTCATTTTTGGGCCTAATCGCATTTTGTGTTTGAAGAATCAGTGGTCGAGAAGCCGTATCCATATCTTAGTGGTGTTTAACCACAACGCCAAGTTGATTTTGCATAGGGAGTCATAACACTCCTTTTTATTTAAGTATTTTAGTCCATCCTCAGGATCGACAGCTTTACATCTTCTCTGAAAGATGTATGCACTAGCTCTTGCCATAGTGAAAGATCTAGGATTATTACCAAGGTTTGAACCTTTGATCTTTAGCATTAAAGACAAACATGTTACACAACACAAGAACGTGTTTGATTTAAGTACTAGAGAATGAAGATTGAAATCATATCCATGATTTATTGTATGGGTGATAGAAAATCTTGTGCACATCTGAGAGTACTGTGATGCATACTGTCAGGGTAGTCTCTAGGAAGGTGCGAAGCTCGGGGCAACTCAACCACTGTGGGGCCTTTGTGATATGCAGAAAAATCATAATAAATAAACACGCCATGCAATCAATGAAGTTGAAACTATAATGGAAAAAAGAAAACAATAGAAATAAATACTTTGAGGCCTTTCAATGTTTATGACATAAATTAAAAGTAATGGAGAAGTCGTTACCTTCCTTCTACATTACTTTTATGCTAGCTTCTCAGTTTTTACTTTGTTTGCTCTGTGATGACATAAATTGAACGGCCTCAATGCATTTATTTCTATTGCTTTCCTTTTTCCATTGTAGTTTAAACCTTATTATATATATATATATACATATATATAAATGGTTAAATTGGTTATATTGTGCAGGGACTAGAAATAAAAATAAAAGGTTGCGGCAGATGTTAATTTCACCTGCTAGCGACAGGTTAACCTGACAGATTAACTAGCGAATAGGTTATTTTTACGAAGTCACTATCGTTGTCCTGCGGTCCCCCACAAGCGCGGTTATTCCGGTTAGCTCTAGGTGAGAGGTCAGCCCGGATACTGCTTCAGCTGTCCACTCTCGTCACATACCCTCATGTACTTCAGTCGATTTATATGGTTAATATAAATACAACAATACAGTTAAATGAAAACCACCCAATTACTTGGATGTTTTACTGATATTCAATGATCACACTACACATTTGAGTTTAAAATATAGTTATTTTTAATTATCTTTTTTTTAAAAATTATTTGCAATTTTCTTTTCCCATAAGATGGATTCATAGTAACTGTAATTGATTACTCGAGAGAGGAGAGCTGTCGGTTTTGAGCCTTTAATAATATGTATACAGAAGCCAATGTGTACCTGAGATATCCTGTAATATGTCAGTTACATATTGAAAACCCATTCTCTATTAAATATATATAAATTAAAATTTAAGACTCCTATTGTACAGTAAATTTAGTAATGAAGGTCATCTATAACTAAAATGGTTTCCAAATAACCAATCGGAAAACTTTTCGCTGTTAGAAGGACAATAAAGGTGAAAGTTTATAATTGTACGAGTTAGAAACTAACGCAACATAGCAAATAAAATATCAACACTTGGCACTTTTTACTTAATAAGATAGAGTTTTGTTTAAGCATCATGTTTTTTAGTTTGTGTTACGAGGAAGCACAAGCGCTCAGAAGAGCTTGAAATGGTCCGCATATGTCTTGCATCCAAACTTGCCACATCCAAAATAAACTTCAGTTGTAAGTTTATTTGAGAAAGGGATATTAACGCAAAGCAGACCCAAGGGACACTGGGGCCTTCCCAGAGGAGCGATTACCCCAAACGCCCTTCGCTATTCATCCTTCGCTCTCCCCACAGGCAAACCAACTTACTGACCCTCTTCAGGCTCTCCTTGTTAAATCTACCCTCCTGCCCCAACTCACTGGCAGTTTAACCGCAGCTTTGCACTCGGCTCAAAACTTCCTTTTGTTGACTTCATTTTCAATCACAATGAACAGAGGACCCAACACATTTAAGTGAATTATCAAATATCAAATGTTTTAACAGTTTTTACCTACTTTGAGGGCGTTGATTCCAGAAATGTTTTTTCTCTATCAGGTCTAGTTTTTCCGCTATGTTATATCTCTTTATGTAGGGAGGTGATAGCTACAATAAAGATAGGCAAATTGAAGAAGCAATATTTTTATTTAATTTTAAGACACATATTCATTAATTACGCAAAAAATATTTACAATACGTATGCAATACATGTGGATTTCAACATATATTCCTCGCAATATAGCAAAAGTCATTTTGTTTGTTTAAGGAATGTTGCCTAGGAGAGGTTGTAGTCATGCTTAATTTTTACTCCAAAAATCTGCAACGCAAGGAAAAGCTTTGACAGCTTTAACATAAATTTGTTATGTCAACGTACAATTCTAATTATGACGCTAGACTGTATTTAGATATACGTCAAATTTTAGGGTAAAAAAAGCATTAAATAAAACATTTCAATGACGTGACAAAAAATTAATCTAAATCAGCTTAAAAACCTTAGGCACCAAAAAACCTTTTGACCAGTGCAATCAGGGGTATGTGATTGTATATAACGTATAAAGCTTAGTTGACAGGTAATGCACAACAATAAATTAAGTTACGCTGATATCATGCGACGATTTTAATATGTGGCAGGAAAGCACTTTAAATTCGTATATATGAAATTTTGACTGAATTCAACAATATAAACAATAAGTTATGTAAACATATTTTTGTAAGTAAACAATGGAAGTTTTTCAGAATGAACTTTTTTGTGAATTGCGATAAACTGACAGAACTCCTCTTTAAGACTTCAACTGTATCCAATCTGAATAATTCCAAAAACAATTAATGTAAGGAAAAGAAAAAATCCAAGAAATGTCGTGGAGTGAATGATTGAGTGAAATGACAAATCAGATATTGTAATTTTGTGTCTGAAGCTGGCAATAACAACTTGATTATAATCGATAACACGAAAGAAGTAACATTCATACAACATGCTATAAGTTTTTGTTTTGAAAACAGATATTTATGTCACTATAAATGAGAAATAAAAATTAACAGCCAAAAAACTGTAAGTATTTTGAAAATTGTAAATTCCTTCGTTAATTTTATCTTCAATATTAGATTGACACAAGACAATTGCTAAATATCGGATTGAATCGGATTGACGACGAATTAAACACTTTAAGTCACCTACTCAGTATTACCAACTTCATCCATAAAACAAAACTAATGAATATGTCATTGTGTTTTATGTATATATATATATATATATATATATATGTATGTATTAGTATACTTTGGTAGCAGACCTTCGGATATGCATGCTTTGTTGAACTACTCTGTCGTGTTCAACAAAGCATCCATATATATATATATATATATATAAAAAGATTTCACATAAACACGTGAAACAACAATCAATGATCAAACCACAATAAGAAACGGGAAAACAAGACTAAGATCTTTCAACCGTAACAAGCGGTCTTCGTCAGAGTCAAAAACCCAACCCTTGGGTTGGGTTTTTGACTCTGACGAAGACCGCTTGTTACGGTTGAAAGATCTTAGTCTTGTTTTCCCGTTTCTTATTGTGGTTTGATCATATATATATATATATATATATATATATATATATATATATATATATATATATATATATGTACATATATCAAACAAGATTTCACGTAAACACGTAAAATAACAATCCATGATCAAACCGCAATATGAAATTGAAAAAAAAAAAGACTAAGATCTTTCAAACGTAACAAGCGGGTTTTGGGTTTTGACTCTGACGAAGGCCGCTTGTTACGGTTGAAAAATCGTAGTCTTTTTTCCCCATTTTATATCGTGGTTTGAACTTGATTATATATATATATATATATATATATATATATTATATATATATATATATAATTAAATTTGATAGCAGATTCTGCATTCACGATTTTCCTACTTATAGCTATATATATATATATATATATATATGTATTAGTAAAATTTGGAAGCAGTCCTTCTTCTATACATACATTTAAGAAAGATTCATGGAACCCAAGAGAAGAACTGATATACACGAAAGTCAAGATAACAACAAACGAGCTACCAGCCACCAGTGAAGTGAAAACCCCCTTTTTAGGAAAAAAAATCTACACAACCTGCAACTAATAGTCATTATGAAAACAGTCAGTGTAACCCATAAGTCTAACGTTTGTATTTCAATACTTTAGCCAGTGCAGTTTAAAGGCTTAATTATTAATTTTATCCTGATGATGGTGAATTAATACCGAAACATGTCGATAGGTAAGAATACTTTATTAATTGAAGAACCTTGAACTTAGCAAGGGTTTTCCAAGACTCGAAAAACTCAAAAAACAACTAGTGAAGAATAATGCGGATACAATTTCGGTCAATATTTAGGTATTATAGATAATAATAGGTAGCAGTTTATTTTGAGGTTTGATATAAGTTCAAGATATCAGTGAGTTAGAAGGAATGAGTTGGACAGAAGTTTTGAGCAGAGGTTGACTTTGAGTTAACGGAAAGCGCAAGTCAGTTGGGCTTGATTTATACACTTGGATACAGGGGAGTCGTTTGTTAGCAGATTGGGCGTATTTTTATTTTTCTGAAAGGAAGGCTTGGCGGGGGGAGTGTTTTTGTTTGATGGGGGTGGATGATTAATAGGTGGTGATTTACGTCAGAGAAGGGTGATCATCAAGTGGTAGTCATCAGTAGCCGGCTTGTCTAGTCGTGATTGATATCTGTTTGAATAAATCTTGCCAACTCTCGTCACACCTGCCTCCATCGCCCTTTTATATTCATACCTGTAAAATCAATTTTCGCCTTTCAATATTTTCACCCTCTCTTCTATTCTTGTTATACTGACACAGTTTTTTTTCACGCTTGAAACAATTTATTTCCTCTCAATATAGAATACTGTAGATGACTACAGATATAAATTCTAATCAAATTTCTTATAAAGGAAGCTGAGAAAAATATTTAGATATCACAACTGTATTCATTTTTTACTTATTAAGTCACCACTAATGTCTGTGACTATAATACGTAGATTCGAGAAATTTTCAACAAGCATATGGGATTCCATTCATTTCATTATTAAAAGTTGTAATCACTAGAAGTGATAAATTCAGCAACTTTAAAGTCATGCAATTACGTACATGCCATTCATATTTTGTGTGCATATCCTATGGTTTTTTTTTTTATAATTTTTCATATTTTATATAAACTAACTTTACAGCAAGAGCACAAAGAAAAAGATGCATCTAAAACACATTTTATATTTCGACTGCCAAAGTCATAAGGTAGAGAGATGTGGGTCGCTCTGAAGACAAGTAACAACAGAACTGAAGTATCATTAAAGTGCCAGTGCAATCAACTTACGGAGGAAGAGGAGATAAAGAAAATAAGATAAATAATATAAAAAAAAAATAAAATAAAACCATTTTATCCTATAAACATATTGTCAATTAGTAAAAAAATAAAATAAATAAACAAGATTGTTAAAAAAGAGTAAATAATAATAAATATTAAGGTTTACCTCAATGTTAATTTTTTTTATTTTAATTTTTTATTATTGTTTATTTGGCATGTTTAAACATTTTTTTTATTTATTTATTTTTACAGTTCATTTTTTACAGATTTTTAATATTTTTAATCATCAAAATGTTTTTTACTTGTCTATTCATTTTTGCTATTATCTTATTTTTCTTTTTTTTCTCTCCCTCAGTAAGTTGGCTACACTGATTAAGCGAATATTTAATGACTTCTGGTCACTTGTCTTAGGAGTGACACAGATATTTCTACTTGCTGATGAGACGGTCGAAACATAGTCGTGAGGTTTTGTGATCTCCTTTTTGGCAGTTTTTTCTATGAAGTTAATTCAATTACCTTGAGGAATTATATTAATTAATTGATTATTACAATGTATATAAATGTATATATATATATATATATATATTATTACACTAATGTATATATATATATATATATACCTCATTAAAGATCTTGCCAACATTAAGTTTAGTATGTTTCCTACATACCTTTTCAAGGTTTCGAATGCTACCTTTCCATCTCTGTGGTACCATATAAATTAACTCACCGATTTTTTTATCTTTCATTGTATTTTTCATATTACATTTCCGACGTTTCGGTCTACGTTGACCATTTTCAAGGATTCTATATACAAGGTTTTTTTAAACAATTCTAATAAATACTTATTTACAATGACAATTACCTCACTTCTATCAAACATAACTAATAATAAAATATTCTTTTAAAAAACACTACCTTAATAAACATGAGTAACAGGTTTGCTACAAAATGTTCATGTAGGGAATTTTGTAGCAAACCTGTTACTCATGTTTATTAAGGTAGTGTTTTTTAAAAGAATATTTTATTATTAGTTATGTTTGATAGAAGTGAGGTAATTGTCATTGTAAATAAGTATTTATTAGAATTGTTTAAAAAAACCTTGTATATAGAATCCTTGAAAATGGTCAACGTAGACCGAAACGTCGGAAATGTAATATGAAAAATACAATGAAAGATAAAAAAATCGGTGAGTTAATTTATATGGTACCACAGAGATGGAAAGGTAGCATTCGAAACCTTGAAAAGGTATGTAGGAAACATACTAAACTTAATGTTGGCAAGATCTTTAATGAGGTATGTTTAAAAGAAGGTCTGCTCCCAAAGTATACCAATATATATATATATATATATATATATATATATATATATATATATACATTAGTGTAATCTGTCCTGCCGGGCCGTTTTTTGTTTATCGTGGTCTATATATATATATATTAGTGTATATTGGCAGCAGATTTTCTTGTAAACATATTTTATTAAAGTAGACGGCAGCTTCCGCATTTACGACTTTTTTGGCAGCAGATTTTCTTGTAAACATATTTTATTAAAGTAGACGGCAGCTTCCGCATTTACAACTTTTAATAAAGTGTAAAAAATATAATATTATTGATTAAGCTAAAAGATTATTTCTTTGATGTCTCTGGGACAACTCCTCCATGAAATCACTCCCTACCAGAAAAAACTAGTAAGAAAACTAGAGAAAACGAGCAAAAAAGTCGTAAATGCGGAAGCTGCCGTCTACTTTAATAAAATATATATATATATATATTGGTATAAATAGGCAGCAGATCTTCTTTTAAACAAGCATCATTAAAATTAACCGCAGTCTCGGCATTCACGTTCTTAAGACTGAGAGATTCGATCCTACGAACTAACCTCCTGCTAACAGGGTTCAACTGGAAAAGGAGTTGGCCAAGTGACATGTTAAATTAAAATCGATGACTCATGCTTAGTTATTGCTATAAATAGATTAAAAGGATTAGTACAGGTTAATATAAAGAGAAGGTCAAAGGTCAATAATGAACAAGAAACAAGCGGTTAGAATAAAAGAGTTGAAAGTCCAAGAAATTCAAGAAAAGCCAAGTGACATGTTAAATTAAAATCGATGACTCATGCTTAGTCATTGCTATAAATAGATTAAAAGGATAGTACAGGTTAATATAAAGAGAAGGTCAAAGGTCAATAATGAACAAGAAACAAGCGGTTAGAATAAATGAGTTGAAAGGTCAACGGTATAACTGGACTAATAGAGAATAAATAGATTAAGAAAATTAATAATAATAATAATAATGTTAATAATAATTATTAATAATAATAATTAAGATTAATAGTAAACTAGAAAATATATATATATATATAGTTCAATGTAAAAAAAAAACATAGAGAAATCAAAAGCACACACTTACAGTCTCTAATTTTTGGTTTGAACCGTCTTCAGGAGAGATAAGAGAGGGAAACCAAGCGCGAGGTGTAGGTGGAATAGCACCAGGATTATCATCGGCCGGGATGAGTCTTCTGTCGATTAGCGCTGGTGGGTAGCCACGCTCCAGGAACTTAGTTCTGAAGGAGTTGAGGTGCAGTGTTTTGTTGAGGAGTCTATTACAGATTCGGATAGAGAAGGATCTGGGGATTGATTTTTTTATGTGAGGAGGGTAGCAGCTATTAAACCCTCAAACTCCCATCAGTAGCTGCATTTTAATAGCTGCCACCCTCCTCGCATAAAGAAATCCATCCTCAGATCCTTGTCTATCCGGATCCACCGGATCTATGCTAGACTCCTCAACAAAACACTGCACCTCAACTCCCTCAGAACTAAGTTCCTGGAGCGTGGCTAACCTCCAGTGCTGCTAGATCTGTTCCCCATCCTATCCTCTTCTCTTTCCACTTCTACTATCTTCCCTAATCAACCCCGCCTGTCCTATAGACGTCCCCCTAATCTCAGCAACCTCTTCTCTGAGGTTGGAGAATATATATATATATATATATATATATATTCGTTTAAAAAATGAATGTCCGATTTCACACTATTAATTTGTTAGAAAATGTTTCTAATTTTCTAAAACTCTTTTTTACCTCTGGGTTTCTTATCTCATAAATTAACTCTCCATATTTCTTTCCATTGAATTTATTCTTCGACATGTTTCACTGCTACAATCACAATCGTCAGGAAAATGTTATTAGCATAATTAATTATCACACATAGAATAAAATAAAATAAAATGAATTGAAACTATTACACTTGATAAACTAAACATTAATTTATATGTTATTTATATATATTATATTTATATATAATTTATATATAATTATATATATATATATATATATATTATAATTAATAAGGTATTATTTTCTTGACCACAATTTACTAATAAAAACTTTTTCTTCTTCTTGGAGTTTGGTCAGGGTTAATATAAGGAATCACCTTTCCGCCAACGTTTCGTCTTTATCTTAAGACTTCCTCAGGGCTATAAACTAACAAAAAACAATCGTCATTTGTAATATCTACTTTACAATCTTCATAAAAAATTCAAAAAACTTACTTAGTCAAGGCTAACTTTTAATTCCGAACCAATAAAACCGTTATCTGTCATTGCATGTGCTTCAATGCAAGTTTTTATTATAATTAATTAAATTTCTTTAGGTGCATAGAATAATATCGATTAGACAATTTGGATATCCTATACATGAGAATATATATGACTGTTAAATCATATTAAATCAATGAATAAACAAAAAATTCAGAAGAAATAAACTGATGAGAAATATGCTTTACGATCAGTATTATTTCCTAGAAATGCCAAGTAAGTTATTATTAAAAAAAATCTAAACCATATTTATTGTCTTTATATGGAAATGATTTTTTAATTGCGCAGCAAAAAGTGTTTGAAATATAACCACCATTTTTCGTTATATTCTAATTTAACTTTTTACTGAATAAATTTAATTAGTTGACCAAAAAAAAATTAATAATTTATTTTAGTTTTCTGTGTTAAGATTAATGGAGATTGAACTGTTTTTTAGTTAAAATATACCATATTTAAGAGGATATAAATTATTTTAATTTTTTTTCCATGCTTAAAATAATACAGACTGTAGATTAAGCCCAAGATATGGATGAGGGAAGGTTTTATGTCTGCAAGGTTAATCAATCATGACTGGCGACCGCCCAAGCTCAACGTCATGTGCATTTTAATTGATTATTATAACCTTTTTTAAATCAGGACAGTAAGTTATCACCTCAGCTATATTAGGTGTTTATTAATATGTAGCTGTATGTGAAAATGGTATTTAATTACACGTTGTAAAATTTGGGAAAAGTAATATGTAGCAGTATATATATATGTAGAAACACGGGTATCTAGTGTTTCTAAAATAGTTGGACATAATGGTAAAAGTGTAATCTTGAGAAAAATAAGGTCGATGAAAGAGTTATGAGCTGACAGTAAGAAATCTGGACAAGTTGAATACATCTCACATCAAAAAAGAATCTCAGAGAAACAGTATTGAAAAAGTGGGAACTTAGCTGAACGCATTGCGGTCGTAGCGGTTTAACGAAGGAATTCCTTTCTACTGTCTGTGTTACACGGTCAGTCGACCTCTTTAGCATCAACTGACTGAGTATATACAGACATTGAGGCATTCAGTCAATATCTTGTTAGAATTTACCTTCCCAATAGTACTGCACCTACAAGTAATCTAAAAAATTTCAAACACTCAAATACCTGAACTGTAGTAACACAAAATCAGGTAAACCTGATCTGATTAAAGAAATAAGAAAAATTCCTTTGAACTGTGATTTTCTTTTATAATGTAAAAATAAGCTTCTATAGAATACCAAATAGTAGTCTGAATTTTCCATAATAAACGCAAAGCCCCAAGTCATTTCAAGTCAGATACCAAACACATCAGGTGATTCTGTTCATTCCTCTTCATTTAGTTATTTTTGGCGAAGGAAGATATATTACATAATACATTTCAAGTAAACATCACTGAACTGTGTTTCATGAAAAAAAAACAAATCTGTTTGAAGATATATTCCGAAATAAGATTATAATTTTTTTTCATCAAATTATGAGAATTTTTTACATAATAATAGTAAAATTTAAAAAATTTAGGTAAAGATGCATAGGAAGTCTCACAAGAGAACACACATAGCCAAATATTGGTCTTTTGTGATAAATGGTTGGGAGTGCTAAATTGTGCATAATTCAAGTGTATTTAGAGTAGGAATCTTGAACGAGTAGCTGACTTCGTACAGGTTCGGGATCAACGGCTTAACGTCTTCTCCGAAGGTCGACGTGCTCAAATTTATTTATTATTAACCTACCAGTTCAGAGGCGAGTACATTAACCACTGAGCTATACTGGACTTTACTTCATACATTATACTTTAAAAGGCCTTGGGTGGTCACGGAGTTTGACTTGCCTGCTCTGCATGTTGAGAATTGAAATTATAATTTTGATTAATATTAAATGTTTAGTTAAACTAATTGGATGGTTAGATTTAAGAATTAGTGAACAGAGACAGGGGAACAAGGTCATGGGATGAGGAGTGGGGTTACACAAAGCCCCTTCGTTCTCAGTCTCCTCTTGACGAGATCAAAGGACTAATGTTAACAGTCGCAATTTCATCTGTCAGATAACAATAGAGGTGATTATTAACAATGTTGGAGATCAGTAATAGATGTCTTCATTAAAACCAGTTGTCTTATTTTAAACTTAAAATGTTATTTACCATTGTTTCTCTCTTAGATGTACCATTTGAAAAGGCTGCTACATCTCAGTAGCCGAAAATAACTCGATATGAGTCTTAAAATTATTATAATTTACCTATTTAGACTGACTATTTTCCACACTACCTCCAAGTCATTAATCTCAAAAATTTACGATATCAGGTAACTATTAAAAATCATGACGTTCTAACTTCAATAAGGCAAAATTTAGGATTTTTAATGCCCAAACGAAAAGTAAGTGGTTTAACCATAATCGAATGAATCACATTTTTCAACTTCTACAATAGTATTGGAGGAAAATCATAGAATGTGGAAGTTAATATTAAATGAACGATCTAGTCATTTTGTGATATATTATGACAGCTTTTAAATATTAAAATAAAAAGTTATCATTATTAAATACTTAATAGCTAATAATCAGATTATCAGACAAAGGAAGATTCCATGTTTTGGATAGATCTTTATATTTAGAGCTTCTAAGAATCTATTTTTGATTTGTTTCTTACGACTTACAAACCGTTACCAATGTTTATAATATTTCATCTATTAAACTTAAATTTTATAATATTTATCAACAACACCCATTTTTCATAAATAGTCATTTTAGTTCCGGTCCAATAAATATGATGATTTTTCATTATTTATATGCAAAAATAAGGTGATACTTTTTTTATGTCTACTTATGCTGTATCTGTGTTGTTTACACCCTTTTAAAAGACCTCTCTTCCCTACCACTCCCCCCAACCTCTTGCCAGATGATTCTATACCTTGGTTTTAGATGTGATTTGACTCTGACAAACATCGCTGGTTACGGTTGAAAGTTCTTAGTCTTCTTTCTTATTTTGGTTTAAAATTGATTGTTATTTCAAATGTTTATTGTGAAATCATTTTATACCTTTATACATAAAAGACAAAATTTGTCTCTCTGTCCGCTATAGAAATAAAACTGGAGAAATTTAGATACAATGAAACATATGGATCTTATATAACTTTTTATTGAGAAACTAACTATGATATTTTAATTTTGATCAAAATTTGGTCTACCTCCCATAACGAAAACGCTGGGGCATAATCTATCATGCGGGAATCGCCGTGTAGATAAGCTATATATATGGTGACGGTTCAAAACAAAAATTAGAGACTGTAACTGAGTGTTTTTAATTTCTGTTCGTGTCATTATTTACCTGCACTGAACTTTATAAAATAGATATTATTATGTTAAATATTAAAAGATCGACTCTATAGTTTTAAAACATAGTTAAGGCGTTGCTTTGCCGATAAAGAAACAGTCCATTTTTGATCAACGTTTGTATAGATATCCTCACAACAATATTAAATGGTATATGTTTTCGTCCGCAGGAAGAGGCATGTAACTCCAGAAAAATTTTTTAGTGTACAACAGATTCCAGTGATGATTATTTATTTACTTATAATCATATAAATAATATTATTTACTGTTATACTTAAGCATCCAAAAGTGAATATGGTTGTAAATTATTTTTAAACTATATGAATCTGTTTAAACTATTCATGGTAACAACATTTATTGAATAATTAATGGGATTATCCTGCTGAATGCACATAGCTACTTCAGTATAGCTCCTACCTTTGTCCCCACTCTCAATACTTATTGCAATTAGTGAATAGATGGAAAATTTACTAATGAAAAAGTCGGAGTGAAATCAATTAACACAATTGATATAATGTCAGCTTGATAAGAGGATTACGTACAGTAAAGTTGAGTCAGGTCTCCATTTATTTAATTTAAGAGTTCCTTGAATGTTATAAATTTGTTAGTAGTGCTTATTTTTTTTATAATACGCACTGAAGCATATTGTTTGCTACTACTTGTTAAATATAAAATGTTAACAAAAAAATAAAAGTTTTTTTCCAAATATTTTAGGCTTCAAAAAAGCAAAAGAATGTTCCAATCTACTGTTACTTAAATTTATTATACGGTGATTTTTTTCAACCGCAGAAAGGAGAGAAATCTGTTGTTTTGAAATGAAGAGACTATTGTAAGAAGATTGTGCGCCAAGTTAATTGCAGAGATTAGTTTTCCAGGGCTGCTCATCCCTGCAGGGAGTAATTGGCTCTCAAGGCTCAGAAAAACAATAGATTTCTTCAACTGGAAAAACGCTTTAATTAATTCATTCGTCAACTGAAATTATATTTGAATGAGAGAAGGATTCTAGTCCTTCTTCTTGGAAATAAACAATGTAATTACCACCTGAAAGACGGAATTATTAACAAAAATTAATGAATGCCTATACAAAAGTGAGAGGTATTCATTTAAACATTCGAGTATTTACTTCAACATTACATAAGCTTGTTACTTAAACTTTAGAGCCTTTAAATAAATACTGTTTGTTTTTATATTAATTACTATTCAAACGCCATGAGAATTGTATAGAGATGGCAAGACACTGTTAGCAGGTGCAAAATCGAAGATCTTGGGCTCTTACAGGTTTAATTGAAAGACTTGAAGCTGTATCTAAAGTTACGTTATATCTAGAATAAGACTTTAAAGAAACTGTGGATGAAAAGTATATTGTGAGGCATAACATTTTGAAATTACACTGCACAACATTAATGACGTGAACAACATAGGTACATTTAACATGGGTAGTTTAGATCCCACGAGAGAACATACTTAGGTCAATGACTAGCCCTTTGCTATATAACACAACGATCATTCTATATTGGGAGTTATACACTTTGCCTAACACAACTATATTTAGAGGAGGGTTCTTTAACGAGTACAGGCTCGGGACCAACTCCTTAACGTCCTGTCCAAGAGACAACATGTTCTATTTTTTCTCGTAGGTGCAAAAGATAACCTACGATAATATTAAAAAGGATTCAAGCGAGAAAGTTTAAATGAGAATTTAAAAATGTTCATATCAAAATAGACAATTATGGGTGTATAATACCTTATGAAAATGCTTATTTACCGGAACTAAACTTTATACTGCAGATAGAACCAAATACAAATTTTTATTGTAACATGATTCTTATAATTGCAAACTCATCGTGTATTCGCAGTAGGATAATCCCTAGACAAAAATTTTAAGTTTTTGGAATCACCGGATATGTGGTTTAAAATTATTAAATTTACTGTCATAAAATAAAAAAAAAAGTATCTTTCCCGTTTTACAATATAATCCAAAAACAATTCAGTCATTAAATACACTGAGATATATCCATTTGACATTAAAATTTACTAAAAATTGCAACATTTAGAATGAGAACAACACTCAGTTTTTAGACAGTGATCCATCCAACGTGGAAAACCCTCAAACATCAAAATAACGAAAAGGATGTTTTCTTTAATTTTTTATAGTTTTAAGAATTAAATCATCTTATTAACTCATGAAAAAGTACTTTCGGATTTTTTTCATCAAACATTTAAATAGGCAAATGTACTAAACCAAATTTTGAAAAATACAATATATATAAGTAAATAAGAGGAAATCAAGCAACTATAGCAGGTTGCTTGTAGTTTCGCTAAGTCAAAATCAGTTTTCAGTTTTTTTGAGCTACATTGCTCTTTGAACTAATCGGGATCTATTGACATTTCCTTCATAACATACGAATTGATTTTGCTATTTAGCGTAACTAAACCTTTTTATGGAATAATAAAATGTACTAAAATGCTATTTTACTTCAATTGAATAGCCATCGTTATTTATCATTTTACTTTTATATTTATATGATCAATTATATGGAAACTGAAAATATAAAATAGAAGATATAAAAGAATTTTATATTGGTTGAGGGTTTAACAGTGGCTCTAAGAGATATATTGTCATAAAAATACTGAATCCATGACATTATTTGTTATGTGCTTAGAAAATAGGATAAGTCAGAAATTAGGGATTGAAGGGTGAACATGCATGAAAAGATAATACTGAGAGGGGTGATGAATCAAGGGCGTGACTTGTATACTGATGGGAGTATAAGAGTGGCGAAATTAATAGAGTCTGCGAGATACTAGTATATTTCAAGCATAACCTGCGGGATCTACTTCAAATATAACTCTTTAATGAAAACATCTTATTTATAAATAAACATTAATTATTTAAGACTTATATTGACTGATAATAATTTTCCAACCACTATTAAGCAACTAAAATGGTGCTAATTATTTGTATAAATGTTGAATCACAATGTATATATTTATAAAACTATGTTCATCTTGATTGCTTGTTTGTTTGTAAACTCTCTGAACTAAAAAAAAAATAACATGATATTTAGTTAAATGTTTAATTAGAAAACTTAAAATAGAGATTAACACCTATGATTCTCGATTGTTTCACCTTCTTGTGTTCTTCATGAGAGGAGAAAAGAACTAGAAGAAGAAACGCAGGAGTGGAGACGTTAAAGCTTTTACTGAAGGATACAAAGTGACACACATTGTAGCACTTTACCATCGTGAGCTAGTTTACGCAATGAGTAGATAAAGAATTACTATTAAATTTCTAATTATTTAAGTGAAGTAGGAGAGAAAGAAAGAAAGAAAAGAAAAAGGAAGAAATAAAGAGAAGAAAATGGAGAAGATAAAATCATAAGTTAAAACTTAAGACTGAAGTGAGGAATAATGAAAATACAACAGACAAAAATCAAGTAAAAACTAAAATCTGATTGCTAAAGTTTGAAAAATAAAAAAAAATTATGAGATTTGAGAAAAGACACTGAAAAAGAACACATTATGAAACGAAAAATAGTTAACATAATGTAATGAAGTAAAATAAACTAAAATAAAAAAATAAAATAGAGAAAGTGATCTGATTAAGTTAAGACTGGTGGAATTACTTGCACCTAACAACCAAATGTGGGTTTCCTCAAAAACCCTTATAAAGTTGTTTGGGTGTCGGGGTGAGCTGGCTCAAAATTTGAACCCTAAAGCAATCACTGAAGGGAAGGTTATTGATATTGGCGTGAGTGGCAACACGAAACTGCTTATGTTGATCAACGACAAGATAATGAGTTGTGACCATTCATACGGAGCCTAAGTGACGTGGAAGTCTTAATAAGATACTTATTAAGACTTTGTGGTGATTGAACCCACGAGCTTTGGGCTGGAAATCCAACGCTCTACTCGTATTCTCTGCGCCAAAGCTATCTTGTTGCAATAGGCCCACAAAACTGGATGTTTCATTTTAATAAGTTAACTAAAGATGAAACCTTAGCTATTTTATGATCACAAAGTGATTTTGAACATCAAACAGATTAAATATTACTAAACTACCCGTGAATACAATCATGTTCAAGTAAATGCAGATAAACATTTCTACTTATTAATAAATATAAATAAAAATTTTTTTTACAACAAGATTTAGGAAATACATTGTTATTTATATTTTTATGATCTTATAACAATTGAATTATGATAATATAAAAAAAAATAATTTTAGATTTTAACAAGTTCAAATATTTTTAGTCACCCTGTACACATGTTTGAATAATTTTGGTATCTATTTTTATGTGGTTGATGTATAAGCTAGAATCTAGAAAGCTTTAAGCTAGAATCAGGTAATAGTGTTTAACATAAATGTAAAAAATCAGCACATAAATATTCCTTAGTTACGGAAAGAAATTATAGTTTTCGACAATATGAAACTCGGCGAGTAGTTAGCTTTGCATTTCATAGTTTGTAAAAATTTATAACTTTATGATGTTTTAAATTATAAATTTTTATAATTCATTTATAAATAAATAATATTTAATTTATTATTTAATTTATATTTATTTTGATAATTTTTAAAAGTATGTTATTTCAATATATAACACATAATAACATTAAAATTGATAATAAAAGTTATTAATAATAACGTTAAAAATGTGTTAATTTAACTATCAAGAAACCTCATATACTGCCACTGTATGTGTCTAAAACTCTAAATATCCTGGGGTCGAGAGTCCCACATGATTATAAAATTAGCTTAAAATTCTTAGAGTTAGAGGAAAGAAGGTATAATGTAATCATTTTTAGCTTTCGTACCATACTTACTTGATAGAAATGATATTTTAATATTTAAATCATTGAAGCTGGAATATCATTCAAACAGATATTGTCAAATAACAAAACAGTATAAAAAGTGTTTTGGTATTAAACCTAAAACTCAATTAATAAAAAAGTTGAAATAATTCAATCGAAAAACATTTTTCTTGTTTAATCTGCATGTTAATGCACTATGGAATATTACAAAAACAAAGCAAGGTGACGAACAGCTAAAAATATTTAAAATAATGATTTTGTAGACAAAATAACGAAAAATTAATATATAAAATTGAATTTAAGACTTATTGAACCAATAATTATACTAATTGAAACTTAACAACCAATTTTTTATAAGATCAATTTTTAGTTTGGAAGTTTTTTAACAAGCAATAGATATTTTAATTAAATCCTAACCATCTTGATTGAAAGTCCTTTTTCAATGAAGGTCAAAGAACAGTATTTTTATTTTCATTAGTGTTTTCCTTACTCTTTCTTATTTAAATATCTTTTTTTTCCTTGATTAATGCAATGCCTTTTCGAAAGACCTTAGAAAAACATTTTGTAGACGACACTAAACATCATTAGAATTCCATCCCTATGCTCTCTTTAATCAACTTTCTTGATTAAATTCTTTCAAACTCTGTGTCAACTCTTCATTTATATTTTAAATTTCATATTTTTGTTTCTATTCTTTCTTTTTAAGTGATGACTACTTTACTCATTGTTTATTGTTTTAATTACGGTGAATATTTCTTACTCATCAGATGTCAGTATATTTTTTTGTTTACTTTTTCTTCTTAAGTTTCATTTTGTCAAATGCATGCAAATTGTTTGTACCATAGAGGTTAGTAACAATTATATTATTACAAAATTCACCATACTTGATGAATTGTTTTTGTATCTGCCCATTCGGTTTGAACGTTGACGGAGTAGAGTTACACTTGAAGATACTCTATGTGTGAACCGCTCTGATAACTACAGACCGATTCGCGAAGTATGGTCGAATTTATAATAATATGATTCTTATTTATCAATTGAATACATTCAGAATTGTAATAGCTTAGGTTAGGTTGTAGAAGCTAGTGAATACACAAAGGCTGAACAGTATCCCTTTATGACAAAAGACAGAATATTCTACAGTGGGAGTTCTAAATTTTGCCTAACTCAAGTGAATTTACACTAGGAATATTTAATACGTACCTGACATCGTACAGACTTGGAACTAACGTCTTAGCATCCTCTCCGAGAGGCGACCTGCTCAGATTTATTCACCTTCCGCATTAATCAATTAGCAGCCAGAGTGGGTATTGAACGCCAGATCTACCAATCCAGAGTGGAGCATGTTGTAACTGAGCTACCAAGCTACTTTAGCCTCTGCATTTAGGAAAATAAAAAAAATGTCAAATTTCTCTAATTTACATGCTCTGTAATTATTTCAGTTGGATTTCACCTAATTATTTATTTACGTTGAAACATAACAGATAATCAAACATACATTAAGAAACAAAAAATGAAAAAGAAAAAATTATTGTGTATCAGTAATATATTGTATATCACTTATCTTGTAGAGTCTACACAGAGTAATCTTTAAAATATACTTTATACTAAAGATACTATACTATAGAATTTCTATTGTGAAGTTGTAAGATGGTCATCAACGTTTCTACACCTGCATTATTATGTACTTTAACTACCTGACAGGAAGAGGTAGAACAATTAACAGCAAACTGCTGAATCCATCGCCTTTCACTCTTCTAGAGCTATCCGAAATAGAGTTGTCTCTGAATTTGAAGTGCCTTGGCTTTTCTATCTAAAAGCAATAACAGCTTATGTGGGATTCATTTACTTGTGTGTTTTATTTTGGTGTTCTCTTTAACTTGCTTTAATATCTCCCTTCGCTCAGACTTCTTTACCAATCGTGAAAAAGTTTACCAACAAAGAGGTAAAAGCAGAACTGTGTATACTAGCAGTGGGATACATTTTATGGAGATTAATTGAAACAAAGTTAAAAAGTTGACAGATTCAGAGAAATGATTATTCTTGTTCCCCTAGAGCTACATGGTCTGAAAGTTGGTGAAAACTTTTTAGGATATTACAAAATATTTTAAGAGGAAGTTATTAAAACTGTTGTTTTCATAAAATTTCACGCGTTTTTTTTAATGATATTCTTTCTATAAGAAATGTATAAAATAAAAAATAAAAATAAATAAAATAAAAATATAACTTTAACATTTAATAACATTCTAGCAATTGGAAATATCATCTTATTTCTACCGTTTTACCAGAAGATGCCTGAAGAAGAACACTATCTGTTTTTTTAAAAAAAAAAAAAATTATGTTGTAGCATGTTCCATATTTCACAAAACCGTATAAATATTTCACTAGCTAAATAGCACATAGTGACTAGAGAAAAGTAAAAATAATTTGATGAGTCAAGTTTTTAGACATTAATATAAGTTTTTTGTTACAGGTGGTGTTTGGAGTTTTCATCTTTCTTCTCTACATTTAAGGTATGTACATATTTTAAATTACTATCGTTTATCTTTCTTAAACTTTACAAATTACGAGTCATTTCTTTTTAACTTTTGAAAAAAGAACCAAAGAGGCAGAAAACATTTTTCTAATGTCTCGAGTCTAAAAGTTTTTTTTTTATTCAATCCCAAAGCTTCATGCGTTTTGGTCTTCAAAGCTACTTATAGGGAAAAAAAACATGCACATTTCTTATTGGTTATGTTATTTAGTTATCTTCTAACAATATCAAAGATTTGATTTGGCTTTAAGTCACCTAATTTTTCTTTTACTATGTGTTGAACTTTATTAGAAGGCCATTAATATTTAAAAATAGTGTGCAGTATGAGGATTTACCGTTCTATAACCTTGGAAACAATTTACTGTTTTTAATAATGGTTTATGATTGTTTGTTATTATAATTATAATATATTATTGATTACAATTATAATTATTATATTATTATAATTATATATAATTGTTTAAAAAAAAACCTTACATCTCCAATATCAAGATATCTGGCCTCAATAAAAACATTTAAACCTAAGCACCCTGATCTTTGCAGATTAGAATTGAAGAAAAAATGAATAAAAAAACAGTAAAAATACCACTTTTTCTGAGTGTTTTTACATCAAATTTTTAAATCATTAAAATATTTATACTAATTCTTATAAGATACATATAAATTTGTAAATGTTTAACAAAATGTTTAGGAAAGACAATCTTGAAAAATTGTTTAAGACAAGATCTTAAAATTGTTTTTTTTTTTTAGAATTCTGAAATAGAGGTAAATTTAATACGGAAACTGTAAACTGATGTATATCAATATTTAAAATATTTTTTTTTTTTTTTGGACAAGGAGGTAAAATGCATTTACGCACATAGTGGTGGGCTCTCAGATAAATCAGACTACCAACTAAAACCCCCTGTTTTTTTCTAGGACACTAGCTAGCAAACTGGAACTGTTTCGCACATTAATATTTAACATGATAATAATATAATTTAAAATAATAAATAAGTAAGTTATTGTTCTATTAGATGAATGCTATGGTTAAAGGATGTTAAATGCAGTCAATTCCATTTGATTGTGTTTAGTTTGATCACGATACAAAAATACCTAAGTGCAAATTTATTGAGAGTCATCATCAGCTGATTAGGGAGAGGAGTGTGGACGTTCTGCTTGCTGGTTTACCAAAATGAATTTGTAGAGGATCGCAAGTTAGAAGCCTTGGTAATGGAAGTTTGGACAGGGGGTGTAAGTTTACTGTCTGTCCCTGCCGTCTGGTGCCCCGTGTCCTTTATTATGATTGGAAGCCAAAGTTAGTGGCTTATCCGAACTTAGTCCTTGCTTAGGCCGCATTTAGATTGGGATATAGTATTATTGTTTGCACAGTTTTAGTTCTTCTAAACAATAAATGCTAAACCAAACATCTTAGGTTGATAAATAGTGATGAAGACATATTTTCTTTAATGTATTTCTAATGCTTACTGCATTGAAGAGTCATTAAATAATTGATTCAGTCTTTACCATGTATATGTTCATTATTAACTGCTTATTTTCTTCATTATTGTAAGGAATTAACTTTTTAACATCAACTAATGAAACACTTCAAAAAATGATGTAAAAATATGCATCACCGTTAGTGATATAGGATTTAATAAGAGTAATTGGTGATGTATGAACTCAAGTTATTAACCAATGATTTCTTTGTTCGTTATGATCAGAAAGGGATGTTTTATTCATCGTACTTTGTCTTAGGGTGTGTGTCTCGGATAGGCAACTAAGGATATAACAAACTTCCCCGAACTTCTGGTCTCACTTTCTTTCTTTCACTCTTTTACATCTGTTCTATTCTTCCATTTATGTTCTGTTTTGTTACGCTTTACATAAAAAGTTACGCTTTAGTGTATATAGAAAACCTTCGAATGTACTTGCACATGTTCACCTTTTATTCTTCCCATCCAAAAACTGAATCGTCTCTAATTAAATTTAATAGATCAAATATTATAAACATTAGTAACGGTCACTTCGAACTTGATACTTTCGTTACGAGGGCAATGGCCTCTTCTTCTAAGACTCTTTCTTACTATACTCCTTTTTTCAGCAAACATCCCTTTCTGGACATTAGTCCTTCCCTGCGCTTTCACCCTTTTAAACTACCACTCCTCTCAACCCCTAACCAGATGTTTTCTGAATCATATTTCTGCATCTGTTTCAGTTGGGTTTTTGACTCTGACGAAGACCGCTCGTTACGGTTGAAAGATCTTAGTCTTGTTTTCCCATTTCATTTTGTGGTTTAATTATTGATTGTTGTTTCAGGTGGTTATGTGAAATCTTTATATATATATATATATATATATATATATATATAAATATTGATAAAATATCGACCGTGGAATAGAAACAAAACTATAGTTTATCGGGACTCGGTCAGTTCTTCAGGTTCAAATCAAACTCTCATTGGCAACGTTGGCAATGTGAGTTTAATTTGAACCTGAAGAACTGACCGAGTCCCGATAAACTATAGTTTTGTATATATAGTATATTGCATATATATACAATATAAAAAATTGTAGATATTTTTATCAATATATATAAAGTTGACTCAAGAAACTTGAAAACGAGAAAGTCAAAAATTTTAAACTACTATTTATTTAAATAATTTTCATTTACTTAGTGTAAATTAAAAGATTAAAAAAGTTATATGGAGTTTAAAAAATATTGTTTTGTAAGATAAAAAAGTAATTTGGAACAAAACAAAATATTGTTTTGTAAGATAAAAAAGTAATTTGGAAGAAAAACTACAACAAGAATAATTTTCATTAATTATTCTATTTAGTTTTTTTTTTGTTGATTTCTATGATATGTACAATCTGAAAGGTTTTTAGAACTTAAGACAGTTTAATTTTTTTTTTGATTGTCATAATGTTTTTGACTGTACACAATGGTTATTTCTATTTATTTTTGTACAATATAAATATATTTGTTATAGACAAATGTTGACATTGATTGTGCTAAATGTAATGCCAATATGATTTTTAAAATCTGCTAATTACGATAAAAAAAAATTGGTTTCTAGTTTGCAAATATGATTTAAAAATATTGCTTTCAAGACTTTTAATTAAAATTCTAAACATCAAAAAAGAATTTGCATTTAAATATTTTTGTAAAAAAAAAAAAAAGTGCAAGAGGAATGCATATAAATCTCGATCGAAAGGTCCATTTATATGGAAATTTGCTTTGATCATGAATTTCATCCGGGATGAAGACACACAAAGAATACTGTTTGCATTTATTGAGGTTGGATGCATATTCTTTTTCTTTTTTCCTTGACACTAGGGCTAAGTATTTTTCATAGAAAGGCGTGCTATGAAAATATCTAAAGCGAACATTTCACATCAATCAAGAGTTTACAAAATCAGTTTTTTAGGTCTTAGTACCAAATATCTCAATCTTCCCTCATCCCTTATTCCCTCATTCCTTTAATAAAATTAATGATTATTTTTTAAAACTTAAATATGATGAACTAAAGATTATGTTTATAAAGCCTTTCATATTTTTTTAATTTGACGTATACATTTAAACCTAAGCTCAACTATTTTTAAGTTCCACTGAGTTTCATGTAAAAAATTTTACAATAATTAATTAACATAACTAGACTGCGTAGTTTTTGTATTTTTTACTTTTTATTTTTATTGAATTCTATATATAAGGCTTATTATAATATATTAATTTTATATCATATTACAGTAGAAGTCCGATAATCCGGCACGTTCGGGACCGGATCGGTGCCGGACTATCGGGCATTCCGGACTATTGGGCAGTCCGAAATTCCGATCGATCAGGTGGTAATTATAGGTTAATAAATAAACTACTAATACACTTTGCTATTATGCATACAACTAAATTTATTTTAATTTACATGTAATGTAAATGTATACATATAATATAATGTATATACACGTAATGTAAAACATATTTTACGTAGATTTAAAAAAGTCACGAATGTCCTTTTGTTTTATAGAATTTTTATTTGTTTTAATTTTGTTTTATTTGTTTTTATTTGCTTTAAAGACACTTTTGGAAAAAAACAATATTTGTAAAATTTTCCGGAGCGATGCCGGACTATCGGGCATTCCGGACTATTGGATGCCGGACTAATGGACTTCTACTGTATAAGAATTCAATATGTGGGTTATATACTTGAAACAATTTTGAGGATAGAAATATCATATATATTCTATTCTGTATTGTAAGATTCTATATCTAAGGCTTATTATAATATATTAATTATATATTTATAATATATAGTTATATATTATATTATAAGGATTCTATTTTTGGTTTATACCCTTGATATCATTTTGAGAATCAAAATACGTTATAGATTCAATTCTGTACAGTAACAATTCAATTGTTAATACAGATTGGAATATACGATAATTAATATATATATATATATATAGTTAACATTTTAATGTATTATATATTAATTGTATAATATATTCTAAGGATTCTATATATGAATTATATTCTTGAAACTATTTTGAGGTTAGAAATGTCATATAAATTATTCTGTATTGTGTTTTTCTTAAATGCAGGAAAACAAATCCAGATGAATTTTTTAACAATTCCAAGGGACTGAATTGTTCGAAAGTTGGTTTTAAGGATTGACAAGAACCTCGTATGTATTTTAGAACTCAGTGACTGATGCTAACTTAGTCTGAACAACACAAATTATACAAAGTTGTCATATGCTTCAACAAGTTTCTGTGAAGGCTCTGTTATCAATAAGTCTGACTCTGACAGATTTCCACAAAGTCTTTAGAAAATAAGTTTTGAGTTGAAGTTTGCATCAACTTTGATTAGAAACAAGGATAAAGTCAAATGTAAGCACAAGTATTGAACAAAAGATATCAACTTTTATCTTTTCTCATTCTTAGATTGAAACATAGCAGATATATGTTGACATTACTATTTGAAGATGAATTCTCTTTAAAGCTTTTGTTAATGCTGATCAAGAAGGTCTTCCCCTTGGTTGAAGGTCTGATGATGAACTGTAGATGGTTTTGCTTAATGAGTCATGTAACGTAACCATGAACTGCAGAGGGTTACTCATCAATCTAACAACTGTCAAAAACTTGTTTCCACCCATCACATAACTTGCTTATCCAATTATAGGGAAGCTCTCCTCGACCTTGAGCTTCCCTTCATGACGCCATTAGGAAAGCTAGTGGAGCAGAAATCTTCAAGCATCTAAAATATTCGGGTGTAGAGTAGTGCCTCTAGCAGCAATTGAACGGTATTTGACTTTTCTATTGGATCAAACAAAATTATATTATTGATATTATCATGGTATTATTACTAAAATAAAATAAAAGAGATTAACTACACAAACACGTCAGTCTACAAAAATCAAATGGTACATTATATGGTATAAGAAGTAATATATATATATATATATATATATATATATATACTTTAACACATAGAAAAGAACACAGAAAGACACTACAGAACTGACTTCGATATTTCGACATCCGTCGTCATCGGGAAGAAGTGCGAAGTACTCGCGTTGAGAAGCAAACTGCTACTCTCTCTCTCTCTCTCTCTCTCTATATATATATATATATATATATCAATGATCAACCACAATAAGAAATGGGAAAACAAGACTAAGATCTTTCAACCGTAACAAGCGGTCTTCGTCAGAGTCAAAAACCCAACGACCCAGTTGGGTTTTTGACTCTGACGAAGACAGCTTGTTACGGTTGAAAGATCTTAGTCTTGTTTTCCCATTTTCTTATTGTGGTTTGATCATTGATTGTTGTTTCACGTGTTTATGTGAAATCTTTTTATATATATGCAACAAGCCCTCGATTTAGTATTTCCTTCACATCTTAAAATCTTACCTTCTTTGTATTTTTCATTATTCCTTTTCTATTACTTCTTATTTTCTTTTAACATTTTAATTATGCGTTGCATTTTATTATTTTTTTCTTTCTTATACAAATGATTTTACCCTCCTTTCTTTACCTTGTATCTTTTTTCAATTCTTCTATATACACCTAAAACTATTTACACTTTTTCTTTATAATACTCTTATCTTTTTATTATTTCACACTCCTAATCCATTTTATGATTATATATAACTTTTTATATATCATTATATCTTGATATAATTATAGTAAGTACACTATAATAATGTTTTTACTTACTAAAAGTTTAGGTTTACAAGCTGTTATTGCAGGTTGTAGTAGATTCCTTTTTAAACTAAAAAAGGGACTTAACGTAAAAAGAGATTAACTGGATTCCCTTCATTTGTTGCCGGTAGTGTTGTTGGTTTTGGTCTCGATTTTTATTCGTAATTTTTGTCTAAAATTAATGAGCATAAAAATAATTTTAGTAACCAATTAAAACTTTTTGGAAACTTTATTGAACCAAAGAGAAGAATTGAAACTGTAGTAGTTTAAAAAAGGTAGTTTAAACTGAACAGCACGGTTTTTAGTTAACTGCAATACCTTTTCACGCAAATTCTTTCGTTCAGCCGATTTTGAAACTTCTCTATTTTGTAAAGCCAGCAGATTCATCGACCAACCACAGTTTGTTATTAAAGATCAACAAATTCAAAAACTGTTTGGTTAAAAAAGTTAAAAAATAAAAGTAAAGTATATAATTCTTTAGTTTTTTATTTTGTCTTCTAGTCTGAGATAAATAGTTATTTAAATTAATATAAATTATTATTAAAACAATTTTATTATTCCTTTTTTTATTGCACTTGTTGAATAGTTCATTAGAGGTATTTTACAGAAATATTATGTGATGCAATAGTTGTTTGATTTTGCAACATCAGTGATCTGTTTAGCATTCATATTGGCTGATTATTTACAGAAAGACATTTCAGAGTTCTCATTTTAACAGTTACTTCTGTTACGTGCTGACGAATCATTAAATATTTCATTATTTTTAGTCTATATAAATATTTCGATGTTAAAATTATTCAGACTCATTTGCCGAAATACACCAATCATGTTTATTTTGTTTTATCGATTCCTAAGTAAACTTGAATTTAAATGCATAAATTGTTGTCGAAGAAAAGCCGCTACGATACCATGAACATGTAAACTACATTGCGTTCAGTCATTCGTGTAATATTCTCATCTCGTTGAATAACTGTCAGCTAGGTGGCACTCCTTCATATATTGCGAATTCATTCCTCCTACAGCAGTGAATACATAAAGATAGATACACAATTTAAAATAATTCTCATTTTTCAAACAATAGTTACATTAAATACTTCTAAAGCATTACATATTTATTACACTTTGGGTAATTTTCTATAATTTCTATATTAACTTTAAGTTATTAAAGGGATTCGGAAATAGATTTTTCATGAAACAATTTTCTATATTTTTTTGCAATAGCTATATGATATTTATACATATTTATTTTACTATTTTGTTTGGTCTCTAGAGTGCTTTCTAAATTCATTAATTTGGTTCTAATCTAATGTGGTTAGATTAGGTTTCAGTGGAAGCCCTCCACAAGGGAACACACATAGACTGAACATTGGCTCCTTGTGATACCATGCAAAGAAACCTGATTCTACATTGGAAAACCTAAATTATACCTAACTCAATAGATAGCGAATCTTTAATGATTACCTGACATCATACAGGCTTGGGGCCGACGGCTTAACGTCATCTCCGACGGACGATTTGTTCAGATTTATTCACCTCCCACGTAAACAAATTTAGGGCTAGAATGTGTATTCAACACCAGATCTACTAGCTCAGAGGCGACCACGTTGTCACTGAGCTAACATCAACTAAACAAATTAGTTGAAACTTATATTTAATATTTAAGTTTTTATTATTTAAGCCATTTTTAGAAAAAAATTGACTAGTATTAAAATAATAATATTTCATAATAAGAAAATAATATAGCTGTATGAATGAACATTACTGGTAAACACAGACTTAATTAAGGGCTCTATGTAATTTTTAACTTTATCTTTTAAAAGATAGGTGAAATATTCCTCTGATTCAATGGGTTTCATCATTCGACACTCTCACAATGCTAATGAAGATATTTTACTTAACATTAGTAATCAACATCATCAGACAGATATGATTACATCATCAGACAGATATGATTACATCATAAATATCCCACTTCATATCAAATATACTCAACCCCAGTGTTTAAAATATAACTGGGATACCTCACCTTCTTTCTTTATTTATTAAATTATTTTATCCAGTTTTCTTCATTCAGTTTTAACAAGGTGGATCTTATCTGATAAAATATTTTTTTCTTATTATATATAATAATTTTAGCTACTCTGAAATACGCAGAACTCACTACTTTTGCTGTTCTATATTTTCAAACTCTGTGTTTACTTCTATTTTTCTTAAAATATATGCAAACTTAGTACCACAGAGGTTAGAAAAGATAATATTATATAAAAATCTCCTACCTCCTGAGTTGGTGATATAGCCGCCTAATCAATTTGGCACGTTGTGCATCTTCAAGTGTCCCTCAACGTGCGAAACCGGTTGGGATGCTATATCATCAACTTAGGTCGTAATACAGATTTTTATAAAAATATTATATTCCATTTTTGCTATTCTGTCCACATAATTGTTAATATTTTCCATTTATTAACAATTTTTTTAAGTAAGCAAATTGTTAAAATTTATGTTTATCATTATAAGCTAAATTAATTAAAAATAATATGACTAATATAGTTCTATAATTTCTATATTTTTAATGCAGTTCTATAATTCAATGTATTTAACTATTTCGAAGCATTATAAAACTATTATATGTAATTAATTGAATTATTAAAAAAGTTTTGTCATGTTATTTTTTATAGATTTATATAATTGTATGATCCAAAAAAGTAGAATAATATTTCTATTTGCGTAGTATATCATATCATTTAGCATAGCCTCCCTCACTGTTTTTTGTAAATTCATATTAATGAAAATTTATGACACAAAAGAATTTTGGAGTACTGATATTTAAAATCTCTTATATACAGATATTATAGCATCGTATTTATATAAAGGATGCGATATGAAAGCAGAGATAACAATTCATTTATTTAATTATAATGAAATTGTTTGGTTTACCTAAGCTTTAAAATTGTCCAATTAATCCAAAATACCTAACAGGAATACATTGAATTAAACAAGTCAGACTCGGCTGACTAACTAAGTTAAGGGTAAGGTTTGTTCAAGTTGCCAAAGTAATCAAAGACCAAGGAAACAAAAGAAACTCTTGTCTTTAATTTACGTGCTACTCTCTTGGGTAACTTGCCAGCGGAGCGGCTTTGACATTTTCCAATCACTGATCCTAGTAGGTAATTATCTTTATTTTAAAATCAATTAGTAAAATTATTATTGAAATCTTTTTTTTCCTTTTTGTTAAATGTAAATACAAATATTACGTTGTATACCATAAAAATTGCATTCAAATTTTGTAATCTATATAATAAAGATTAACATGTGATGTTTGTTTTTGTATATATATATATATATATATAATATATATATATATATACACAATTAAAAGAAACGGTCCAGCGGACTTTTTTACAATAAAATAAAAAACGAAGGAAACACACAGAAAAACACAGACATAACTCACATCGATATTTCGACAATCGTCGTCATCAGGAGGTGCGAAGAGCGAAGAGCGAAGAGTCCCGCAGGAAGACAGGGCGGTACTGAACTCGGAAACCGCAGCCAGTACCCCACCACTTACCACCAAGCGGGGGAAGGGAGGGAAGGAAATGAAGAGCCAAATTAAGACGTAAAAGGAACGAGTAAAAATTATAACTATAAAAAATTATAAAAAAGTAGATAAATCAAATTAAAATTAATAAAAATAATAAATAAAAAGTAAAATAAAAAATAATAAATAAATAAATAAAAAATAATAAATAAATCATAAATAAATTATCGGTTGAGGTTGAGTCCGGGGGAAGAGCGAGCATCAAGTAAGCATATGTATGCCTCCTCTGAAGCTCTTAGGGTAACTTTATTGTTGGATTCGGGGATCTGTTTCAGGATCTGAACCCTGAAACAGTCATTGAAACTGAGTCCATGCGAGTTCGCATCGATGGCTACAGGATAGTTACTGCGTTGACCGACTGAAGCCCTATGACCATTCATACGAAGGCTCAACTTATTAGAAGTTAAGCCAACGTAAAAGGAGTCACACTGAGTGCAATCCAGTCGGTAAACACAGTTGCTCGAGGTACAGGAGGAATTGACCTGAACCGGGTAGGAACTATGGTGGAGAGGGGAATCGAAGGAAGGATTAGGATTTACAATCAGGCAAGTTTGACAGCCACGGCGTCCACATTGTTTCATTCCAGGAACAGGATTGGAAGGCTGAGGGGAAATATGAGAGAAAATGCTTTTTAGATTGGCAGGTTTACGGTAGGAAATAGAAGGGGGGTGATTAAAGATGGAAGAAGTAGAAGTAGAAGTAGACAGAATCGGAAAAGACTCCTTAATAACAGCACGAAGCTTATAAGCGCCAGGGAAGTAGGTTGTCAGGAAGAAGGAAGTGTTACTTCTATCCCTCTTGGGTCTGGGTTGGTGGGAGATGTCAGCCGGTAAAACACGACTATCAATGAAGGAGCGAGGATAGCCTCGTTCAGAAAATTTGTCCTTTATTCCCTGTCTTCCTGCGGGACTCTTCGCTCTTCGCTCTTCGCACCTCCTGATGACGACGATTGTCGAAATATCGATGTGAGTTATGTCTGTGTCTTTCTGTGTGTTTCCTTCGTTTTTTATTTTATTGTATTTATATATATACATATATATATATATATATATATATATATATACACTTTTTCGATGAAAATGCGATCCGAAATGGACATATACATTTGCTTCTCAACGCGAGCATTCGCACTTCTTCCCGTTGACGACGGATGTCGAAATAGCGAAGTGAGTTCTGTAGTGTCTTTCTGTGTTCTTTTCTCTGTGTTAAAGTATATATATATATATATATATATATAGGTGTGAGTTTGTTTGGCTGTGTTCATTTATATGAAGTTAAGAGACAGTAGATATGTAAAAAAATAAAGTAATTTTATTAACAATATTTTTACACTTCAGTAGTTGTTTTATATATTTTAAAGTATATAAGATGAGTTTAGATGAAGAAAAACAAATTTATTCATTTAAATTTTTTGATTCTTATCTGTTATAACTTTTATAGACACTATGAAATTTTATTCACACTAATAAAGTTGTCATTGAGTAAAATCTACACTATGTCTGGTGAGTTTTTTGTATACTCAGGGATTATGGGCATCCGATTTATGTGGGAGAAGTCTCATTTTTGTACATTTTTATGTGTCAACTATTTATGTAAAAAAATTAACTGGGGTTTATCTGATAAGAAAAATTCCAAAAACTTTTTAAGTGCTAAATTTTTTTTATAGTTTATAAATTAATCTTTTGGTTTTTTCAAACCATATTTTACTTGAAAATTTGAAACAAATGTGTTAATGCGTTTTTTATGGAGTGTAATTTGTTTGTTTGTATAGTTTAAAAGGACCCACATGCAGGTACACAATATTTATGTTTATAGATAGTAAACAAATTTTTTTGCTTTTAAAAGTCAATATCAGTTCGTGGGTCTGCTTGTATTATAGGAATGGAAAAAGCATACGTAAATGCACGTATCATACATTTTTTGGTCAACTATTTATGTAAACATATTTTTAGACGTATGTTTACGTACGAGAGCTGAGAAAACGAGCGCGCATTTTGATAATTTGGCCTTTCGTATGATCAAACATAGTTCATAAAGATGAGCTTTTTTCCAGAAAAACTTATAGTAAAACTAGAGGGTTGAAGAGGTGTACAATGCGATCAACCAAGCGGGTACATCACGATCAATAAAGTAAGTACATCACGTTCAGCCTAGCAGGTTAATCACGATGAACCAAGTGGCTATATCACGATCAACCAAGCGGGTACATCACGATCAACCAAGTGGGTACATTACCATCAATCAAGAGGCATATCACTGAGACAATGACTAAACGTTTTTTTCCCAAAGTAGTACCTCTTCTTGGAGGGAGTTTATTGCAATATAACGTTTGTAATATTTGAGTTACTTTTATAAAAACGAACGTTTCAAATATAAATATGATTTTAAATATAAATAATAGAAACTTTTGTGATTATTAATTATGCATTGAAAATTAATAAGAGTACTTCAAAGAATAAACTATTACATAGTTTAAATGTAGAATTAGTGGTTTTTAGTTGTAAGTGATGGGAGACGCATTGAGTGGGAGTGAGAAAGAAGTAAACGACTGCAGTGGACAGCATGTGACCAATGCAGCAGCTGAACCATCTATCTCACACTGAACCAAGAGTTTTTCACTTTATGCCTGTAACTCCTTTGCAGCAATTATTCAGGCATCTCGTAGCATTTCAGCATTTTTTAAAGTCATCAAATATTTTTGAAACTAATATAGAATCTTTAAAGACAAAGTCTATTATAACTGAGAAGCAACATGGGTGTAGCCTTTACTTTTTCAGATAGAATGGGTAATATATATACTTAAGTAATTACCTTTCTTAAAACTTTTTTAATCTATTCTAAAGGGTTTTACTAATTTGATTAAATTATTTACATAAAGTTTACTATATAATTTTTTTTTTTTGGCACTTCTTTTCCCAAATACCCAGGCTTGTCCATGGGACATATTTTTCTGTCCCATCCCATGGCAATTTATGCCTATCCCATTCCCTCCCATCCCAAGCGATTACCATTATAATATTAATATGAAATACAGTTCAAATAAAATTATGAAATTTATGAAAGTTTAGTTTTAGTGTCTACTGAATAGGTGTACATATACAAAGAAACATGCAAAATGACAAAATTTATTATTAACTTTATGATAATTCAGTATTTATCATTTTATTTTACCATTTGTTATTCACTCTGCTCATTGAGCTCATTATCAATTTCCCACTGATCGGTTGCTTCTGCTAATTCAGGTAATCCCTGAACCATTTCCATCATGTTCATCTTACATGAAATCTGATATACGCAGAGTTTATAACGAGAGCTGGTGATTTAACTTACTCAACAACAATCGGGCCAAAGTAAATAATCGCTATATTGTTGACATAATGCTGGTATGACCAAAACAATTTTCACACTTGCTTTTAACGTTGGAAACCTATGTTCATTTTTCCAATAATTTAATGGTTATGAAGTTGATCGCCGTAATTTTTCAAACATGATGGCTTCATCCTCAAGTCATTTGTTGTTTCTGGGGACATCAAACTTAAGTGCTTTGTTTGGCGGAGGATCATCAAGTTTAAGTCAAAACCCCATTCCATCCATGGAAATACCATTCTTAAATATGGTATATTTCAGTTCAATAGGAATTGAAAATATGAATTTAAATCCCTAAAACTACTACTAGTAAAAAAAAAAGAAAAAAAAAGTAGTAATAGACAAGAGGATTGCATGTTATATGTTTCTCTCTCTCATGGGCTATTTAATCATTTATTGTGTGATTTGATTTATGTTCAAGATTAGAATAAGCTATAAAAATACTAAGTCTTCATACAAATGGTTTTATTAAGTGTCGATGTGTTTCAAACTTAGTCAATTAAGTTACCTTAGTTACGACTCGTGATAACTTAAGCATCTTTAAGTTAATCATCTTTAAGTTACATATACAATATAAAATATGAACAGAAAATAAGAAATTAAATACTGAACAACTCAATTAAAATGAGTTACAAAGGCCGATATGTAACTCTTTCTACCATATGTTTTAATTAAGTTTTTCTCTATTCATTTTCACAGTTATTTTCATGTTTTGTATTGTAAAAGTAATTTGAGGATGAACACTAAGTGTTCAAAAGGAGTCGATGTTGTATAAATCCAATTTTTAAAACACTGTTATTGTTATTGTTTTTCTCCTCATTATAAATAACTTCTCTCTCTCTCTCTCTCTCTCTCTCTCTCTCTCTCTCTCTCTCTCTCTCTCTCATTCACTCTCACTCACTCTCTCGTTTTACTGTCTAACTTTTAAGAAAAGAAGAATACTTGAAGTTTTATAGAATAAAAACATTAGAATGATTATTGTCAGGTACAAACGATTTGATGAATTGGAGAAAAAAATTACTACAAAATATATTATAAAATACATATATAATAAATAAAAAATAAATAAATTATTTTGAATAGTTTTGTTATGAGTATGTTTCAGTACGGTGATAATTTTTGAATATCTTTTTGATAATTACATTAATTTATCTGAAAAATAATGAATTAGTTATGAAATGGTAGATCAAATATGTCATAGAATAGACAACTAAATACAAAAAATGAGAGGGGATATAAATACTGGATGAATTGAAGGAAATAGTCAGTTTATTGATAACAAATTATAAAGATAGAAATAATTTGTTGAGTTGAGTGGATAATTGATATTGAAGGTAATATTGTAGATTCTTCTTTAAATTATTGTTTGATGAATTGATGCAGGGTTTATCCCTAGATCAAACTTTAATATAAAATACATTTGTTTTATAATACTTTCAATAGTGCTGTTAAAAATGTATTTTTGTTATTGCAAAAATTTGAAAACTTACTATCTCTTTCTTTCTATCATTCTCTCTCTCTCTCACTCACTGTTAAAATGTTGTAGCAAAAAAATACTAAAACGGATGTTAAAAGGAAAAAAAATGTAAAGAAGTGATATTAATCAGACAGACAGAAGAGGAAGAATGCCTGAAGGATATCATATTTATTGTTTCATATTTTGAAAATATGATTCGTTGAAATGGTGACCAATAGGAGAGTAGAGTTTGTAGGTCCATGCGTGCGGTCCCAGTTACCCGCTGCCTAGCGAAGCCTTCGTTATTCCGCCAATGGGTATAGAGGTTGCACAGTCCCTCTGTGAAATAAGATTATTGGCAGGAAACATGAGCCTCACTTTGCAGTGAGTGTTCCCTTTCTATTTTTGATTTTTGTGGTGGTTGGGTGTTGGTTTTGCCTATTTTCTGCTGCGGTAAATTGAATTTATTTTATTTGATACTCTCATTTGTTTTCTATGAAAAGCAGCCTTTGTCTTCATGTCAATGGGGGTAGAGGTTACACAGTCCCTCTTGATTAAAAGATGTTGACACCTTCACATAGAGACCCCTTCGAGTTGTTGGTTTCGTTATGTTTCCTCTTCAGTCGATTGTTGTTACTGCTATTGATGGATGGCTGGTTGAAGGTGAAAAGTTCTGCACTGCTGACCTGGTGGTGGTATTTGCGACATGTTTCAACCATTCTCTCGTTATCTTCAGGCAAAATATGGCCCAGACGTAGGTCCTTATATACTGTTTTTTATGAGTTGTCCGGGGAAAGAAATATGATTCGTTGAAATTATGTAATAAATATTATTATTTTTTACTAGTAATATTTATTATTATTAGTAATAAATATTATTACTCAAACTTTTAAGAGACAATTTTTTTACCGATATAATTTTAATTAAACATTTAAAACTGTGTGAAGTCTTCAAATTGAAATTATTGAATGAAATGTAATGTGATATGGCTTAGCCTCTACAACAAACTAGCTCCTAATTGAAACGATTTGTGGGTTTAAAATTCGTATCATTATATTTAATAGATAAGACATATCACATTTAATGAGCTTAGACTTCTTTCAACATTTCTTGATATATTGTTCGGCAAAAAATATTCTTTTTATTATTTATTTAGTTCAATCTATCAACTACCAATTGTATAAGACAATGTGTGTAATTTATAATCAGTGTTAGATTATATCTTTTTTGCGTAATCTATAATTTTCATTCTGTATTAATTTCGTTTGTCTCAAAAAATTTAAGTGTAACGGAACTATAGAAAATTTAAATTGTTTTCGTTTTGTGTAATTCATTATTAGTGTTGGAATTAAATTGTTTCCCGGGTAAAGCCGGGTAGATCAGCTAATATATATATAAAAATTAAAGAAGAGTTTATAGTTATTAAAATAATTTATGTGTTTTAATATTTGTTAAAATTGAAACACACTATTCTAATATTAATGTATGTATTAGTAGTAGGTTTCTTATTGTTCACTGATGGCAACTGAAGTTCGTGGCTCCTCAAATAGCATAAACGTGTATTAGCTACTGTCAACCGTAGTACGGAGACGTATATTATTTGCATATTCCCACTCAAATCGCTTTAAGCCTGCTCAGACTAAATTTGTAATCTTGCTAATGGACTACAAAGTGCTCTACCGATCAATCTTACTATTTATTTTAAAATTTAGCCTTTTTCAAGATTTTCCTTATCTAAATGCTTTTCCTTGCTTCTTAGATAATTTAGCCACTGTAGGATAACTTTTTTTTACAGAGTCACTATGATTTATATCAAATTAAAATCTAGAGTGTAATTAATTTCTTAAGTTTATGACTAAACGTTATACGTAAAGAAATATTATTAACATACTTAATCCTGCTACAAATATATATAGCAATTAAATGAAGAGCGACGCAATGGACTATCAAATAATAAAAGTGTTAAAACGAAGGTAACACAGAGATAGAAACAAGCAAAACACTCTTCCATATTTTGACGATCGTTGTAATATACGAGTAGAAATGAGTTATGCCTGCTCCTTATCTGTGCTAACTTTGCTTTAACTCTTTTATATAAATATATATTGATAAAAATATCGACCGTAGAATAGAAACGAAACTTTATATATATATACAAACACAGAACTAAGGAACCGTCGCCTCGTTGTCAACCGTCGCTTCACAAGTGCGATTGGTGTCCCTTTCTCAACTCTCCTGATGACGGTTCAACCAAAAATTAGAGACAGTAAGTGTGTTTGTTCCTTAGTTCTGTGTTTGTGATTCATCGTGAAATGTTTGTTGTCTTTTTGGATCGTTTTCCTGTTTACAATATATATATATGGATTAATTTACAACAAATTAGTGACAATAATTTGGAAACAATGCTCTTTCTAGCCTCCGTCTACACACCGTCAGAGAGCAAGTGAACGAGTATTATTTTCACTCTGGTAAATTAATCCATCCATTACACCAAGTGTTATTGTGATTATTATTCATATATATATATATATATATATGTATAAAGACTTGACATAAACATGTGAAATAACACTCAATGATCAAACCACAATATGAAATTGGGAAAATAAGAGTAAGGTCTTTCAACCGTAACAAGCGGTCTTCTATAGAGTTAAAAACCCAAACATTCAAAGTTTGAGTCAGAGTCAAATTTTATTTTTGTTCATTGTCAAATTCTATAGTTTTACCGTCTTATGAATCATTAGATCCCCTTTCTAGGCTTGCGCGTAAACTTGATTTTAATATAATGTTTTCCAATCGTAATAACGTGGGCAATGTGTTATTAAAAAAAACTCTGCCAGGGAATTGGAGTCTGGTGGTATTTATAAAATTCCGTTCAAAAATTACCATAAAGTTTATATTGATCAAACGGTTGAAAGATCATAGTCTTTTTTCCCCATTTCATATTGTTGTTTGATCGTGTATATATATATATATAAACACTTTTTCTTCTTCTCGGAGTTTGGTCAGGGTAAATATATGGAATCACCTTTTTGCCAACGTTTTGTTTTTATTTTAAGACATCCTCAGGGCTATAAATCAAGGCTGGTTTCTGTTACATTACAACAACAGTTATATATATATATAGACTATTCAAAATATGAAACAGTTTGTAGGATAACTTATCAAACCATTGCAAAGAGAAGAAACTGAAGTAAATTTGGTTGTTGTTTTTCCATGTTATTTTAATTGTTTCATACATACATTTATTGATTTTGTATCGGTCGGTGAACCCTTTCACACCCCTATGTTTCTTCTAATCCTCTTTTGAAGAAGTTGTCTAACCGAAATGGTCAAGAATTGAGAGTATTAGTTTCTTCTCTGTGCTTCCTAGTTGTAACTTTAATTATATGCATAAGATATTGACTGATTAATATGACTATAAAAGTGCTGTACAGCTACCATGGACTGCAATGTGAATTATCTAGCACAAGTTTCATTATGAATAAAAAAAGTATATTTATAATAAAAACTACAGAAGTAGTTTCTTTGATGATTAAATCCGCACGGTTTTCTCACGCAACGACTGAAATGTTTGAAAATAGTTGTCAGAAATGCTTAATTAAAAGTAAGAAAAATATTATTCTAATAATTTAAATTCAGTCCTTCTTTGGTTTACAAAATTAATTCGCTCTTGGACCCTAGGCTTGAACTTGAACAAATTTTTCCAGTAAAACTAATATAAATACAGTTAATTCGTTCCAGATGCTGAAATCTGGTATTTTTTAATTATAAGCTTGTGTGAAATGGATGCAAATTTAATCATATAGTATGTTTTATAGGAACAGAAAAAAAGAAAGTTAAAATGAAATACTTTGCCTGATTTATATTTCAAATTAAATACTACCAGGAAATTCTTTTGTAAAAGTGTAGAATGGGGGTTTTAGAGGGATTATACTGCTCTTATGGATTTTTTTTTGTAGGTTGTTAATATTTTATTTCAAAAAAAGAAAAATGTATTTGGTGTTGTTTTCAGAAGGTTTTGTTGAAGATATAATTTAAATTTTTGGTTACAGCTTTTACTGTACTCTATGAAAAGTATAGTGATTGTGAAAAAAGTTGATCTCGAGATTTGGACGGAATTACATGTTTTGAGGTCTGAGAAGGCGGTTTATGAAGTTTTTTCGATGATGTCTGTGTGTGCTCGTGGGTGGGTGGGTGAGTATTATCAAAAGTTTGTGGTGACGCTACGATCCAAAACCTTTGATGGATGAAATTGATATTTTTCATAAAAATGGACCTAATAATGTACATTTACCCAATTGTTTGGATCAATGATGCATGAGGAAAATTAAGACACTGACATTGTCCCTTTATGATACACACAATGATTCTACATTGCGAGTTTTAAATTTTGTCTAACTCAAATAAATTTTCAGTAAGGTTCTGTAACGAGTGCTTGATATCGTACAGGCTTGAAAGAAATTTATGAAATTAAACAAACACACCCACCTATATTGAAAAACAGTTATCAAAACATGTATCATAATTGAATTCAAGTGGTTTTAAAATTAATGAATGTTACCTATGACTTTTTGGTGAAGAAAAACACAGATGAGCTCCTATCAGCCGCGGGGTATGACATATAAAATGAACATTGATTAATGTTGAAAGAATGTTGGAACAAGGTTTGCTGGATGTTGAGTGCTGTGTAGAAGGTTGACTGGCGTGAAGCAGATCGGATAAGGAGTGATAGATTACTGCAAGTCGTTCAGTGACAACCAACAAGAGCTGCAATGCTACATAGGAGCCTGACTTTCACTAAATGGCATTGATTCTGAAATCAAAACAAATGTTTTGCGCTAAGATCCACTATTTCACCAATTGTTACATGAACATTCATCACAAGTAAATTCAAAATCATGTTATTTTTAATGAACAAATTTACTTCTGAATCTATGAAACTGACAGCAATAAATTATGGATAATATTTTGCATGTTCCCAAGTGATTAAATAAACAAACACAGTTTTAACATTTTAACATTAAATTTCACCAAAAAATGGTTGAGTCTAACAATCTATTCATAAATGTGCTCTGTTTCCTTCTCTTATCTCAACTCTTGACGGCTCAATTTGGAAATTATATATTTTAAGCAATGTTTTTATTTATCATGTTTCTTCATCTATATTGAACTTTATATATATGAGTTTCATTGATTCCTTTCTTATTTTTAATTTAGTGCGTTTTATGCTTAGTTAGATACATTTAATGAAACATGTATGAATGAGGTCTGCTCCCAAAATACACACACACACACACACACACACACACACACACACACACACACACACACACACACACACACACACACACACACACACACACACATATATATTATATATATAATATATATGGATTAATTTACCACAATGAAAACAATTTTTGAAACAATGCTCTAAGGCCTTTCGTTAACACATCTTCGGAGAGCAAGTGAACTAAAAAACAATAAATACTTGTTAACTTGGCTGATTGAAATTTCCAGAATTGATGGCAACCCTGAATGTGTTTAATGATGAAGTCTTCATCTGTTTAATTATCCCGTTAATCAAAACTTCATCTAATTTGTAGAGTCCTAGGCTATTGTTCATCAACTTCTCATAAAAGTTCTTTATGAGCGCACTTTCCACGATATTTCTTCTTCTTTCTGAAGACACGTATATTAATGAGAAGTTGATGAACAATAGCCTAGGACTCTACAAATTAGATGAAGTTTTGATTAACGGGATAATTAAACAGATGAAGACTTCATCATTAAACACATTCAGGGTTGCCATAAATTTTGGAAATTTCAATCAGCCAAGTTAACAAGTATTTATTGTTTTTTTAGTTCACTTGCTCTCCGAAGATGTGTTAACGAAAGGCCTTAGAGCATTGTTTCAAAAATTGTTTTCATTGTGGTAAATTAATCCATCTATTATATCAAGTGTTATTTTGATTATTATTCATATATATATATATATATATATACAGTTCAATGTACATAAAGAAACGTAGAAAAATTAAAAACACACACGTACAGTCTCTAATTTTTGGTTGAACCGTCTTCAGGAGAGATAAAAAAGGGAAACCAAGCACACTGGTACAGAGACGGTTGGAGACCCAACTCCCTCAGTTGGGTTTTTGACTCTGACGAAGACCGCTTGTTACGGTTGAAAGATCTTAGTCTTGTTTTCCCATTTCTTATTGTGGTTTGATCATATATATATATATATATATATATGATCAAACCACAATATGAAATGGAAAAAGCAAGACTAAGATCTATCAACCGTAACAAGCGGTCTTTGGACAAGCGGACGAAGACCGCTTGTTTCGGTTGAAAACAAAGATCGTAGTTTTGTTTTTCCCATTTCATATTGTGGTTTGATCATTGATTGTTATTTCACATGTTTATGAGAAATCTTTATACATATATATGAATAATAATGACAATAATACTTGGTGTAATGGATGGATTAATTTACCACAGTGAAAATAATACTAGTTCACATGCTCTCTGACGTTGTGTAGTGCTCGAAAGAGCATTGTTTCCAAATAAATTCCATGAGTAAATTGTTAATCACGTTGATTGTTAATTGAAGTAAATAGCGTTTAATTTTTAACGTTACTTCACGTTTAATATTAATATTCGATATACATCGTATTCACTTTAACATGAAAAGAATTGTATATATGAGAGGTGTCAGATTAATTTATTTTTTTGTGCTTGAACATTTATTTAAGTTTTTACATTTATAGTTTTTTTGGTTCGTCACTGATAAAAACTATTGCAACTTGATGTGAAAGAGTCCAACAGGCGAGACAGGTTGACTCTACTCCAAGTTAATCTTTGAATTCTTACGGCTATATCATCCTTTGCAATAAACAAAAATCTGGAGTGGCCTACACTCTACTTTACTATAAGTAACTCAATGTCAAATTTCTTGAGTATATAAAACATAACGTATCATTTAAGCATAACATAAATATCTAAAAGGGATATAATTATTAGCATTGCATTCGTGAGGTAGTACAGATAGTGATTGAAGGACATATCAATTTATAAGCTTATTTTTGTACATCACAAATAATTTATTATTTGCAAATAATTTCATTAGTATAACTACAGCAGTAATATCATTTTTGAAAAACCAATGTGAACATTTCTTGAAACGAAATATTATCCTACAAGAGAACATGGCGATTGTTCAAATAGCCAGTAGATTTCTTACATCGTTTACTTAACATCCTTCTACATTGAATATTAATGTAAAATTTTCAAATTTAAAACAGTAAAATACCCTTTTTTTCTCTGAAAAACATCTTAAACAGCGAAGAAAATGTTGTTTTAAGGTGATTTGTTAATTAAAGATGTACGATAATTACAGTTATTAATCTCTAAACGAAAGATTTATATTTTGAATTATCTTTTACAGTTTTGGTTTTTAACAGAATTATTATACTGGTAATTGTATGGCTTCTTAGTATTTAATAAGATCATTTTCCTTCCCCTTTGTCAAATAACATATATACGATTTTTTTTTTAATGAGTGTTATCATTTACCTGCACAATATTAATTCCTCTTACATCTCTTATAAGTCAATAATTATATTTTCATTTTTCCCATTAGAAACATCAATTTTATCTCAGTGGATTCGCTCAAAAAATTTCTAAGTCAATGTAAACAATGTAAAAAAATACAAAAAATTCGACAAGTATAGCAGGTGATCTCTTAGTCTAGATAAACAAAGAGTTTTTATATCGTTATTGCTCTTTTCCGTAATTGAAACTTCATGATTTTTTTTTGTGAATTGCTAATTTTTTGATCCATTTTTGGTCAAATTTTCATAATTTTTTAACGAGCCGTTTAGCGTCAAAAAACAATTTTCTGAAAACACAAATCGTACTCTAACGCCCCTTTAGCGAATGTAATTTTGGTGGCTTATCAATAGTATTATCAATAGTTTGTGGTGACGCTACGATCCAAAACCTTTGATGGATGAAATTGATATTTATCACAAAAATGGACCTAATAATGTACATTTACCCAATTTTGGATCAATGATGCATGAGGAAAAATTAAGGCACTGACATTGTCCCTTTATGATACACACAATGATTCTACATAGCGAGTTTTAAATTTTGTCTAACTCAAGAAAATTTTGAGTAAGGTCTGTAACGAGTGCTTGATATCGTACAGGCTTGAAAGAAATTTATGAAATTAAACAAACACACCCACCTATATTGAAAAACAGTTGTACAAAACATGTATCATAATTGAATTCAAGTGGTTTTAAAATTAATGAATGTTACTATGACTTTTTGGTGAAGAAAAACACAGATGAGCTGCTATCAGCCTCGGGGTATGACATATAAAATGAACATTGATTAATGTTGAAAGAATGTTGGAACAAGGTTTGCTGGATGTTGAGTGCTGTGTAGAAGGTTGACTGGCGTGAAGCAGATCGGATAAGGAGTGATAGATTACTGCAAGTCGTTCAGTGACAACCAACAAGAGCTGCAATGCTACATAGGAGCCTGACTTTCACTAAATGGCATTGATTCTGAAATCAAAACAAATGTTTTGCGCTAAGATCCACTATTTCACCAATTGTTACATGAACATTCATCACAAGTAAATTCAAAATCATGTTATTTTTAATGAACAAATTTACTTCTGAATCTATGAAACTGACAGCAATAAATTATGGATAATATTTTGCATGTTCCCAAGTAATTAAATAAACAAACACAGTTTTAACATTTTAACATTAAATTTCACCAAAAAATGGTTGAGTCTAACAATCTATTCATAAATGTGCTGTGTTTCCTTCTCTTATCTCACCTCTTGACGGCTCAATCTGGAAATTATAGACTTTAAGCAATATTTTTATTTATCATGTTTCTTCATCTATATTGAACTTTATATATATGAGTTTCATTGATTCCTTTCTTATTTTTAATTTAGTGCGCTTTTTGCTTAGTTAGATACATTTAATGAAACATGTATGAATGAGGTCTGCTCCCAAAATACACACACACACACACACAATATATATATACAGTTCAATGTACATAAAGAAACGTAGAGAAATTAAAAACACACACTTACAGTCTCTAATTTTCGGTTGAACCGTCTTCAGGAGAGATAAAAAAGAGGAACCAAGCGCACTGGTACAGAGACGGTTGGAGACCCAACGCCGTCTCTGTACCAGTGCGCTTGGTTTCCCTTTCTTATCTCTCCTGAAGACGGTACAACCGAAAATTAGAGACTGTAAGTGTGTGTTTTTAATTTCTCTACGATTCTTTATGTACATTGAACTGTATTTGTCCATTTCGGATCGTATTTTCATGAAAAAAGTGTATATATATATATAAATATATATATAAATATAAATTTATATATATAAATATATAAAAATAAATATAAATATAATATATTTATATTATATTATATATATATATAATCAAACCACAATATGAAATGGAAAAGATCTATCAACCGTAACAAGCGGTCTTTGGACAAGTGGACGAAGACCGCTTGTTTCGGTTGAAAGATCGTAGTTTTGTTTTTCCCATTTCATATTGTGGTTTGATCATTGATTGTTATTTCACATGTTTATGAGAAATCTTTATACATATATATGAATAATAATGACAATAATACTTGGTGTAATGGATGGATTAATTTACCACGGTTCAAATAATACTAGTTCACTTGCTCTCTGACGGTGTGTAGTGCTCGAAAGAGCATTGTTTCCAAATAAATTCCATGAGTAAATTATTAATCACGTTGATTGTTAATTGAAGTAAATAGCGTTTAATTTTTAACGTTACTTCACGTTTAATATTAATATTCGATATACATCGTATTCACTTTAACATGAAAAGAATTGTATATATGAGAGGTGTCAGATTAATTTATTTTTTTGTGTTTGAACATTTATTTAAGTTTTTACATTAATAGTTTTTTTTGGTTCGTCACTGATAAAAACTATTGCAACTTGATGTGAAAGAGTCCAATAGGCGAGACAGGTTGACTCTACTCCAAGTTAATCTTTGAATTCTTACGGCTATATCATCCTTTGCAATAAACAAAAAGTATGCATTTTTTTAAATTGTAATATTTTTAGTAGGATGCTACATGCTAAGCATATTGTTCTAGTATTTTTAGTTTAGTGAAACACAGTTTGTTTTTGTAAACTCACAAAATATAATAAAATCCACTATTTTCAAGACAAAATGTTGCCAAAAAATTAAATTGCTAATGTTATAAATTTTTTTGTTGTGTTTGATTTGAGCATTATCATTCAACCGGTGTAGTCAGTTTTATGCTTACAAACATTCAGATTTAGTCATAGGTGAAAATTTTTACATCTTGTGTAAAATTGATAATTTTTTTACTGAAAAATGCACAACATTTAGTAATTATTGCTAATATCCATTGCAAATGATTCATTTTTCGCTAGCGAAGATTATTTTCACGTAATTAGGATCAGCAAAATTGAAACAGGAAAACATTTATTCCGCTGAATTACTTCCATTAATATTTATTTATCACTAAAGAGAGTCATTTAATGTAAACATATTTTTAAACATCAAATAAAATGACTCAAGTGAAGCAAAATTGATTTTTTTTTTATAAATTAATAATTCTGTGTTCCATTTTTGGACAAGTTTTCATGATTATTTAATAAGCCGTGTAGCGTCTAAAAAACATTTTCTGTAAACAGATATAGTATTTTAACGCCCCTTTGGTGAATGCAGTTTTGAAAAAAATTATCTTAACCCTTGATTTTATTTATACAACTTAAGTTTTCATCAATTTTGCTACATATTTTATTTTTATATTCTTCTTAGTATGTTTGTGGTATTTATTGTTCCTGATTTCCTTTAGTTTAATAGTTGTTAACAGTGCCACATAAATTGTTATTTTATCCTTTAATTTTTCACTTTCTTTACTCATTCTTAATTAACTTTTGTTACTTATCTTGGACCGGAGATGCGTGTAGCAAGTGGGCTTCGCGTCCTATCTCTTCTCTCCTCACGTCAGTTCAACCAAAAATGAAAGACTGTAAGTGTCTTTTTATACCTGTACTTTACTCCGAAACGTATATATATATTAATTTAATTACTTAATTATCAATTGCATATGAAACATTATACATTTGAAAAAAAAGCACGAAAAGTAATAATTATGATATAAAGGCGTTCAGTAATGGTTTTATATAAAGGGACAAATTTAATTATAATAATGTTTAATATAATTAAAAGTTGTTAAATTAAACTTTTTAAACACAAAAAACTTCATCTTTCAAAAGAATTAATTAAGTGTTACATTTTTGATAAAATAGATTAAAAATATATTAAAGTAATTAGGACAATTTTAAATTTTAATAATTGTTTATGATGAAATAACTTTTTTTTTAACTTCATTAATTAAATACATCACAAATATGTTATATATATCTATCTTTGAACTTATATAGATTTATTATTTGACAAAATGGAAATTAACTACCTAAAAAACTTAAATACGAGTATCTTAAATAAGCCTAAGATATACAATTAGATATACAATACAATAAGATATATAATTAAATTAAATATGATAGATTAATCAATACTATTGAATTATTAGTAACTTTTTTATCACATAAAACAGTCGTAATACAACTATTTTTGATAATAGCTCTTAAAAATAATTTTTAAGGAAAAAATGAATAAGATTATTCTAAACCTTATTCTAATTAAGACTGTTCCATTGAAGAGACAAAATAATTATCACGGTTATAATAAGATAACTATAAATGTGTATGATATAAATAGTTTGATATTTTAATGAATTCTAGCGATTAAATAGTTTTTAATAAACAATAAAGTACCTACCACCACTGAAAGGTAGATATTAAATGTAAACACCGTTACAAGTTGTCTTAGGTCAATGAAAATGGAAAATTAAGAGGAAAAGCTTCTCCAGTCGTAAATATATTTTCCAATAATCGCTTGGAATCAATAGAAAGCTATTATGAAATATCATATATTCTGCTTCAGTCATCGCGATTTCTTTAGGTATAAAAATACGGATATACAGTGGTTTTTTATTAATACAGATATTTTTACTTTAAAAAGAAAAGGTAAGAGAAAATAAGAAATGATTCTGACATTTAGTCGAGATTGACATGTTTGAAAGTCTCTTAAATTGGTTGTTGATATTTTTGTGATGATTTTTATGTGCGTTTGGGTATTGAGTTTACAGGGTTTTGATTAAGCTGGGTTATATAAAGCAGAAATATACATATAATTATATTTTGCTAATGTAATGAAAATAGGTTTTTTTTTGTAAATTGTTGATTTATTAGCTAGTAATAACGCGTGCTACCCCTCTATTTGAGTAACTTTTCATGAATCTCGGTTTATTGATTCTAAAGTGGATGTTCAATGAGGCATGTGAATGTTTATTTGCAATGTTGGCCACTCCCAGGTAACTTGTCAAATAGAACTTTGAGCTAAATTCTGAGGTCTTATTATAGAAATATAATGTGTTTTTTTTTAAAGTGTTTGAATTGATTTTGTGTTCTTTGGCCAATAAGGTTTGTATTGAAGTATATTGTTTGGGTGAGGTGGCAGTGGTTGTCTCACGAGAAAGCAGACATAGGCCAAATATTGGCCCTTTGTGATACCACACAATGAAGATTATATATTGGGATTCCTAAATTTTGCCCAACTTAAGTATATTTAGAGTAGAAATCTTTAACGAATACCTGATATACCATAGAACAGACATTGAACTAATAGCTTAACATTCTCTCTGAGGGACGATCTTTTCAGATTTCCTTTCATCTTCTGATGAATAAATCGAGGACCAGAGCTGATTGTTGGACCAGCCCAGAGGCAGTCACATAAGTCACTGGGCTACCCTTGACGCTTATTAAGCTGGTCACAATATCTTAATAATAATCTCTGTGACAAACCGATAAAATTTCGCGTCTTCCATTTTCTCATGTAAAAAATTCGTCGAATCAAAATTCATATTATCTGTTCAAATATTCTCAGAATGTATCCAAAACTTCAGTGCCATGACATGGGTCATGAGAATTCTATCTTTATTAATTGAGCTATTTTCTTTAAAAATGGTATATGTCCATTTTAACTTTTTCAAAACTTTTTTCAAAGAAATTTGTTAAAATTCAATGAAAATTTTAACAGATTTTTTTTGAGAAAAGTTTATAAATAAAAAGTTCTTAGTAAATTGTTTCAATTAAATTTTTGTAATAATGTTTTCTATCTCATTTTTTCCTTCAAAGTTCTGTTTTAAACTAAAAATTCTTGTTCAATGAATACATTTAATTTCTGTTGTAATCTGAAGGATTCTTGTCCCATGCTCCTATTAACCTTCTGTTGTAATCTGAAGAATTCTTGTCCCATGTTCCTACTAAACTTCTGTTGTAATCTGAAGAACTCTTGTCCCGTGTTCCTGCTAAACTTCTGTTGTAATCTGAAGAATTCTTGTCCCATGGTCCTATTAAACTTCTGTTGTAATCTGTAGAATTCTTGTCCTATGCTCCTATTAAACTTCTGTTGTAATCTGAAGAATTCTTGTCCCATACTGCTAATTAAACTTCTGTTGTAATCTGAAGAATCTTTGTTCCGTGTTTCTTTGACATACATAGAACTGTTTTTTTTTTACGACCGCGCTTTAATCTTTTCACTCTCTTGAAAGTAATTACATTGATATTGTTTTAGGAACAGTATGTCATCTATAAAACGAGTATAAATACGAAAATAGTTATGTTAAATCTAATCAGCTACGCTCAATTATAAATTTTGAGTCACTTAGTCTAAAGAGAAGGTAATTATAATAACTAGTTGACTCGGCAAAATTTGTTATTAAACTTTGACCCGCCTAGCAAATCAGGGAAATTCGAGTTAATTTTAACTAAACGTAATTTAGTATTTAATTATTGACATAATAGCTAACCCAACAGACGCTGTTCTGTTCTTACCTATAAATATTCAATTCGAACGAGAATAAAAACTTAAATAAAACTCTGGAGTGGCCTACACTCAACTTTACTATAAGTGAACACAATATCAAACTCTTTAACAAACCAACTAATGTTTTGTTTGATTAGTTTGATTATCCAAACGGTTTGTTCCACAACCATCTATCACACCACAGAAAATATATGTTTAACTTAGGGTTAATTTTTATATATTTAACAATTTTATTATTTCAAATTATCATATAAACTCATTAAAACATTTAATTTTATTTCAATAAATTTCTAAATCTGTAATCTATCGTCTAGATTAAAGTTGTGCCTACTATTAATTGAGTGAGTCTGAAACACAAAAAGGTTTTTCTTTTTTAGACTTAATATCATTTTTATCGGTGACCAACTTATCATTGAAATATTTAAAATGTACTATTTATATAATATTTATAATTATATTAATAAAATTGAGGAGAATGACTCAATAGTAGGATTTCTAAAAAAAATAATACAAATCAATGAATAACAAAATAATTATAAATTATGGTTACAGATTTATTTATTTTATAATTATATATGATAATATATTTATGTTTATTAAAATCATATTTATAATCTCAGTGGTAAAATTATAGTAGTGTTCGTGACACACATAGTACCAGCGTATTAATAAAATCGAGGATTATCAAATTACAGTTATTTATCGTTACTATAAGTAGTTTGAAATTTGTTGTTGATATATGTTTTGACTATCATTCATTCTTAATTTCTTTTTGAATTTTCAATGGTTTATTTACCGGCAATAGATTAGAATATTGGTAACACTGGGAAAAGCACACAATGATTTGTACATTATTATTACTATGCATGGAAAAGGTACTATATTGTAGAGAAAATGAGGTGAATTAAAAAATGTCTGGATACAACAATGAAAGCAATGTAAGGTATTTTTATGATGGTAAAAGAAATAAAAAATTTACATGGTAGGTAAAGATCAGTGAAAGGTAAATTAAAAGGAAGTGTCTGCTTTCAAATATCTATGAAATGAATGCAAAATGATGTTTAACTTTTACAGTACTTCTAGCTCTTATTGAAAGTATACTGAAAATGTTTTAACACTGGAGAATATAGAAAACCGCAAAAGAACAAACAAAATGACGTTTTTCTGAACTAAGTTTACTATAAAACTGTATTTATATTCGTAAACAACTCATATATGGCTTTGTTAGCTAATAATTGAAAGGACATTAAAATTAGTGTAAAAATTACGTCTTCATACAAAAAAGAGTTTAAAATCAAAACTAATAACGCGTTTCAAACACTTGGTGTTCTTCTTCAGGTTTACATCTGAACTGTTGATGGTGTTATTGCAACAGAGACCTAGGAAGGAGTTCTTATGTGTTCGAAACACGTTGTTAGTTTTGATATTAAACTCTTTTTTCTGTGGAGACGTAATTTTTAAAATTCCCCATCATGAGTATATACAATACTATAACAGATTGCACAAGTATAAATGTTAAAAAAAATTTAATTAATAACTTTAATATAATATTTATTAAAATAATACTGTTATAAAAGTAATAACTAAATTAGGTGCATATTAATTAAAACTCACAATTTTTTAATATAGGTGCCTTTTTGAATTAATCTTCGAGCCGTTGGTTGTTGGAACTCGAAGTGGGTAAAGTGGTTTATATTCAAACTTAAACAGCTTTCAACAGACTAATGAAAATGTAAAAAAGTTAAAATATATTCAACTGTTTTGTTAATATGGTTTAGCGGAGATTATAAACTTAGTTTTGAATTAATCTTTTTTTGAATTTAATTCCCTTATACTTCCAAGAGAAATATTTTTATAAAAAGTTTTAGGTTAAAGTGTTTTAACTTTAAAGCCATTGCTGGTTGAAGGGTTCACGAGTCCGAAAAATTTCTGAGTCAAAAAATAGGGAGCCAGTCCCTCGACCCTTCCATTGCGTGGGGTCTCTCGGTTGGCAGATGGCCTTAAAGACTGGTACTCACTTAGGTGAGGCCTGACTTTGAGTCTGATGGCACTTCCTCTTCGAAGGAGAGGGGGGGGGGGACGACCAAATCCTTATGGATACTATGGCAGTTTTAGAACTGATAATTTAGTGGGAGTCGGCTACCTGAATGCCAATGTTCATGTATATCGTAAATAAAACCTCATCAGAAAATGTTTGTTTCGTTTGTACTATAAAAATATAATTTAGTGCATTATATTTTGAGCTGAGTGTATTCTTAATTGTAAGAAATAGTAGACATGATATTTTCTTTTTTGAAATGACTCCTTGAATAACATGATTTGAGAAAAGGTAGACATTTCTATTGGGAGATGAATTGAAGGAGAAGTGGGGCGGGCTGGTGGTGGGGGCGGTTGGAGGCGGCTTAGTTGGGGGCAGGATGGGGCGGCGAGAGCTTCTCCTGCTGATAGGGCTGGGGTTGGTAGCGACGCACGCTAAGTTGGTCCGCTATACGGCTGTCATGCACACCTTCTGGACCAGAGAGCGATTCCCCAAGCACTACCCTGATTGGAGTCCGACAGCCCAGTTCTCTCAGCTTATAGGTACTTCGACAAATAGTTACATATTATATTTCAAATGTATTTACATACAACACTATATTTCTTTAATATTTTACAATCAATGGTATTTGCGGTATATTATAAAAAAAACTATTAAACAACGTTTTGGGAATCATAATTACCGTCAAAATAAAAAATGGTTAAACATATTATTCCGTTCATTGCTCTTCCACTCATTGAAGAAATGAGGTCATTAGACTATTTAATGCTATTCTTAAGGCTTTCTACTTTATCAATAGTCTATATTTAAGTAATATATATATATATATATATATATATATATATAATATTCGTATATTTTGGGAGCAGGCCTTCATTGATACATGTTCTATTAAAACCTATGCCTATTTCAATTTTGACGCATTTTCGAATTAATTTTTCAAATTTCCTTACCTCTGGCTTCCATAAGTTTCCAAACTTATGGAAGCCAGAGGTAAGGAAATTTGAAAAATTAATTCGAAAATGCGTCAAAATTGAAATAGGCATAGGTTTTATTAGAACATATATATATATATATATATATATATTTTCAAAGGTGTAAAACTTACAAAGAATATCAATATACTTTTCTACTGTCCAATTTTACCAATATAAAATGATCAATAAAAAATGTTCTACAATTCATATTTTCAAATATATATACACTTACATGTTTAATAAAAAAATCTGTATGTATAATTCACAATAAAGTATCAAATAATCACAAAATGAACAAAATTTAATATTTCTTGATAAACATAACTAAAGTATAAGAATTACTCCAAAAATCATGTCAATACTTGTGCAATGGGTTTTTTATTTATTTGTTTGTATCGAGATTGAATCAAAGGATAAAGGTTTTTCCTTTTCACTCTTAGAGGTTTCACTCTACTATCTCTTTACACTGGATTTATATATTTTCTTATATCAAATTTATATATACATATATACACTAGTCCAATTATATTACACTCCTCGATAATTTCATAATTTTACTATAAGTATATAATAAAAATTTCACAATAATCACGTGAAACAAGAATTAATGTTCAAAACAAAATAAGAAATGAGATAAAAGACAAAGATCTTTTTCAACCGTAACAAGTGGGCTTCGTCAGACTCAAATCTCAACGGAGTTTAATCTTCAGTTGAGATTTGACTCTGACGAAAACCGCTTGTTACGGTTGAAAGATCTTAGTCTTTTTTTTCCATTTTTTATTCTTCTTTGGACATTGATTGTTGTTTCACATGTTTATTGCGAAACCTTGTTATATATTTGTATATATAAAATACAATGTTTGTCTGTCTGTCTGCTACAGAGGTGGTTAGAGGTGGTCTAAAACTGGAGACATTTCGATACAATGAAACATACGTATCTTATATAACTTTTTTCAGGGGAACTAACTAAGGTATTTTGATTTTGATCATGGTCTATTTTTTGGATCTATCACTCAAAACCAAAACGCCGGTTCATAATCTGCCGCCCGTGGTAATACCGGGTGGATAAGCTGGTATATATATATATATATATATTAGAATACTGTGCTCTGATTGGTTCGAATAAGTCAGAACTTTAGACGAACCAGGAGCAAGATCCGCTCAGATATCTATTTAAGCTCTTGACTACAAGGCATGCTCTACCTGATGATGACCAACGTTTATATAGTCGAAAGCTCGGAAAAAAATATCAATGATGTCTCTAGGACAGATGTTATAGCAACTGCAGAGAAGAAAGAAGTATCGCCCGAAGGATCGAGGCCACCAGCGCAAAGCCAGTGAGTGCAGAAGCTGCTGCAAATTTTAACCAAATATATATTTATATATATACACAAGTGTGTGTGCGTGTGTGTGTGTGTGTGTGTGTGTGTGTGTGTGTGTGTGAGAGAGAGAGAGAGAGAAAGAAAGAAAGAGAGTGAGAGAAGATTATAACATATAATTATTTTATTAACTATTAATTTGTAAGCTTGTAAACAAAATCTGCCATTCTACTATCAAAGAAACTAAACCAGCATTACTGAGAGTTTTTTTTTTTAGTATTCAGCTTAGAAATGTATGAATATTTTTTCCCATATGTAAACTCCTTACTTCTTCCTTAAAATCGTATTTATCTCGGCACAAAATATTAGGTTTTTGTACACTTGTTACGATAGTTGCATTGCTTTTAAGATCACATTAAAACAAATATTTGCTAGTCGAGAAACTTAAATTGTTAATTTTTATTCCGGGGTTTATCAATAGTTTTATCTTATGTAATGACTTTAGTAATTAATTAATTAATAGACTAATCATCTACAAAACAGTAATTATTTGGAGTCGGCTATGGCTTACAGATAGAGTAAGGTAGTAACTTCACTTCTGATTGAACATTACGAGTTAGTCTATTACTGTGTGGTCGAAAGTCTTGGTAAAGTACAGGTAAGTAATTTAGCTTCTTCATTCTTTCTTTACCTACAACCAACATTTTTTTCTAAAACAAACGTACATATCGTTAAATTTTTTATCTACAGGAAGTCTACAGACAGAAAAATGTTGAGAAGCCCTACTCTATTCTAATAAAATATATTTGTATTGGGGAAAGTATTATGTCTCCATAAAAAAAAGTTTATTATAATAAACTAACAACGCGTTTCGAACAATTGGTGTTCTTCTTCAGGTTACATCTGTTCTGCGGTTATTCAGTGGGTGAGATCAAGCAAGTTCTTGCTGACTTGCCGATAACCACCCCAGCAGAGCAGATGTAACCTGAAGAAGAGCATCAAGTGTTCGAAACGCGTTGTCAGTTTTTTATAATAAACTTTTTTGTGTGTAGTCATAATACTTTCCCCAATATGAGTAAATTTGTATTTTCCGGTTTTGAAATAAAATATAACAAAGTGTAAATTTTTAACTTAAATATTGCTAAAGAATACCATGCGAATGAATAATTAAAGTAGTAAGTTATTTTGAATATTGAAGAAAAAGGAATAACTGTTTAAAGAACAATATGACAGAAAGATTCAATCACCGGATTTGCATGCACCAGGTATTAAGGTGTCATCTTATCTGGGTTGAAATTTGCAGAATGCCAGGAATGCCTGGTAGAAGGTGTTGGAAATAAAAGTCCTTAGAGAATACCTCTCCCTCTGATTAATAATTTCATACCAACCAGATTGCACCCTCTTTTATTTTTTTCATTTTTTTTTTGCAAAAGTATTTAATTTTGTATAACATTCTGATACTAAGGGATGTTTAGGAAATAAAATTTAAAAAAGAAACTTTGCTAAACTCATTCTTTGAAATTGAAATATTACTAAAATATTTTAGACTTAAATTAATCATATCTGTAATGTATAATCACATTGTTGTGATTATTGGCTCCAAATGCAGAGTAGCAAAACCTTTTGAAGGGGTATGATTTTTGTATGTAAATGTCAATCAGCAAACAGGACTTTAAATAATATTTGTTTAAGATTCAAATATTTAAAAATGTTAGTCCTATGATAGTTTTTAGCGTGTCTCAATCCATGTTTGGCTTGTAATACATATTTATTGTTTAACATATTTTTCCTAATAAAAATGTAAGGAAAGTTTAATATGATTATTTTTTTCCCTCAAAATGTTACGTCTTTTAATATGTTTTGTTTTCCTGACGAGGGCTCATACTTACACTTGCACACCACTATCTTCTAGTTTGTCAAAACTCTTACTACAAATAAATTAACAAAGCAAACCTTTAGAAATAAAATCCCTATTGTGAAGTTTTAAAATTTTTTTTTAGAAAAACAATTGTAAATAATTTTAAAATTATATTTTTTGTCAGCAATTCTCTAAGACAGTGTTTCCCGAACTTTTCCGAGCAACCAACCCCTTGGGTCCGTAAACCTATACTCAACACTCCTCAATAATAATCAGAATCTTAGACTAAATAACGAAATGAGTAACACTTTAATAATTAAATTAATATAATGACTAATCGAATATTTATTTATATTCCAATATATGTATTGTTTCATAGCATATTTGTGCAAAAGAATTAATACACAATAAAAGAAACTTAGATGAGAATATACTTTTAACATAAAAATAAATTATCAGAACAAATAAGTTTAAGAAACCTTTTTCTAGAAATTTACATGTGGTGTTTTCACTTAAATTTAGAAATTATATTGCATGAAATTTTCAATTTATGGAAATAGAATCCTCACTCCTTTTTACATTAGCGCCCCCCGATATCAAAGCACCGCCCACTTTAAAAAACGCTGCTTAAGACAACCGTACCATTATGAATATATCTATTTTTTGATATTGCTTATTTTGAACAATTCGATTTCAATAATTTTGCGATAAAATTGAATATGAAATTAAAAATTTGGAAAAAAATAAATGCCGTCTTTAAAATATAATCATTAAACTTAAATAACGATTATACCTTTTAACTATATATTCAAATTCTATACTTAGTACCAACTAAATTGTGGTGTAAAATGATGTCATATATTGTGATATAATGCTTGGCTGTTAATGTGGTATAAAAACATCAACGGCCAATCAAGTTGCGTAAGAATGACTTTGCAGAAACAGTTGATTGTCTCAGTATATGTCTGATTGAAAACAACATGTGGCTGTTCCTTTAGCAAGAGTAACAGGGTGCGGCAGAAGTAACGTCTTCTTATTTTTATCATTTACTTTTTTTATTAATTTATTACTTCTTTATTTTTTTATTGGAATGGTTAAATGAAAATTTTGAAGATGGATGAAGAGAATCAATTCAATGGCTATCATGTTTATGAGATCTAACACAACCGGACTTTCTTTTTTTGTAACGCATATTATAATCTTAAGTAACAAATTATTCGAGAATTAAAGTATGCAATTTCAGATAAATTACATGAAATTACCATTTAAATGTGTCAAAAAATTTTAAAAATGTTGCTGGTTAAGGTCATAATGGTATGGGATATGAATGGACCTTATTCCTTCTAATGCAGTCTAACAGATTACAATAATGCAGTGAATAATAAAAAAAAATTGCAAACACGTTTGTGCAAATAAATTAATAAGACTTTAATAATTTGAAGTTCAATTTCTCTTTAAAAAATAACATAGAGAGATCTTTTCTTTTTTTTTTTTTTTTTTTTTAAAAAAAGGAGTCTGCTATCATTGAGATAGAAAAGATTAATTAAGTTTTTATAAAGACTGTACTATACTTAAAAAGTATATACTTACTGTATGGGCAACGTGTTGTTTATAAAGTGTATTTTAGTCCTAGTGAGAAATAATATAATTCTAATTAAAAATATATAATTCCATACTAATGTTATTGGTTTACATGGGGGCTAGGTTAGCTCAGTGGCTTACGTACTCGCCTCTGGGCTGATAGTCCGGGGTTCGATCCCCACCTGGGCCTCAATTTATTCACGCGGGAAGTGAATAAATTTGAGTACTCGGTCCCTCGGAGAGGACGTTAAACCGTCGGTCCCGAGGCTGTACGATGTCAGGTACTCGTTAATGATCCCTACTCGAAATGCACTTGAGTTAGTTAAAATGTAGGACTCACAATGTAAAATCTGTAGAATCATCCATCCAACAAAAAGTTGGTAAACAGCTGACGTTATCACTCGCTAGGGGATCAGTTTAAACAATAAAAAAAATATTGGTTTATATGACGCAAGATATATTTGGTAAAGATAATCCCATGGTCTCTTAATTTTTTTAAGAGTTACAGAGTTACTCATAGAGTTACAGAGTGAGGTAAGTTAATTTATAGAGTAGTGGGGCTTGACCTTGTTTAAGTCAAAGGGCTATATTCAAATTCATTGATCACACTGTTTGTTGACTTTTTACCGTTTATTGGACTGTAACATGCATATGTAAATTTTCTACAGAATGAAAAACCAACATGTTTCTTTCCTATTAATAAAGAAATACTATTGTGAAATATGTTTTATAGATACTTGCTTATGAACTCTGAAACATTTTTATTACATTTTAAAAAAATATATAGTCTTTATTTTTTTAGTATTCATGTTTATTGTGTCATTGGTTGAAAGGTTACACCTTCATTTTGATGTACGTCTGAAAGTTTTACTATATATTCTTAGTCTTGTGCTATATCTTTTTCGATTAAAATATAAAAAATTAATTTTTTAATACCTGATAAAACGCATTTTTAAATTAAAAGGCTTTAAATGTTATGACAGAATGCTTATCAAAATAGAAGGGAATATATTTATTGTTTAATGGAGATACATTGTTAAGAATTCTGTTAAATAGGGAATCTCAGAATGATACAACTCATTAAAATATATATATGTGCTACTTTTGTAAATATGAGAGAAGAAAGGAATGACAGTGATTTTGTAAAGTGTTTTGAAGATAAGATAGAAGATGAAAGAGAGTTTGGAGAAACAACAAAGCCCGAGGGTGAGACTGAACTATCCGAGTCTGCCACGTCAGTTAAACAGCTTTAAGAAATGAAAGATTCAGTAAAGTACTGTTTACAATCAAGAGATCTTTCTAAAGAAAATTTGCAATATTTCTAGCCAGAAGGTGAAGGAGAGTGCTTCTTTGATCTCCTTTAACTGAAACATTCATTATTATTATCTATTAAAACTGCTTTCAAGTATCTTATTTTATACTGAATATCATAAGAACTGATTCATTTGTGCTGCTTTTAACATTAATATCGACTTGGGACGATTCTAAATATACAACTAGGAGCCAGGTTAGCTTAGTGGTTAACATACTCTTCTCTGGGCTGGTAGTCTGTGGTTCGATCCCCAACAGGCTCTCAATTTATTCACGCGGGAATATTCCTCATAGAGGATACTAAGCCGTCGGTCCCGGGCCTGTACGATATCAGGTACTCGTTAAAGATCCCTACTCGAAAGCACTTGAGTTAGACAAAATTTAGGACTCCCAATGTAGAATCTGTAAGAATCACTGATTAAACAAAAAGGTGGTAAACAGCTGACGTTATCACCCGCTAGACGTTTTGTTGACGAGGGTTTGATAAAAAATTAGAGACTAAGTTTAATTAATTTATCATTATTTATCTATATTGGACTTAAGTTGTCTGTTTTGGATCGTTTTTCATCGCTGAAGTATATATTACTGTGTAGTAGTAACAATTATTCCCTTACGCATGTGTTATTGTATACTCCAGCAGCTTCTAAATTTACGACTTTCTTGATGTCTCTATTCTATTGATTTTCCTTGCTGTTTTTTCTCTGGGTTGAAGTAAGCATAATAATTATACATGGGGCATTGTGGTATTAGAGTAGACAAACAACTTTCGGCAGCAGGTACCAGCAGGTATGACAGAAGAAACAATAGGAAGCTGTGGGCATATCTAAGCAGTGGTTCGAACGAGGTTTCTGATTAGTATCGTCTTAGGAAAGCGAAACCAGTCAGTGTTGAGGGTTTTAGCTTTCTTTTCTATGGAATATCATTAAATTGATTGTTGGATTTTTAAATATGATATATTTGCTCTCTAAAATTTGTTGAATGATTCGTGTGCCTGCTTTTTACATTCTCTAGATAGGTATATGTCGTAAAAAATGAGCAATTCATTACTCTTTATAATATACTTAATTATAAGTATTTATAATGTACTGTAATTCCTCCCTTTTTGCGATAAACGAGTGACAAAACTCTCAGTGAAAGGTGAAAGTGGAGTTGCCCTTTTAGAGTGATTTGGTTTTTGTTTTGATCATATTGGTGTCAAGGCTCACGTTGTTTATTCGGAAGTCAAACATTCACACAGTCAATGCACCTTCCTTGAAAGCATTCCCGAATTTCAAAGGAGCTACCATACGTTTTCAATAAAAGTTACTGCAGCAGTTTTACAGATATCCCCTTCATCTTTTTTTGACGTACCACACTGTAGATTCACCCAATAATAAAGCACGACGCATAAAGTACCGCTGCATAATATCTACTCTTTTGTTGGTTGTCTAAAGGTTTCTCTTTCTCACTGATTTGTCATTATCATCATCTTGGGCTAACTAGAGGAGTCCTTCACAGAAGCAAGGTCCTTAGAAAGCATTGTAACGACTTAACTAAAAGTCACATATGCAATACACAGAATACGACACTAGGGAACGTGAGTCATAGTCAACAGCGTGAACTAGGATGGTGGTCCTTCTTAGAACAATGTCGGCCTCCTTTGCTGGAGAGATAAGCGTAAAGTGAGAAGACAAACAAGAAACATCTTCCGGCAGTTTTCTTAATACTTTGATAATATTTTTTAAAAAAGCTGTAATAAATAAATCCTCAAGAACTGAACTGTAAAGTAACGAGAGATTATATATTCCTAATATATTACATACTGACATGCTACCTTGATATCAATAATCTAGTTATCAATACACTAGTTACCTCTTAAATAGGGATTACAGTTTTCTTTCTTCTATTATTCCCTTTATCTTAAACCCATATATCCTTTAATCTGAGATAGTTAATTTCTACATTAACCTTCCATTACTTTACACCACCCGGTTATGAATCTCCCACACTAGGTTGACTCATGGCTTTCTCCATATAGACCAGACCACTTTGTAGCCATTGTTCTATTTAACAATAAAGCATATTATAGCAGAATACTCCTTACACCAAGAGTCTAAGAACAGTGAGGAGTACCGCCTGACCTATCACTGTTCCAAGAAAAAAATAAAGATTTGTTAAAATTTTTATTTGTAGACACTCCAAAAAAAATGCTATGAACTCAGCTATGGAAGAGATATTGTGTAGTATTTACTTATGATTAGAGAGGAAAAGAAAGAGCAAGTTTTTCAACACATAAATATTTAATTACACAACCTGTTTCGAACACTTATTATTTATCGTCAGGCTACATCTGCCTCAGTTAGGTGATGTTGATTAATTAAGTCAATATCACCTTCTTGAAGCAGATATAACCTGATGATGAACAGTAAGTGTTCGAAACGAGTTGTGTCATTAAATTCTTTTTGCGTGGGAAGACTTGGTGTTTCTTTAACTCTCTAATCATATGCTATGAATAATATATCGTCCTTTCTTTGATTGAATAATATATCGTTCCTTTTTTATTTATAAATATATAATTTAAAGTACATAAATATTTACTTTATTACAATAGTTTTCAATATATTATATTCATTTAAGTGTTATAAAATTTATGAGCATAGCTAATGCCTTCAAGGTAATGCATTTAAAAAAGAATCATTTCATTTTTTAAGAAAACACAAAATACTGTAGATAAATTAACTACCCTTGATGGAATTCATTAATAGCTTTCAAAAAAACTTTGCATCTCACATTTACTAAGTGACTCTGATATCCAATAGTAACATATACAATTTAAAGTAATTGAAATGACTTTATTTTTCCCCTGAAATAAGTGCATTAAACTAAAAAGGACATTGCTTATGTTGCTTTGAAAAGTCACATACCTATTATTTGAAATAAGTATTATAGTAATAACTTTATCAAACCTGAAACAAGTTTTATTTTGCTTGAAAGATGTTTAGACGATTCTAGAGAGCCTGTTATTGATTTTTCGAGAAAGAGGCTTAATAGGTAATTGACAGAAATCTTTGATAAACGTTCTTGGTTTAATTATATAAAGGATGTCTCTGTCAAACTCAGTGACAAGGCATTTCTTCCTTCTGTTTACAGTGATATCGTGATCAACAACTATCTTCACCGAAAGCACTATATTTACACAAATATGAGTCGACCATTTTAGTTTTAATATTAAAAATTATCTGCAAGAAATATTTAAAACGTTTTCAAGGATGCTTCACCAGGCAATATATTAAAAACATTAAACATGTTTTTCACCAAGTCAAATAATTGTTTAAATTATAATATAAATGTCCTGTAATTAAGCAGTTTGTAACTAAAGTTGTTAGTATACCTGTTAGTTTAGATATTTTTCCCCCAAAAATATAACAAAACTATATGATCTGGCCTCAATAGTGCCAAAAACTTAACGTTAGTGTTTTTTTCTTTTTAATGAGTGTGACCTCATTTATAATAGTTTTAGAGCAACAGGTGTTTTAATTTTTGACTTATGCAAGAAGTTATTGTGTGGTATTTACTCATTATTAAAGAGGAAAATAATATATATATATAATATATATATATATATATACTTTTTTGATGAAAATACGATCCGAAACGGACAAACATAGTTCAATGTACACAAAGAAAAACAGAGAAATCAAAAGCTCACATTTACAGTCTCCAATCGTCTCTGAACCAGTGCGCTTGGTTTCCCTCTCTTATCTCTCCTGAATACGGTTCAATACGAAAATTAGAGACTGTAAGTGTATGCTATTGATTTCTCTGTGTTTCTTTGAACTATATATATATATATATCTTTCAAAGTGAACTATAGATACACAGTACATAGAAAAACAGACCTACAATCCATAATTTTCCGTTTAACCTAGCATTTCAATAACAGCTTATGAGCTAATATACTCTTCAGCAACTGCATTTTAGGTATTTATATGAAATTATGTCTTTATATATGGTTTCAGTAGATGACGGACTTTTCTGTTCTCCATAGGCAAATATCTGACTTTAAAATAGTTAGCCATAGAGAGTGTACAAGGCTTTTGAAATAATTTGGTTTTTGGCAACTTTTTTAAAGCCATCTTATATACGCTAAATGGAGTGGAAGCAGCGATCAAAGGCAATATTTAATGGAAGCAACTGATACCTGAGACTAACTAAATAACGGACTAGAGAAGCTCGTATTCATGTCGAGATATTGCTTTCAATATTTGTTTATTTTATCACTGATATTCACTTTCAATACTTTACATCTCTTTCAGATGTAAAAATAAATACAGTAGCTCTCCAAACATTTTGATATATTTTACAGTACTAGTCATTAAGAAGCCAATACAGTATTTGTATGATATAATTATAACGAGTAGTATGCTAGTCAATATACTGGCACAAGTGTATGTAAAAAAACTATTAAAATTAAGGAATATATTTTGACTATTTATGCAGCCGCAACTAAGATTAAGGGCTGAGGTAAGTAGTGCTTTCGAATTGTCTAGCACTAATTGCCCTTCATATACAAAGGTATGACAGTCTGAACTTTAATAAAAGAATAATAAAGCGCATGAAAGAGATGGATTGTAAAATTAAACCCAGCAATAAAAACATTCTCATTTTACGAAATATTTAGTCATATATATATTCAGGCCAATCTAGATCGAAACATAGAGATATTTCATAGAAATAGTAAATTCCAAAGAAATATCTATTCCAGAAGCTTATGAGATTAACAAATTATTGTGTATGTGCGTATATCTCTTCCTTGTCATTATACTATTCTGATAAATTATAAGATTTCTAGCGTTATATTTTTAAATTTAAACATAAAGAAGAACACTACATGTTCGGTACGCGTTGTTTAACTCATTATACTACTGTATGTGAATACTACTTTATTAATTATTAACCTACAATCAAAACTTACAAATATTCTTTTAGAAAAGCTTTATAGTAAGGGAAGATCAAAAATATGAAAAATAAAAGACTTTATTTTTGCGAAGAAAGTAGAAAAATCGAAGAGGTTTAATAGTATTAAGGTATAGAAATATACTTAGCTGTGGGTAACATGAACACAATAATTTTGAGTGTTAGGTTAGGTTTTAGTGGTAGTCCCACAGGGGAACACACGTAGGCCGACCATTGACCCTTTGTGATATTACAGAATGAAGATTTATCTACAATGGGAGTCCTAAATTTTGCCTAACTCAAGTATATTTAGAGTAGGGATCTTTAACGAGTACCTGACATCGTACAGGCTAGGGACTGACGGTTTAACATCCTTCTCCGAGGGACGACTTGCTAAGATTTATTCACCTCCTGCGTGAATATATCGAGGGCCAGGTGGGATCGAACCCCGGTCCTATCGGTTTAGAGGCGAGTACGTTAACCACTGAACCAACCTGACCCATAATTTTGAGTGTTGCAAAGAAATAAGTAGCAACAAGCAGATACAGAAGTTAATGCTTCGTATAAATTAGCTATTGTAGCAAGTAGCAAGTAATTAAACAATGTAATCGTGACAAATTTGACTCCTATTTCCTTTTTCTGTTCTTTATTGCGATGTTAGTTAGTGTCGTTTATGCGGTTGTTCTTTTTTGACACTAAAACAGGTTTATTTTTAAGTACTGTAATTTACAGTGAATCGTTTGAACATGGATGTTCACGATGGTTCACATGGTCCATGGATGGTTCATAAGTTCACATGGTTCACAAGTTCACATGGATGTCCAACTTAATCTAATTGTTGAAGCTCACAATTCAAGGTGACTGAACTGTGGCTATTTAGATTCTGTTTCACTCCCCTTGACTCTGATGTTTTTTCAACATACTATAAATTACCTATTACTTATAACTATTAAGTATGCAACAAAATTTGTAATAATTGTTGTTTTAATTGTATAGTACCCATAATGCATAGTATAATGGATGAGATATATATTCTGCTACATTTTTCCTTGTACTTTATTTACAATACTAATTTTAAAAATTACAAATGGTTTTAATAATTAATGTAAACACTTTTTCTTTAAGTTGGAAATTGGGATTGAACAATATATGTTCGTAAAATTTGAACCTGGATGTGTCTTTCCAATTTTATTATCTTATAAATAATAAGACTGATATATCGAGGTATTTTTTAATTTATTATAAAGTAGCTACTGTGAAAAAATTCCATCTCAAGATTTTGATGCATTTACATGTATTGGGGTCCGTAAAGTCCGTTTATGACATTTTTCCGATGATGTCGGTGTTTCGTGGGTAGGTGTGTATACAAAAGCTCTTGTAAATGCTACAGTTCACAGTCTTTGATGGACTAATTAATAGTTTACACAAAAGTAAACCTCTAGTGTAAATAAACTCTACTGTTTGGAAGCAATTATGCATGATAGGAGAATCACTTTTTTTTGCACAAAATGTGTTTTGTGATAACTTTTTTTTCTCCTGAACTATTAACTTTAGATTCTTGAAATTTTGGCATTGTCTTGGAACCTACAATTGCAATAACTGAAAAAATCACCAGTTATTAAAATGAGTCGCTCAAAAATTTTTACTTATTATTTATTATTGTGCAAGCTGTAGAGGATGCAAGCTACGAGTATACCATTTGACAAAATGATATTATACAAAAAAAAGAGGATTTTGTGGAGAATGAGTTCAGGTTATTTTTTTTTTAAAAATTACCTGACACGAAGGGCGTAAGGCGTTAGGAATGTTATGTTTTCAAAGAATGGTTTTTGACGCTAAACGGCTTATTAAAAAAATTAAAATTTGTAAACAACAAAAAGCTATTTTTTTCAATTATGTGCATAAATTTTGACTTATGATCGAATTTGAAACCTTTAGAGGAAACAAAAATCATTATGTCCACTCCATATTCTTATCTAATATTATTGTAGAAATTCTGGTTGTTATACTCGTATTTACGGATATTACTGTAAAATGAACTGTAGGTGTATAAATTCATCTTCCTCAGATATTGTGCGGTGTGATCTATCGACTTCTAAGATTATTGTAACAAACAACACTTTAAGCATGGTTGTAGTTTAAAACAGTTCGAAAACTTTGTAAAAGTTGCTATATAGAAGTGATTTATACATTTACAATTCAAGTTTGATGTTTAGGTAAGAAAATGACTTACGATTGTTTTTGGCTAAGGTTAAAGTTTACGATCATTAAAAGATTGAAGTCAGTTTTCTTACGTGAATAGATTGTGATAAACTTTTTGCACGAAGCAGATATTAACTGTAATGATGATCAGCCTGCTACTAAACCAAATGACTGGAGTGAGCTACTCGTAAACTCCATGCAATCATACTTAGCTCACTCATGGATAATCAGTTTGATTGATTCATCACAAAGTGGTTTAAGTTGTTATAACTGTGGTACTAAAACTCCAATAAGTGGTTTTACTTCTTAAAATAATGTTTGAAATTTGTAACAAGAACTATATCTTTATTACAGCATCTTAAATTTTTTGAATGAAATTGAAATACGTCTTGGTGTCAAATACATTGGTTATAAAATCAAATTTTTAAAATTTTGTTATTATGTACCATTGAACTATGTTGGGTTAGGATAGGCTGCAGTGATCGTTCTACGAGAGAACACACATAGGCCAAAAATGGGCCCTTTGTGATGCCACATAATGAACATTACTACATTGGGAGTCCTGAATACTTAAGTATATTTACAGTAGGGATTTTTAACGAGAACCTGGCTTCGTTCAGGGTTAAGATCGACAGCTTAACGTCCTATCAAAGGGAAGCGTGAATAAATCGAGGGCCAGAGTGGGTATCGAACCCCATATCTACCTGTCCTTTATTTTAAAATATATTTCTTATCTTCTCGCTATCAAGTTCACTTCACCATATAACTAACAAGACATTATATTTCATTTGTTTAAAATAATTATTATATTTAAATGGAGTATTTTTTTTTAAAACGTTTTTACATAGATTCATGTTTTTAGTTTTTGGTATTTACAAACAAATAACGGATTTTTGACAAAGTATTGTGCTCTTCTAGCTTGAGAAATTAAAGTTTGTGAATTTTTTTTAATAAATAAATCTCATTTGTTTTGTAATATAAATAAAATAAATTAAGTTTAACTATTTTGAATACAATTTAGTTCAAATAAATATGATTTATTTTACAAAATAAATACAGTTTCATACATGTTGTTAATAATGGCAGTTAAATTTCTTATGTGTAATGTTAGAATATATTTAGTGTTATAAAAATAAATTCACTGCGAGTTGTGAATTTCCTTTATAGGAATACTGACGGATAACTTTAGTTTTAACTTTCGGTTAAAGCGTAATCGATGAGAAAAGTTCACGTAAAGAACAACCTTTATAAAAATCTCGAGTGGCCTGCACTCAGCTCTACCATAAATGAACATAATATCACTCATTTTGACAATCAGTTGAGTTTTAATTTTATTTAAATGTGACTGTATCATGATGTTTTATCAAACTCTCTGGTAACGTATGATCAAACTTACAGAAAATACGTTTAATGATGTTATTTATTTTATTTTATTTTAATCATGAAATGTTAGATCAAGAGACATCGTATACGTTACTATTATCAGGATTAATCTGAGAGCCGACACTCAACAACTCGTGCGCACCGCTACATCTGACCTGTTGTGTTTCTTTTGTGGTTTTTTAAACGAGTATGAGATTAAAACAGAAAATTCTTTTTGATATTGACCTTTGACTTCTACTGGCAATAGATATCGTTTGCAAAAAACCTATATTCTTATACTCTTTAAGGTTTCTATTTTTATAGAAATCTAATATCGTGATTTTAGATAAGGAGTTCATTTTCAGATAAGGTGACCATTGCTCTTGTGGTCAGTAGATATGCTTGTTTCTATAGTTATGATGGCTAATCTGTCTCATTTTGCAACCGATGCATATGTTACCATTTTTTATCACAACAGTAATTGTAATCTTGTAGAACCAATAATATAGAATTCTAATTAAGACCCTATTATCTATAGAAGAATCACATATAACAAAAAATTAAATTTGTCTCCTGTGCCAATGCATCTGTTACATGGTTTTTCCAGTTTACTATTATCTCTATATATAAAGTTCGTAGTTTGTTTGTTTTTTCACTCACTTTCTGTGGAGATAGAGACCTGAAATTATAATATATAGCACTTATTACCTGAATAATTTCAAATAAAAGAAAATTATCACTATATTCCTCAAAATTGGAGCCAGGATTGCAAGTGTCTTGCGGGCACGCCGATGTGCAAATGTATTATATATAAATGTAACAATTTTTTTTTATTTTAATATTTGCGAAATATAAACACTCGTAATAAACTAAAGGCATGGATCCAGGGTAGCCTAGTGGCTTGCGTGCTCGCCGACAACAGTAATGCAAATGCATTGTAAATATATGCAACAAAAAAATTTTGAATTTGAAATTTGAATAATATAAATAATGGTAATACAGTTAAAGGCATGAAGCCAGGGTATCTAGTCGCTTTCGTGTTCGCAGATGACAGTAGTATAAATGTAAAAATAAATACATAAATGTAAAAAAAAATAAACATATTTTTATTTTAAAATTTGCGAAATATAAACATTGGTAATAAAATAAAGGCATGGAGCCAGAGTAGCCCAGAGGCTTATGTGTTTGCCCTTGACAGTAGTGCAAATGTATTATAAATAAATGTAACAAATATATAATAAACTATTACATTAGGGGTTAAAAATGAATAATTTTGGTAACAAACCTGAACACAAATGTCAGCAGAAATACGAATGTTCTAAGTTAATATTATAAAGACACATTCTTTTCATTAATATTATTTTATGTTGAGTAAATAAATTGAATATTTAAATTTACAAGTATTGTTTGTTATAAAAATATTTTTCATTGTGTATATAACAAGAATTGATGTTTATTTCTTTATATTATAAAATAGATAATTTTTTTTCTTTTAAATAATTTTTTTTTGCTAAATATACTTGCTGTGTATATATCTTGAATCTTGTTAAGAATACTATATCAAATAGATATAGCTAAATATGGCCCATAGCTTGGGCCATATAAGAATCTGTTTCAGTGCCTTAATAACAAGAGACAATAATTAAAATTATCACTACCAATCATGTTCAGTGAATTTATTTCAGTAACTATTGTTATAATTTCTGGGTGACACAAAGGGTCATGGGTAGTCTAGTATGTAATAAGACTCAAATTTGTTTGTACCTCTGAGAGTTTTAGTTACAGTTATTAATGAAAAGGTCCTAGTTCTAATGTTTGAACTAAGGTTCTAATGTTAAATATTATAGTGTAATTTTCTATTACCTAGTAATTATGAGTTTTTAATCGTACAATACTGATAGGAAGACAACGCAAAACATGAAATTCAAAATCTGAATTCCTCTAAAAAGTGACTGAACTAGTGCAGTCACTTTTTATTATTATAAAAAGTCATTTAAGTACGTTTTCCATGCTTACGTGTATGTTAGCAATATTTAGTTTTTTTTCTCCACAGGAAAGTATATATTTTTTTAATTAACTAACAGCGATTGGTTTCTTAATTTGATCATCTTGAAAAATGGATTCATAACACAAATAGGAATAAACGAAATAAGGCACTATCTCGATTTATTAATTTCATTTACATTAAGAATATGGATTAAAATATTTTTGTCTCAAAGAAGGCTAAAACTAGGGACTTGAGTGTTATGTCCTTCAGATTTTTTGCAATGTTTTTACGTTTGTATCAAAATGATTGACCTTTCTAAAGAAACACCAGACTTAAGCACTCTGGTCATGCTACATTAGACCAGCATATTTTTGTAAGTAAACCAAGTTTTGACTAAATTAATGATATTTAAAATACTATCTTATCTGATAGAATTAACGCCACATCAAACAAAATTTCATTCAAGTACAAAATAATAAAGTTTGTTTCGTCTTCTTTTTGATTTATTCCTAAAGCGAATTCCGCTTTAGTTTGCGCAGTAAACTTTTCTCTTGTGGGATAATCGTTTACATTCAAATGGGCCAAGAGTACTTTCAAACTTTACGTCATCCCAGTAGTTTGGTTTATAAAAGTTAGATGCTTACTTTTAAAAAACTAACTTATGTCCAACTTACTCACTTTGAACAATTATGTAGAATGATTTACATAATCCTGCCTTCCCTTTTCTTTAATGAAATAAGACATTAGCAATCTAGGTAAAGATTAATTAATTTTTTTGAAATATAATCTTAAAATAATTATCATAAAAATTCGTAAATAAAATTATTTATAAATTAATTTTGATTGATCAGTATGTACAATTATACAAAAAAAATTGTGTATATCATTTTTTATCAATTACAAAAGATATGCTATTTAAAACAACAGAGATTTTAAAACATAATATTTTATACAAGTCTGTCTTACCTCATCAATCGGTGATATAGCCGCCAAACCGGTTTCGCATGTTATGAGCCATCAAGAAGAACTGAGAAATGATCTGATTTAAAGGAGTGTTCAATATGTTTGACCCAAAACCGGCTGGACGAATGCATCACCTATTCACGAAGTAAGAGAGATTTTAAAGTTAAATTAAATTATCTCTTGAAGTGATATCAAATATCAAGGGAATAATTGTACTAATTTTTCAATACATTATGCGCATAAAAAAAGGGTGTTGTTTTATTAGCTCAGTATTACAACATTTCAGTTGAAAATTACTGATATTTGAAAATGAAAGATATTAATATATTTTCATTTATTTTTTATTTCATAAAAATTAAAGGCCCTCTTTACTTTTTATAAACATATTAAAACTCTAAATATGTTTGACAGAACTTTTTTTTTGATTATTGGACTGTGTGAGGGGTTTTTGACTGCTTAGTTATTATATTTTGAACAGGCATTTTATTATAAAAGTATTCGATTGGGATTATTTATTTTCAAGTTTTCTAAATATAAATATTATTAATATAATGTTTTCCAATCTCGACCACATATATTTAACACTATTTTTCTTTCTTATCGAGGTTTGGTCTAGCTTCAATAATGCAACACCTTTAAGCCGACGTTTCGTCTATATTTGTATAGTTGTATATTTGTATAATTGTGTATATTAATTAAATAATGTAATATAATTATGTTTCATGTTATAGTAGCTAAACTCTGTATTGATATAGCCCTGAAGATGTCTACAAATATAGACGAAACGTCGGCTTAAGGGTGTTGCATTATTGAAGCCAGACGAAACCTCGATAAGAAAGAAAAATGGTATTATTAATATAACTATTTAAAAATTATAATCATTATGTGCACGATACAAAACTAAATGTTCAAGTGTCGATTTGGGTTAAGATTTAGCACATGTTGGTTAAAATGGGATAGTCAATACATTTTCAAATAACCGATGAAGGGACGTCTGACAAGCAATATTTGACAAAGATTTCTGTTCTTTTAATATAATTCACCCACCCATCCTTGTTGAAACAACATTGCTAATATACTGCATGAAAAAATCACAATTACTGATTTCATTTAGCGCAAGTTTTAACAGATTTATGACTATTACAGTTTCTTTTAAAATGTTACACAATTTGTGTTGTCTCATGAATTTCAATAGATTTATTAAAAATGATGGTTCTGCCAGGAACTCATATTTATGTAATCGATAAAAGCACCGTATGTTAAGGGAACAGTGCTCATACTAGTGTATGTATGTGTATGTATCATACTAGTATCAGCTCATACTAGTCTGATAGCATACTAGTGTATTGTTGATTCCGTGAAAGAAAAAATGAATTTTCAGAAAGCACCGGTGATGGTATCTCTGTCAATACTCTTGCAAAGTGGTTCATCAAGATTTATCTAACAGCTTGTTTCTTGGAGCAAATATTATTTTGTCACAACCTTGTCTTATAGTGAGTATAAAATCAAATTATAATCAAAAATTGAATCATGTGAGCATTTTTTTTTAATTTACTTCGACGAAAATAGGTTTGTGTTTAAAAAAAATTTTTTTTTAGACAAAATTAGCACTATAAATTTGAAATATTTTCATACAACTTAATATGAAATTAGTATCCTGCAAAGAAATCCAGGAAATGTTGATTACTGGGAATGTCAATATGATTTAGGTATTGAAAACTCCACCTGGAGTAATGAATTTCTACTGAACATGTCACATTTGTTCACACTGACTAAAACATTTTTTCTCTGAATTGAGTCGAACAGAATTCTTATTTCATGGTTTAATTTAGTTACCCTTTAAAATATAAAATGTAGGATATATGTTGTTTGTATGTTTAAGAAATCCATTATTCTTTGGTAATATTGGCATTGTTATGAGAAAGGTATTTTTTGTCCTTTGCGGCAATATGGTTACTATTTGTAAACCACTTCTCCAGAAATTCTGTAAAATTAAAATTTGTTATTACAATGCTGTCATACTACAAGTACTTTATGATCTTATAGTACCAGATGAGTAATATTACATTACAAATTGCCACAAGCTTATCTACGGTAACGTGAGAAGTTTAAAGTTAACAGTCGTCTCTATTTGGTTAACAAAGTAGAACATTCTTTAAGGATTAAAAGAATTACGCTGGACATCTTGAATATACAAAGGGCTTTTGATACTATCCTTACTATCAATTGGATCAGCAGGAATACATAAATGTATTAATGAGAGTGGTTTTATACATTGCTACGAACGAAATAATTGCATAACGAAAATAATAATTAGTATAAGTATAGGATTTTACAGGCGATGTCGAAGTTATCACAAATGATAACCTGGGTTGGAACCTTCCGACTGCAAAAAATGAGCTCCAGTCTAGTATTGTGGCGATCAAAATTAATAATGCAACTATTATAAATTTCATGTGAGTACCTGAAAACAAGGAAATAGAAATGGGTCAGTGAAACGTTTGGAAATGGTTGAAGTAATTGATGAATGGATGACGAAGAATACAAATATAAGTTAGAAATAAAAGTTGGGCACTTTAGCCGTGTTGAATTTATTTTGGAAAAGTCATTCAATCTGAATTTACATCTGCAAGAAAATACTATCTCCTTAAAGAAGGATTAACGAATACATGTGGAATATCTAACAGGAAGTTATCTTCCTAACTTCAAGATAAAATTAACATAAAACAAATAAAACAGAATGTCTGTAAGAGGTAAAATTCTTTAATGATCTGCTTTCTGACTGAGAGGCAGTCGTCTTGAAGAGGATACAGATTTTTGGCAAACCGTATCAATAACCAATAGAACGAAGTGATAATTCCTAAAGGGCATAAAGAACGGCGCACAAGTTCGTTGAGTATCAGGATCTCAGTTTAATCCTAATTATAATTACATGCATAATTATTCCAGATCAAACATTTTAATTTCATTATAATTAAAAAATGTTTGTAGCTACAATATATATGAAACCATTAAATTGATTATTTACAAGTTTTATAATATTTTACTATCAATTGTAAACTTTACTTTAGAGAGTATATAAAGTTTATCATGATAGCTAAACTAAATTAAAGCTGAAACTCAATTGATTTCAAAGAGTTCGATATTATACTTCCTTATAGTCAAGTTGAGTTGACTACAAGGCATCTTTGATTTGTTATTCATATATTATTTGCTAAAAAGTGACTTAATATGTTGTGTTTTATGTTAGGTTTCAATGAGTTCTGAAAACCCGAAAGAATTGTACCACTGGTATTGATTTTAGTGGGTGTAGCTAGCAGGAAATTACTACGTCATTAAAATCACAAGTGTCAGCTATACTTAGGTGGTAAATATAAATCAAGGAGAAGTATAGAACTGGCTTTATCCTGCTATTATGTTGAAAACTGTTATTTGAAGCTGTAAATTTGTTTCAATTCTGTATACAATATTCTATTTTCAAACAATACCCTTCCTCCCTAAGGACTAAGATGCTTACACGTGATTTTCTCCTTAAATAACAAACACAGTTAGAGAATAGTTGATTAAATAAAGAAGCCAGAGATGATCATTTGAGAAGGGGAGTGTTTTGCTAAGACGCATTAATGTCTCTGTGAGTAATTAATGAATTACTGGCGGAATGAATTAAGTGGAGGAGATGTCGAGGTGTGTCGAAGTGATTACGCCAAGGGGGTGAGGCAGTTCCTTTGCTCCAATTAGACTAACGACTTGTCGAACACTTCACCTCTGTCTTCGTAGCTTAACTTATAATTCCACCCCTTACGACATGCGAGTTATTTCCTCATGAAAGCTACCGCTTCACCCACTATCTTATTCTTCATTTTCTTAATCACTTAACTTTGTTTCAAATCTAATGACATTCAATTATCAATTTTAGGTTCTATCATTTTAAAATGAGGCAAAATGTAAATACTTGCATGCATAGCTTGCAAAAGCATAAAACTTCCATTATGCTACTTATTTTACAGTTAAATTTTTACTGCTAAGTCGTACACTATTGTAAATAATACCCACATATCATAAAAATAGGAAATCACGAAATTTTTAACAATTAATACTTTAACGTATAATTCTTATTTGTTTAGTTTATATAAACTTAAATATTTTTTGTGAACATAAACATGAAATTTTTATATATTTCTACGCGAATTAAGGTTCACTTTAGTTGTTCAATTTATATAAAATTACATTTTTTTTTTGAGTACATAAACATGAAATTTATCTATATTTCTACATAAAATCGTGTTCTATGTTAATGATTTTATAATGTTTATTAATGTTTTTTATAAGTTGTAAGATAAAGTTGATATCCCCGTTTCTTTGTTATTTATTTTTTTTCATATGGATCAAAATACTTTTATAGTAAAGGGTCGTTTATGTTGACTTTAAATTAATTAATACATATTAAACACCAACTACACATAATAGTAATAAAGTAATAGTAACTAGTTTAATAAATTTGGTATTAAATCAAACACAATTGCGTCAATGACAGTTGAAGAAACTGTAACATAATGATGGGTATCTATCGTTTTATTACTTTTTTTTAAATTTCTTTATGATGCAATTGCAAAAATCTATACTCGTATAGATACAGTATACTAAACATTACAGTTCATATATATTACTTCAAGACATTGGAGAATGAAGGAAGTAAGTATTTTTTGTTATAGAACATAGAATAATTTGGCTGTTTTCAAAGTATATGTTGGATTGTAAAAATGTAGTTTGGATATGAGATTAGGGCAATCAATTAAATCATTTAATAATTTTTATATGATATATATATCATAATACTTCATTTAATAGATAGATTAATTTACCACAGTGAAAATAATTTGGAAACAATGCTTTAAGGCTTTTTGTCAACACATCGTCAAGGAGAATGTGAACTAAAAAATAATAAGTACTTGTTAACCTGGTTGATTGAAGTCTCTAGAATTGTTGGTAACCCTGAATGTGTTTAATGATTCTGTAATTGAAGAAGTCTTCATTTGTTTAATTATTCCACTAATCAATACTTCATCTAATTTATAAAGTCCTAGGGTATTGTTCATTAATTTCTCATAAAAGTTGTTTATAAGTGCTCTTTTCACAATATTTCTTCTTTTTTCCGAAGACTCAAATACTAATTCATTTGAATCATTCCAGTTAATCACATGATTATTGTTTCTTATATGCATAAACAAGGCACTCTTTTCGTCTTCTCTTCTGATCAAATACTTTTGTTGTTTTATTCTTGTAAGAAGACCTTTACTCGTTTGTCCAATTTAAGACATTTCGTAGTCAGTACATGCTATCCTGTATACATAAGTCTTTTCTTCTTGCTTTATTATTGACTTGCCTGTTTAATAAGTTACCATCATTACTGAACAGAACAGAAACGTTCAACTTTTTCATAAATAAAGGGCATATCTTTCAAACAAGGACTGTATGGAATGACTAACAAATTCCTTCTTGTAAACTTCTTCATTATTTGATATCATGGATTGTTTCACTTTTTTACATGGATTGTTTTTTCATGATATTGTCAATTAATCTTTTAGGATGCATAAAGAACCTGAAGTTTTGTAACTATTTTTGATTTCTTCATCTAAAAACTGTTCACTGCAAATTTTGAAGCTCTTAAGAACATAATACTAAAAACTGATTTTTTTAACTTTAAGTGGAAGCAGAGAAGAACATAAGATGATACATTTGTTGTTTTTCTTATAAATATTTTACTTAAATTTAATATCATTTCTATGTAAAAGTATATCCGAGAAAGGAAGTTTATTATTATTTTCATGTTCTATTCTAAATTTTATGGATGGTACAACGTTGTTGAGGGTATCAAAAAAGGTTTTAACATTTTCATTATCAGTTCAAATACATAAAATATCATCTACATAGATGATATTGGCAGTATTGTAGGTAGATAGGTGATCTATCTATTAAGAGATTACTTAAAACTGGGGAGAGACAATTTCCTATAGTCAACCCAAATTTTTTTTATAAAATTTTCCTTGAAACGAAAAACAGCCATCCAATGCACACACACCAATCAGCTCTATTAATACTGGGACAGAAACCGGGGATTTTGAACATGTTTACTTAGTTTTATCTCTGGGAAATTCAACATATCTTCAACAGGGACATTTGTAAAGAGAGATTTGATATGAAAGCTCACTAATTTACTATTTTGATATGAACAAGTATTTAGCTTTGATAGTAGATCAATATTATTCTTGATATGACTATTAAAAATAGTACCCACTAAGGGAGACAAAACTCGTACTAACCATTTTGATAACTTGTATCTAGCTGATCCAATTGGTCTAATGATCTTTCTGCGTGGGCAACCATTCTTTTGTGGCTTAATCAAACCATACATGTAGGGCAAGGATGGAGACCCTGAATAAATTTTGCAATAAAACTCTTATTATTATTTAATATTAATTTTAATTTCTTGTTGAAGAGATTGTTATAATTTTCAGTGGAATCTAAATTTAATATCTCGTATAAACGTCTAAATTTCCATCTTGGCAGTGTAATCTATCTTGGTCATAACTACTATTGCACCTGTTTTGTCAGCTTTTGTGACTTTTATTTCTTTGTTACTTGCTAATTCTTTATAAAATTCAGTAAATAGTTTTGCAGAGTGATGAACTACTTCTTTAATTGATCTATAAATGTATCCTTTGCACATTACAATTTTAGTTTCATCAATGTTCATCTTTTCCATATTGGAGAAACTATTGGCTAATTCTATATAATTAATGCCTTTATCATTTGGTATAAAACTAAAACCAAATCCTAAAGCCGAAATTTCAATATTATCTAATGGCTTGTTTGTCATATTAATTATATGTTTTTTGTTCCTGCAATTATAAATTATGCCATGGGCTATTTACAATCAATGATTTAAGTTTTCTTTTATGATATTTACTTCTTCTTCATCGTTTTTGATGATTAACAGGTTTGATGATAAACGCTTTTTATTAACAGGCTTTCCAATAATTTTGTGATACATGTAATCTAAGAATTGTAAATTTTTGATTGTGTAAAAGACTATGGAAAAAAGTTGATTGTTAGGCGAGTGAGATTGGTTTAGAGCTGGTGTATTCACACAACCTGCCTTCTAAAAACCATCCATTCTCTTTCAAGCTCTGACTGGAACTACTTCCGATTGTTGTAATTTTCTCTCCTGCTTTGATCTGACAAAAAACTCCAATTTGACCCGTTCAAGAACTATGCTAATCTCAGATGATTGCATGCATAGCTATTAAGACAGCCTCTATATTTGCCTACATACAATGAAATAAGATGAAATAATATATATAACAATAATATATAATATATATAATAATATATCATATATTATGGTATATATAACAATGAAATAATATATATATATTAGTATATTTTGGGAGCAGACCTTCATTTGAACAAATTTCATTGAATGCCTTACTTATTTACATTTTTGTATGCCTTCTCCTTCTATTTTCTAATTGGCTAATATAATCCTTCCATTTTTTTTGGTAAAGTATAGATTAACTCACCAAAGATTTTTTTTTTATTTTCAAGAGTCATAGCAAAGCTCCAACATATCGTTATCTCATTACCACTTTTAAGGAGAAATCTTTAGAATATAATTGACTTTGTTAGTTTTAGGAAATTTTTTCACAATATATACAATTTTAATCCATTAAAACTATTATAACAACCAATTTTAACACTAAATAATATTCATTACATTTTTTTTTCTTAAAAAATAAACAAATATTACACATTTATTTTGATCAGTTTTTTCACTGATTACTTCTAATTACATACAATACTACACAAGATATTGTAATTACTACACTACTCAAGTGTAATTGCATTAGGTCCTTCTCACATGTGTAATTTGAAAAACAAATGCCCTAATCGTTTATATATATATATATTAGTGTATTTCGGCAGCAAGTCCTCTTTCAAGCATATATTATTAAATTTTGATGGCAGATTCTGCGTTCACGACTTTCTTACTTATAGCTTCTATTTTCCTTACAATTTTCTTTTGAGAAGGTGATAATTGCCAAAGCAAACTAGCATACGACATTCAGAAGGCTGGAAATAACCACTTCACTGGGGATAACTATATTTAATTAAGCACTACACTAGATTAAACTAAGATAACAAGCTTTCGGCCCCATGGGTCATCATCAGGTTCTTAAACTACTTATATTAACTAAATATACATATTACTGACTACTTTGGCGTTTAAATGCCAACTGAAAACTGCTTTCTGTCGAAGTGAAAGTTGGTGGTGAGGGTGGAGTAGGGGTGAGTGCAGGTCAATAAAAAACTTATGGCCCTTCAACTCAACCGAACTCGGTCATCGCCCTCTTTTCTAATTAATTTAAAAAAATTATCTATATTCTTAAAACTAGGAATTACATTGAAATCATTACTTTGTACATTTAAACTAGGTAAGAAGTCTTTAATGTACAGAGCTTCTAAGATTTTAGGTCTATTGTAATCGCTATTAACATGTAGGATGGTAGTACCCTCAACCAGGTTCTGCCTAGACAGGGAAATACCATGTGCCTCTTCTGCATGGTTCCTTGGTGCTCCTGTCGTGAGATGGAGAGTCAGACGTCTTGACAGTTTCGTCCTAGTCATCCCGATGTACCTAGAGGGCAGGGCTGCACAGTTCCCTGTGGTGCAAGTGTATTGGTACACTGGATGACTACGATTGAGGTCTGAGAATCACGTAAAGTGATTTATACGTTTATACATATCTATTTTATTTTTTTTATCGAGGTTTGGTAATAAACCGAGAAATAAGTGCTCTGAGATTTTTCACTTTATATCATCAGGGGACAAACAAATACCAAGAAATGTTTTACTTTTTTTTATACGAAGTTTTTTGTTTACGTTTTTAGTGTAAAATTGCATTATATTTTAAATTAGATATATGCATAATTAAAAATAAAAGGGTCTGAAAACGCATGAATTCAAATTATAGAAAAAAACACGCTCCGTTATTGAATTACTAAAGAATATTGAATAAACTAACTGTGATGAAGACATGACTTCAGCAAAATATAGTCAATTATTCAACAAAATATGTTTAAATGAAGTAATGCTCCGAAATTCAACAAATATTTTATTATACATATTTTAAAACGTAAAATAAGAAAATATAAAATCGTAAAATAAAATCAAATAATAATAAAAAGTTGCTTTATTTTACTTGTTTATTCGTGTGATGTAAGTATATTAGGATTATGAATGGTTGGAGCAGTGGTTATGAGTTGGGAAAAAATTGATGCTGCTTAGAATATATTGAATTCTTTTTTATAAACGTATTTTTCTATTAAATATAAATCTAGAAAAAAAAAACTGTATATGTATATAAACTAGAATTTTCAAAAGAATAAGCAGAGATGAAATCACTAAAACTTACTACTATATTTTGATGTCATCGTCATCAGAAAATAGATATGAATCACTCGAAAGGCTGATAACGACTGGCTTGCGTTCAAAAAGAGGCCCTCCAAAAAGTTTAGCCAACTTTCTGAGGGAGGAGTGACAAGGAAGATAGAGAAATAAAAGCCAAATAAAGATTAAACGAATGGAAACACTTAACTAAAAATAAATTAAAATCTATTATCTGAGTAAGTAAAAAAAGACTAAAATAAATAAAGGGAAAATTAACGATTTATGTTAACCCCAGGAGTAGATCTACCACCCAGAAAACTAATAAGTGCTTCTTCTGAAGCTCTCAGAGTAACTTTCGAATTAGTCTGATCAATCTGCCTCAGTACCAGTACGGAAACAGTTATAGAAACTATACATATATATATATTTCTTCTTCCCTTCTTCTCCCTGACGACGAACTTCGGTTCGAAATATCGACCCATTAAGTTTTCTCGCTTCTTCTATTTGTTGTCTTTTTTCATTTATATATATATATATATAGGATGATGATGATTGTATTACAGTGCGCATTAGTTTGAGCACTGTTCCAATCTGGATTCATTAAAAATATATTTATGTTCATCTAAAATATTGTTAGTTTACATTTAAAAACTTGGATTTGTCAAAACATTACTCAAACTTATTTACTCTCATAGAAATCAAATTCGAACCCCAGTTATATAACATTTTTATTTTAAAAAGTTTAATTGAAATCAGATAATAAATATAATATTTTTTGTTTTTAGATTTAATTAATTTTTAAGATAATTTTTTATATATAATAAAAAAATGTGATGGGGGGTTCAGAAGGTCTTGGTGTTGAGAAAATGGGTTTTCTTAACATGAGCCTCCTTTCCACTGATCTATAGTCCCTTGATAAGTTATTTCTGGCTTTAATAAATATATTTCCTACAACAATATGCCTGTTGTAAAAAAATGTATAAAGGATTTAATTTAGACAAGACAGACAGTAACCTTTTTTTATTGATTTGTCTTGCTCGGATCGTTACTGTTGTAACAGTAACATTGTAAATGTTGTTGTAAAACATGCTGTAAAACATTGGTATGTTTTATCTATGAAAAGTGGTGTAGTATCAATGTTACAAGCGTTAAGGCTCTAGAAGATACGATATTAAGTATAGTAACATGAAATCATTGTTACATTGATGTTTCGTAACTAAATGCTCCTAATTTCCATATAATAATTATTAAATACAAATAAATCTAGAGAGGTTTATTTTAAACTTTACTACTAGTAAACTCACTGATGGAAATACTGAAGTATCATTTTTATTAACTCACTTTTTTTAATTTTTTGTTTTGTCAGTTGTTTGTTTGTATCTCAGTGCCTTAAGAAGGTTTTCACCTTTTAGGGCTGTTTTAGGGTTGGAAATTATGGCTCATTTATTATTTGTTACCCATTTTAGTAATGACATCAGATTACCTGTTGATTATACATTAGAAGTTTTAAATTTTGTTTAACACAAAATTTATGTAGAATACAGATCTTAAGGAGTATCTGACATCATATGGGCTCCAGACTGACGGCTTAACGTTCTATCCGAAGGATGACGTTCTCAGATTTATTCATCTTATGCATGAATAAATTAAACCACAGAGGTATTGAACCCTGGATCTACCAGTCAGAAGTGAACACTTTACCACTGTGGCATACTGGACCCTGTAAATTGTAGTATAAATGCAAGTGACATACCTGTTCAGATGAGGTATGTTTCTATTGAATGCCAAGGATACGATAGTGAAATGAAACACCTCACATTAACTTTGAATCCTATGATTTGCAAATGAAATTGACAGTCGAAAAATCTAACAATAACCCACAGTTAATAAGTTAAATTCATAAAGCCCCTTTGAATAAATTAATCAAATCCCTTGAATGAAAGAAAATAAGCGATGAGTGAGCTCCAACATATGGCAACTCTATAAATGAGGGAAGATAGACTAAGTAATTAATTTTGAATACCATTTTCCATTAATATCATTTTATAGATATAGTGACAACTTAATAACTGGAAGCTGTGGTATTAAATATTAATTGAATTCAACAAAATTGAATATTTCTTATTTTATTTCCAGTACGAGTATGTGAATGTATAGTATGTTGTAATTAAAAGCTTACAATATCAATTATTTTTAATTTTTGTATTATCTGTTGATTATTGTGCTAATAATTTACACAGGTTTAGTTATAATAAATTATTGACTATACTCTCTGAGATTGTAATAAGTTTGACATATGTGACTGCCCCCCCTCCTTGGAGGGGGGTGTGTTCAGAAGGGGGAACTTAATAATTGTTTTTTTTAGCGTTTTTTGTAGTTTGAATAATTTAACATTCATGAAAGCTTTCTTTAGATATTTCCAAATACAAAATTTTAAATCTCTACTAAAGCAGAGGAGCTGGAAAAGAGAAGTTGATTTTTCCACACTGCAATATTATCAAAAAAAAAAAAAAAAGTTGTGTGCATTTTAAGGGAAAGAGTAATACATCAGACAAATTTCATTCAAATTGTTCAATTTGTTTTTTCGTTTTTTAGATGAATTGAAAAATGTTGGTACACTCTCACTCTTGAGATAGATCCACATAAGATGTAATTATCCAAAATATGAGTGAACTCAGGAAATTTTAAAATATTTAAATTCGTCAATATCTTATTTGACAAATCAACCTTTTTCGTTATTACAATTGTCTAATTGAAGGACGTGATAATAAATCAACAAAATAAACAACAAATTTAATTATTTATTGTGTGTTGCTAATTTTTGCAAGCATTGACTTGCTGAATTTTGACAACTGGGGTGGTTTTAAGGCCTTGATGAAAGCCGTGGAGTGTGCGCTTTACTTTCTTCCTTTGAATCGTACTCACAGAAGTTCAGAATTCACTTCTACTTGTTAGTTTTGTGATTCCATTTTACTTCGATATTGCGTCAATACATTGAAACTAACAACACCGAGTATATGACTGGTCACATTTTTGGTCCAACTTTTTTCATTTGATTGATACATCTCTTATTTACGGTGTAGTCATAATGACATTATATTAGACTAAAAGAAAAAGAAATATAATGGCAAATGATGATAAGTATAATTACTTCCTTAAACAGCAAAATGAATATTTTCTGATCCTAAATTTATTAAAAATATGTCTTTCAACTCTGAGGTTAATATTAAAGCTTTCAAAAAATTTTTACTAGTCGGAATGTCAATTGATAAAACGATATTCAACTAAAAATTAGAAGAAGACACATGCAAAGTGCTTTTGCAATGTATATGTGAAATAAATGCTTAAGTTTTGTCAAATTCAAGTGAATATGTTATTCAAGTGAGTTTAAATTCCAATCTCTTTTCATGTATGATTTAGAAAATTCGCGATATTAGATTTATGGACTTGAGCTTTGAATTCTTTAGTTTAAATTTACTGCAGATTTTGAATTTCGATATACGCAGGCCCGCCTCTTTGCTAGGGCGAACTGGAGGAACCGCGATTGATTTCGCGCTTGTGGGGGTCTCGCAGAACGACGGTAGTGACCTCGGAGAAAATAGCGGCAGGTCAAATCAACAGCTGACGCAATTATTCTTTTTTATTTCTAATATCTGCACAGTATGAACAATATAACAATTGTTTATATATTGTGGGTGCAGGAGGCCCCGCAGCGGTTGAGTTGCCCCTAGCCCCCCACCTCCCTAACGTCCCTGGATACACGATTCCTACTTCAACCACAACACCATGATTAAAGCTAATTTCGTTTATTATCATTAGTCAAATTATATTTCTGTTTTGACTTTGTTTTTGCACTAATCTGCTTATTTTGAGTATTGCTTCATTGTGTGCATAATGATTACTTATTTCATTCATGCTCTGTATTCTGGAGACCACAGCTGACGCTTATCGGTTGAATTATGCAACATCATTTAGAAAAAATCTGGAGTGGCCTACACTCTACTTTACTATAAGTAACTTAATGTCAAATTTCTTGAGTATATAAAACATAACGTCTCATTTAAGCATAACGTAAACATCTAAATGGGATATAATTATTAGCCTGTCATTCCTGAGGTAGTACAGATAGTGATTGAAGGACATATCAATTTATAAGCTTATTTTTGTACATCACAAATAATTTATTATTTGCAAATAATTTCATTAGTATAACTACAGCAGTAATAACATTTTTGAAAAACCAAAGTGAACATTTCTTGAAACGAAATAGTATCCTACAAGAGAACATGGCTATTGTTCAAATAGCCAGTAGATTTCTTACATCGTTTACTTGACATCCTTCTACATTGAATATTAATGTAAAATTTTCAAATTTGAAACAGTAAAATACTCTTTTTTTCTCTGAAAAACTTCTTAAACAGCGAAGAAAATGTTGTTTTAAGGTGATTTGTTAATTAAAGATGTACGATAATTACAGTTATTAATCTCTAAACGAAAGATTTATATTTTCAATTATCTTTTACATTTTTGGTTTTTAACAGAATAATTATACTGGGAATTTTATGGCTTCTTAGTATTTAATAAGATCATTTTCCTTCCCCTTTGTCAAATAACATATATACGAATTTTTTTTTAATGAGTGTTATCATTTACTTGCACAATATTATTCCTCTTACATCTCTTATAAGTCAATAATATATTTTCATTTTTCCATTAGAAACATCAATTTTATCTCAGTGGATTCGCTCAAAAAATTTCTAAGTCAATGTAAACAATGTAAAAAAATACAAAAAATTCGACAAGTATAGCAGGTGATCTCTTAGTCTAGAATAAACAAACAGTTTTTATATCGTTATTGCTCTTTCCCGTAATTAAAACTTCATGAATTTTTTTTTGTAAATTGCTAATTGTTTGTTCCATTTTTGGTCAAATTTTCATTTTTTTTTAACGAGCCGTTTAGCGTCAAAAAATCATTTTCTAAAAACACAAATCGTACTCTAACGCCCCTTTACCGAATGTAATTTTGAAAAAAAATATCTCAACTCATTCGCCATATAATCTTCTATTTGTAGGCATAGTTTCATTCTTGTCCGTCAAACAGTATGGCTTGTATCGCTCTCACAAGGTTTGAGATTGAATTATAAGTCAAAATTTTTACATTTTATTGAAAAAAAAATATTTCCTGTTGTTTTAAAATTCTGAATATATTTTTCGTTTGTTGCATTTGTAACTTCAAAGATAATGTCAAAATTTCAAAACTCTAGGGTTATCAGTTTAGTAGAAATAAATGTTTTAAAAAAAACGGTTTTTGGCAAAAAAAGTGACTTTCCCATCATGCATAATTCTTCCCAAACAATAGGGATCTTCGTCGAAATGGGGCCCATTTTTGTGTAAAATATCAACTTGATCCATCAAAGATTCTGGACCGTAGCGTGGTAACAAGCAATGCTAACACACGCACCCACCCACACCCACCCACCCACCCACCCACCCACCCACCCACAAACACACAGACATCATCGTAAAAACGTCATAAAACGACTTCTGGTACCTCAAAACATGTAATTCCGTCAAAATCTCGAGATCGAATTTTTTCACGATCACTATACTTTACTTATAGTAAAGTAAAAATTCAAAGAAAAACATTGAAAGATTATTCTAACTATTGTTTCAAATTGTTTTATCAAATAATTTTATAACCTTAAATATGTTACTATAAATTCAAAACCAAAGCAGAGTAACACAAAGCAAAGAAAAAACTAATTAAAATTCTCGCAATATCCGTCTTCTGGAGAGAAGATATTTTTTCTTACCTGCCGTTGCGTTTACAGTGTGCTTGGTCTCCTCTATTTTTTCCTGAAGATGGATTTTCCAAAAATTTGAGTTAGTAAGTGTATTATTTATTCTGTGTGTTACTCTTCTTTGATTTTGAACTCGTGTTATTTCTAGTTTAGACCGTCTTCCGATTTTATAGAAAATATTATATAAGTTCCATTATTATTCCTTTTTTTTTATTTATACATCTGGGAAGATAAGCGTTTATACGAACTCTTGTGCACTGTGTCTAAAATGTCCTATTGTAATAACCTTTGTTGTTATATATCAATATAGATTTTTTCTTTTTCAAAATTATCTCTTACTTCTGCTGGTTTTTGGTATTATTTATTCCAATAGATACTAACCTTTTAAAGATGATCGTCTCTTACTGATAATATGTGTTCAGAGGCCTCTTCTTCATCCCCGTAAAGTCTACATTCTACGTCTGATGATGATTTCAGCTTATGTAAGTAGAATTTGAGAGAGCGTATTCAAACTGGTAATCCAAATACATTTTTAAATATTTCCTTTGTATATTTAAATCCGGTCAGAATGAACTTTATAGACTGTATTAGATCTGCTGCACTAGCCATTTAAGGTGAAAAACATTAGATGCTTTGGTAACAAGCAAACAAACAACAGAGTTTAGGTTGTTAATTATATTGCTGATTTGTTTTAATTATCATTTAAATTTTTACTAATCACAATAAAAAGTGGCAAAAATTAAAAGTAAAACCAATATAATTTGTATAACTATTATTCATTGACCCTTGTACAAGGTATTATGTTGTTTTGTTGATGAAAGTTGCTTTACAGACATTAAAGTGTAAACAAATTTGTTCCAAACCATTTTTGGCGTCAACATTCTCTCTGCAGAGACAAAAAACGAATTGTTATTCCAATATTTCTCCTTTGTTGTTAAACTCTACTTTTTTTTTACGTTTCTTCTTTAAATTTAAATGAATAAAAAAATGTTTTTAACAGAATGTGTAGGGTTTGAGTCACAGCAAAGGGAACTGATAAAAATATTATCCTAAAATACTCTTTATGTTTAGCTCTAAAATAAATAGAAGTCAATGTAGTGGCAATAGGTTTTATTAGATGATTATTTTTTGTTTTATTATAATTTCATAATTGAAGATCAAGGCTTCAAAAAAAAATAATTCTGGTGAAGTTGTTATATTCATTCATCTATTATTATGCTTACCTTCACATATTTTATGTTCACTTAACAACTATATCCATTAAATTCTTGTTTTGCAGCAAAACTATCACATAGATATATTTAGTTATTCTGTAAATATATTCTACAATTAAGGGCAAGTTTGATATATTTTATAGCATAACATCAATGATTATAAAACAATAAGAAATGGGGGAAAAAGACTAGATCTTTCAACCATAAACTTGCTACGGTTCTTTATTCTTTCTTCTCATTTTTTATTACGCTGATTTTTGGACGTTGATTTGTATTTCATATGTTTATGGTAAAATCTTGCTACAATTTGCCATATATATCGAAAGTTATTTATGCACAATACTAATACAAAACTAATAAAGAAGTTCTTAATTTTAATCTGTTATATTGGTTAGTTGCTCGTTATTTATCAGTCTCAAGTGAAATACTAAGACTTAGGAAGAACACATGTTATCCCAATTTCCAAAGTACATTACTTGTTCTCCTTTATTTACTATTTGAATTCACTTGCTCTTGGATAATTTTCCAATAAAAGATATCAGAGCGTTAATCTTCTACCCTTTGTAGTGAGTTACTTGAATATTAATGTGACATGTTACTCTGATAGTTTTGTATATATATGTCACATTATATCGGTCGGTGAACGCATTCTGTTTCTTCTTTTCTTTCTTTTTCCTCAACTCTCCTGAAGACGGCAAGACAGCCAAAATGATTGAGAACCGTGAGTGTTAGTCCTCTTTTTTTGTGTTTTCTAGCTATAACTTTAATAATATATATATATATATATATATATTATATATATATACGAGTATATTTATTCATATAAAGTTCAAAGATAGGTTTCTTGAGAGTTTTTGCAATTTCAAGGCTTGTTTTTGGGGGGGGAAAAACCATTTATATTCCATGCCATTATCTACAAAAATTATATCATCTGATATGAAGATATCAGACTACAAGGATCTGTGGTCAAGAAGCTACATATATATATATATATATATATATATATATATCGTCCCCTCACCAGATTTTTTCTGCATCTAGTGTTTCAGTTGGGTTTTTGACTCTGACGAAGACCGTTTGTTATGGTTGAAAGATCTTAGTCTTGTTTTTCCATTGGATTTTGTGGTTTGATCATTGATAAATATGTTTTATATATATGTGTATGTATATATAGGTGTGTTCTCTAATCAACACACGGATTAATAATCTTATATCAAACGGTCGATATATTATTGAATCTGTTATATATATATATATATATATATATATATATATATATATATATATATATCGATAAAAATAGGAGTTGGAGTCCGCTGGTATTTATAAAATTCCGTGCAAAAATTGCCATAAAATTTATATTGGTCAAACTGGTAAATCATTAAAAACACGTGTAAAACAACACCAATATAACGTAAGTAGACAGGAAAACAGTAGTGCCTTATTCTTGCATATAAAAAATGAAAATCATCATATTGATTGGACAGGAGCTAAATTTATTACCTATGAAAAATCAATGTTGTTAAGAAATATTATTGAATCGTCTCTAATTAAATTTAATAGATCTAATATTATAAACATTAGTAACGGTCTCTTCAAACTTGATACTTTCGTCACGAGGGCAATAGCCTCTTCAAAGAGGGTTGACAGCTAGCGGATAGTTTTTTACTTTTTCTTACTGTACTCCTTTGTTTCCCCAAACATCCCTTTCTGGACATTAGTCCTTTCCTGTGCTTTCACCCTTTTAAAATACCACTCTTCCCTCCCACTCTTCTCAACTCCTCACCAGATGTTTTCTGCACTAGTGTTCAGTTGGGTTTTTGACTCTGACGAAGACCGCTTGTTACGGTTGAAAGATCTTAGTCTTGTTTTCCCATTTCTTATTGTGGTTTGATCATATATATATATATATATATATATATATATATATATATATATATTGTAAACAGGAAAATAATCCAAAAGGGCAAAAAACGTTTCACGGTAAATCACAGGCACAGAATATAACGTACACACTCTCTAATTTTTGGTTGAACCGTCATCAGGAGAGTTGAGATAGGGACACCAAGGACACTTGAGAAGCGACGGTTGGAGACCAACAGTGTTGTCACGCGCATGCCCGGTTCATATAGGGTAAGAAAAATTTACTAAGTATAAGTGAAGAGCTAAGAAATAGAAAATCAAAATGAGGAAAATTAGGAAATATAAATAATAAAAACTGTAACGATAATAATGAAGGAAATCTGAAGAAAATTAGAGACAGTCAGTGTGTTCGTTCCTCTGTTACCGTTCGGGACTGTGATTTACCGTGAAACGTATATATATTATATATATATATATATATATATATATATATAATAATTATTAACAGGAAATAATTCACAAAGGACAGCAAATGCTTCGCAAGTACGCTTGGTGTGCCTATCTCTGCTTTCATGATGACGGTTCAACCTAAAATTAGTGACTGAAAATCTGTTTGTTCCTATACTCTGGACCTGTAGTTTACTGTGAATCGTTTATATATATATACATATATGTATATACTTGTTATATAAATATAAAAGAATAATACTATGAAATAAACATGAAAAAATTGAAAGAAATGTTCCAAGATCTTATAATGTATCTTGATGTCAGTATTTTCCTTTATTTTGGAATACTGATTCTTTAATTATTTTAAATATTATAAATAAAGTTATTATTTAATAAATTTATTTATTTATTACAGAAGAACTGTTCATAATTCGTAATAAGAAGAAATTATATCAGGAATAATATTTCTGGTATTCTTTCAAAAGTGTATTTAATTATTCTAAACTTTCTCTATTGAAAGTAAGAAAAAATTGTATGTTGTTTCTATAAATAAACATATAGAAGGTATAATAGTATAAGGTTATTGTTTAATAGTATAAAACAATAAAAACATCAGGCGCTTGAAATAATAGTATAGAGTTTAGAAGGGTGGAAAAGGGTTTAACCAACTGGTCTGTTACTTACGAGGCAGCAAGTATATAACAAGGCCATATCTTTGCTTGTTTTACATCTTTTATAATGGTAGATTTGACTGTTAGTGTTGGTAACAGGTTAGACCTTTTACTACTGAATAGTTGTTTTAGGTCCCGATTTATATTTTCTTTTCTAGCTGTCCAAACACACATAATTTTATATTTTTCTGTTTAAGAAAATGTAAAAAATAAATATTCCTTGTGTATTTATATATTTATGGAAAACATATTTCTATATTTAAATATTGTACTTGTTTTACTTTTTGATAAGAATAGTGAGAAAATCTGATATCCAGTTTTTGACAGATAGCGGTCTTCGTCAGAATCCAAAACCTGACGAACAATCAAAATATTTGAGAATATAAATAAAATCATTGATTGTTATTTCACATTTTTTTGTTAAATCTTGTCATCGTTATATATATATATATATATATATATATATATATATATATATAACGATATATATATATATCGTTATATATATATGTTCTCTAATCGGGGTTTGGTCAATTTTCCAGGATAAAAAATCAAACTCTCGTTGCCTACGTTTCGGTTTTATTTAAAACCTTTTTCATAGGCCTACAAACAAAGGGTAATAAGAAATCACATATCAACATCAAACATAAACGAAACGTTGGCAACAGAAGTTTGAGTTTTTATCCTGGAAAATTGGCCGAACCCCGATTAGAGAACACACCTATTCTATCAAACGGTCGATATATATAAAGTTGAAGTTTATCAGGAGAACCTGAAGAACTGACCGAGTTCTGATGTACTTTAATTTTGTTTCTATTTTACGATAGAGACTTTTATCAATCTATCTATCTATCTCTATATATATATATATATATATATAATGTGTGTGTGTGTGTGTGTGTGTGTGTGTGGGAGGGGGGGGGGGGGTATTTATTCAGATGTTTGTGGGTACGCTCCAGTTTAGACTGTTTGCTGGATCCAATTTATATTTTACACAACAATGGAACTTAAGGTGTAAATGTGCCCTATTGTTTGTGGGGGGGGGGGGGGGGTTGTGTTAATATTACAGTATGAGAAAGTCATTTTTCTCACGAAAAAAAGGTTTTCAAACAATTTTGCTTTACCCAAAGCTACTAGCTCTAGACTCTTAATATGTTGGCATTATCATTGATATAACAGATGTAACGCTTCGAAATATCTTCAAATTTTGAAAACCACTGAAAAGATTTTCTTTTCTATAAAATTAAAAATTTTAACTTATGATTGAATCTGATAGCTTGTAAGGAAGATACACATACCATTTGATTTATTAAATTTGAATTATACCAATGTGATGTACTGACTCGTTAAAGGTTCTACTCTGATAAGTTTGGTTAACGATTAGAACTAGTCATGAGGAATCGTGTTAATGTATATAACGTATAATTAAGGCATATAATCCAATTTAGAAAGTATTCAATGAAATAAGACATAAAAAAAAACAAATATAATATTTTTTTGCCAACTTGCAATTTTGTTTTTCTCTACTTATTTGATATCATTGTTTTTCTATTTTATTTATGCCTGATTACTGTTGGGTAGTATATTTTATTAAAACTTGATGATTTTGATGAATATTGAACAGTTTGATTTGTTGGATGATGGTCTAGCCTTTTGATGAAACAGCATCGTTGCTACCAGTGTTTCAAGGAGTAGGATTTTACTCGAATTCTAAGTTTTGCTATTACAGTTTTAAGCATTGAAGCCCATTTCATTCATTGTATAATACTAGTTAGAATGTAAAAGCGGCATACAATTGTTATAAAATATTGATATTAAATTAGTGATTGACAGAACGAATATTCTAGTATCATTTTAATAAAAAAAGTTAATTAATAATCTGTAAATATACTTCTCAACATAAGTAATATTATTTTAATATACTTGCTGTTGTAAAAATTTATTTTATTAATAATTATCAATAAAGTGAGACTTTACTATATAACAGAAATGGAGGGAGAAGAAGAAAAATGTCTTAAGATAATAGGGGACTTGGATAAGAACTAATTAGGAGGGTGGTCTCAAGAGATAAGAAAATGACCTCGTTTTAGAAAGCCAAGTATTCCAATGAAATATACACGCTTCAAGGGAGCACTGTTTGGATAATTCGCGAAGGGAGCTTTTTGCAAATATCATTACGATACATTTCACTTCTTTCATACCATTCATTCAAAAAACTGAATTGAACTTTTACTTTTTTATATTTTAATGAAAATTTATTTTGCAAAACTATAATCGTAAAGAAAAAGCTGTGCCATTTATTTTTGTAACTTCAAGAGAGAAGTATTCTCAGTTGACTGTCTAAATACTTCAAAATACAAAAACATAATAGTTCAGTTGTACGCTTATAAACTTATTATTTTTTTCAACAATATGAAATAATGAATAATACCTAATAAATAAAATAACTAATAATTTTTTTTAAAATTAATTGTCATTATTCAATGATTAACACTAAAGGTAAAATATTTTGAGGATTTTAATCATATTGGGTCGGTAGGTTATGTTTTAAGTTTCAAAAAAATTAATTATTATAATATAGGAAAAAATTATGTTAAAAATTTTTAGACACATATATTTATTACTTTTTTTCATTGTACTTTATAGTTTCCTGCATTTTTTTCCCTGTGAGTGCAGTATGTAGCGTGATGGTTGATGATGTTTTTTGTTATTCTTTACCTTTTAATGGTGGAATAGAAACAAAAAGTGTGGAACTATTATTTGGCACTCATTTTACTCATTTTGGTAATGGGATACTCACATGACTGGGTTGATACTGCATTGAGAGTTCTAAATTTGCTTAACTCAAATGTACAGGAGACCAGATAAAATCAGTGGCAACATACTTAACTCAGGACTGGTATGTCCAGGGTTCAATACCCGCTCTGACTTTCCATTTTTCACGTAGGAGGTGAATAAATCTGAGTACGTCGGCTCTTGGAGTTGGCTCCGAGCCTGTACGATATGAGGCACTCGTTAAAGATCCTTACTCTAAATAGACTTGAGTTAGGCAAACTTTAAGACTCCCAGTGTAGATTCAATCTTCATTGTATAGTGACACAAAGAGTGTGTGCCTGGACTATGTGTGCAACCTAACCTAACCTTACTAAAATGTATTTAGAGTAGGTATCTTTAACGAGTACTCGTACGAGGCTATGGGTTGATGGCTCATTAATGCAAAAATATAAAATTGTAATTCATCCTGTAAATATTATTTTTTATTCTTAAAAAGTATCGAAGTATTTTAAATAAGCTAAAAAAAAACAATAGCTATTTTACAATTTTATAGCAGAATATTTTAAACAACACCTCATTTAAACAAAAACTAGTTTTACGATTAAAATGAGGCAAACAAAAAAAAAACAGTTTTTTACTTAAGCATTTTTATAAAACAACTCGTTTCAAACACCCAGTGATCTACACGTTTGAAACACTGATGAACAATCATCTACACTGTTTGAAACTTTATGAAACATGTTATAAAATTTCTTTTGTAGAGGCAGTTTATTTTGTCTGTTCCTCATTCTTATAATGAGTACTGACTTATAATTATACTTATAATAATTATAATTATAATACAACACAAAACAATTTGGTAACTTGTGAACAAAAACCTAGTTTATAAAACAAAAAATACAAATGAACTGTTTTTGTAAGGATCGTCTTACACACACATGGACACACGCACACACATATATACTTACGCTCGCGCATACAAACACAAACACAAATTACATATATAGAATAATCTTTAGTAAACATTCATTTTTCCTAAGTTAATATCTCAATAACTTTCTAACAATAACAATATTTGCGATTATCACAACTATGGAGTAATTCTTTACATTTGTCTTTCCCCTTTTTATTTCACCATTATCATAAGTTTGAACCCACTGACTTTTTTATTCTTACAGTATCATTTATCAATTTTTAGTTTTTTAATTATGAGTGACTCATAACTAATATAATACAGTATATTATATTATAATATTCATAGAAGATTCTATGACTTATTTACATATATGATCATAAATATGAGGTCTCGACATGTGGTAAAACATTTAGTCTTATTCCAGTTTATTTGGTTTAGGGATTTACGAATATAATACAGTTATCCCTTCCTATATCATAGTGGATTGGTTCCAAGCTTTTGTACGAGGGGGTATGAAATCGCTTTATGTGAGTACCGTGTTACAGGGGGGATTTCTATATATAGCTAACATCGTAGAGTATTCTCTAAGTATATAGCTAACTGGGTGTTTCTCATGTGATCTGAGAGACGTAAGGGTCATTCATATTTAAGATGAATTGATGGAAGTTCGCAGGCAGGTTCAATCTCCATGTCTCCAATACCATCAGCAGCTGCTTTAATACTGCACCATATAGATATAGCGCTTCACCTTTTATTGCAATTAGCTTTTAATTTTTACTATTAAACTTTTTATTACTTTAATTAAAAAAAAGAGAGCTATACATAACTTTTATGGAATGGTATTTTTATTACACATAGACTAATAAGAAATTTTATTTTAATTTTAACTTAAAGCTAACAACGTATTGAGTTAATCTGGGCAAGGAAAACATCAGGGCTGGTTAATGTAATGAAAGGCGGACCTTATTCTGGGCACTAACTTACCTGTGCAGGGTTAACTCATTTCGACTAAAGGTCAATTAGATTAGATTGGTTTAATAGATATCTGCGTTAAAATAAACAGAGTGCTTTCGACCTTACTAATAATTGCACTTACTTAATGGTTCAGATCTGCTTACTATTCAACGAAAGATCATTTACAGCAAACTTAATTGCATATACATGTCAAAAGGGGAACAATTAATGAATTTAATATCACTTTCAGAAGTGAACCAAATACATATGTAATTTGATCCTGTGTGAAAATAAGTGTATCAATACATACACACATGCACACACACATGCACACACACATGCACACACATGCACACACACATGCACACGCACATGTACACGCACAACACACACACACACACTCCTACATACGAGTAGTAGTACACACTCGTACATACACTAATGACAAGATTTCACAATAAACACGTGAAATAACAATCAATGATCAAACCACAATATAAAATGAAAAAAAAAAAGATTGAGTGGTGAGTATTTGAAACATGTAGACTGTAGAAAATCTGTTGTACTGTGTTGATGAAGTAACTAGAGAGTTAATTAGGAGAAGCTTGTTAAGAAACAGGTGTCGCATTAGTTTAGTGTTATTTTTAATTATATATATGTGAACAATTTTTCGATCAAATACGATTAGAAACAGACAAAAAAACTTTAATGTAGATAGAAAAACATGTAAAAATTGAAAACACACAATTACAGTCTCTAATTTTTGGTTTAACCGTCTTCAGGAGACATAAAAGATGGAAACTAAGCGCAGTAGTTGGATGTCTCTAACCATTTCTGTACAAGTGGTTAGTTTCTTATCTCTCCTGAAGGCGGTTCAAACCATAAATACTGAATTGTGAGTTTTCACTTTATATATATATATATATATTAGAATACGTTGGCAGCAGGTCTTCTCTCAAACATATGTTGTTAAAATTTGCAGCAGCTTCTGCACTCACTAACTTTAAGCTGGTGGCCTCGATCCTTCGGGCGATTTTTCTTTCTTCTGGCTGCAGTTGCCACAGCATCTGTCCTAGAGACAGCAGCCTTAACCCTGCGCTCTGATTGGTTCGAATTAGTCAACCTGATTGGCATTTAAGCTGTTTACTACAAGGCATGCTCTACCTGAAGATGACCAATGTTCCTATGGTCGAAAGCAGCTACAAATATTGGAAGCCCTGTACATAAAGGAAAGGAACCCCTCTATAAACCTCCAGGTCAAGGACATGTATGTAATTCCGACGAGCAGGAGCCTGGAGCCGAGCATGAGGTCCAATCAGAGCAGCAGCCTTAACCCTGCGCTCTGATTGGTTCGAATTAGTCAACCTGATTGGCATTTAAGCTGTTTACTACAAGGCATGCTCTACCTAAAGATGACCAATGTTCCTATGGTCGAAAGCTCGTATAATATTGAAGATGTCTCTAGGACAGATGCTGTGGCAACTGCAGCCAGAAGAAAGAAAAATCGCCCGAAGGATCGAGGCCACCAGCTTAAAGTTAGTGAGTGCAGAAGCTGCTGCAAATTTTAACATATATATATATATATACTGATTATCAAATCAAATGGACCAAGAAAACAATAAATCATGCTTCACAAAAAAACTACCGAAACTGAAGCTACCTGAGCTTGGCTCTTCTTTACTGATGATGACGAATGTGTCATTTTCAAATATCATTCTTTTCAAATACTGGAAAGTTCAAATTCTGTAATACTGTAATTTTCAAATTACATTAATGTCATTTATGTTAATTATTTTTCGATTTTATATATATATATATATATAACAGTTTAGAGTTATCAAATTTATTTATTTTATTGAATCTAGTTGAATTTGTGCACTTGTAATTTCTTTCTTCTCGATGTAAGTACTAAGTTTTGTATTAAGTTCTGATATGTATAGTAATTTAACAAATTGCGAGAGATTTATTTATTTTTTTTTATTTTTATTAGAGGGTGACTATAGTACTGCGCCTTAAAGAAAAAACTATTGTAATTCCCCTCTTCTGTACTAAAGTACCCCAGCAGTTAGCTTCAGTTAGAGTTAACGCCTCCAAGAAGCTCAGCACTTTTGCTGGTTCCAGCAGTAAAAGTTTTTCTATGGTTTGTTGAGTGTCGCAAAGCACCTGCTTCTCTGCAGCAAAGTTGCCTTACAAGTTATCAGCAGGTGCAATTCTGTTTATTCCTCTTTGCAGAATCTGCACAAACCATCATTGATTATGTCCATTCAGGCTCCCTATGTTTCGAGAGAAAGTAACTTCCTTTCTCCTTCTTCGGTCCTCAGGTGCACTTGTGGGAGGTTCCCACTAGTTAGCGCTTTTGGACCCTCGGTGCTTCCGGAGGATGGTCTCCAGACTTTCTTCTTCTAATAGGGGAAAATCCCTGAAGCTCTATCGGTGGTATTTTGTCTGCTCCGACAGAGCACCGCATACTGGAGTAAGGCTATTTACTCAAGGGGGTCGCCTGGTGCCCTTCAGGCTCCGTTCATAATACAGAAACCCCTGTATCATCCATCCTTCAGATGGATGCTAACACCTTAGATTGGGGCTGGGATAAAAGGAGGGGATTTGGGGATTAGGAAGGATGTGAAACGAAGGTGGTCAGGCCCAGCCCCTGATCACCTTCTCCTCCTCTTTCGTTTTTCCCTGCATATAGCAGATTAACAGGGGAAAGTCGGAGTTGAGTGTTAGAGGCTATTAGAGGCGCTTAATCACTCCATTACTACCCCGAGAGATTTATTTGTGATATTCAATAATTCCATGAAATCAATAAATATTATATTTTATATTAATTTTAGTTTTTTCAATATCATAGAGCTAAGAAAATTTATTTTCCCCAAACATTTTCCTTTTATAATTAAATTCTTTCTGTGTTTTATCAGTCCATGAAAATATTAAGTAATTAAATAATAATGATTTAAAAATGAAAATAAAATAAGAAAATTGTTGACGTCGTCATGAGTTAGATGAAATACACGGTTGAAAATACATTGGGGAAAGAAGTTTAGGGAAGGTATAGGCGAAGGGTCTATAAAGTGCAGAGCTCCAGGAAACGAAATTGAAACGGCAGAGATATATTCGACAGCCGAATTTCGTTCCGGAATGGTACAATAACACTTCACCTCCCCAGTCTCATGGAGTAACATATATATGTAAATAAAGCGGGGGGGGGGGGAGGGAGGGCTAAGTCATGCGCAGTTCTCTTCGCCAATATGACGTCATTTACATACTGCTCAACCAACCAACCCCCCCCCCCCCCTCGCTCCCACCGTCCAAAACCCCTAATTGGTCCACACGATTAATTCCTTTAATTAATTCCTAACAGAGTTCAGCCGATTATCTACGTGTCTCTTACCAAATTATGTATTTTGGATTAAATATCTTCAGTACGCGTGTTGAAGGTAAACCTTCGCATCTGCTTTAAAGTAATAGAGAACCGTATATACGGATAATGCTACTTCCTTAAAGGGGCTTCAACATATCTTCTCGTATAATTCATGACTTTGCTAATGCGTCAAGTACACTGGAATAATCATTAACATTAATATTTACTGTTATTTATAATAATAGTATTACTTAAAAAGCTATCTTCCAAACAGTCAATAAAGTTTAATTCTAAATAATTAAGATACTTAAAATACTATATCCATTATTTTAATGTCGCTACTTCCTTATTGTTATAATACCTGTGATATTATCTCATAAAATTTTCTTACTCCACAACCGGATTCGAAACTCGTACATTCTCAAGAGAACACAGTCAATTTGAATTTTCAGTTGACAAAATATAAGTTTCAAAACCAGTCAACAAGTGAGAACACATGTATACTAGGGGTTAGAGGTGGTTAGAGGTTTGTTTGTTTGTTTGTTTACCCACTTTCCGTGGAAATAGAAACCTGAAATTATAATATATATCTTTTATTACCTCAGTAATGTATAATAAGAAAAAAATATTATTTAATTCCAAAAATTGTTACCAGGGTAGCCAGTGGCTTGCGAATGAAAAAAAAAATTTAAAATTTAATGTTTGTGTAATATAATCACTCGTGTTTTTATAAATTTGCATTATAATTATTTTTATTCGTTTCGTATCCTAAAATGTTATTATATTTATGTTTTATTAATGCTTGGTGCTCTATCCCAAGACAAAGTAATAATTTAACTTTAAAATTTGGCAAATATGACTTGTTTTGGTTTTTGAAAAATCTAATTTGCAAAATCTATTTTATTGAAATTTTATTTTTTGAAATCAGCTGCACTCACAAAAGTATGTTTTATTGAATACTTAATCTCAAATTTTTTCATCAGATGTAATACTTTGATTACTAAATTCATATAAATGACAAAAAAATTATGAACGTTGTAGGTGTGATTTAGGTAATAGGTACTTTAGGTATTGACTATTTTGCTATTAGAAAAGCCACTTCAAACTGGTTCTCTTGAACACTGTCAATCACCATATTCATTTGATGAAGTAAACAGTTTGGCATTGATTAATATCTCATACAACCTTAATAGACCATAAAAAGGTGAAATCTACTGGGAGCAAAAATGCTGAATTTATTGTGAAGTGAAGTTTAATTATATAATACATGAAATAAGGTATAAGGTAATAATTACCACGTACTATCCAAAAACCAAAATTGTTTTTGATGGAATAGTTTAAGAGATAATTTAGCATACTTTGAGTTAACTGAGTGCGTTGTGTTTTCCTTAGATAATAAGGAGTTGCACTCTGACGGGGAAATAACCGGGTACTTCCTTCACCCGGTACGTGACTCTGCTGCCTTTAACTCCGTTCATATTCTCTCCACAGCTGTGATGACATTTACTTAATTGTCATCTTCTCTTCACGACAGTATCATTTCTCAACATATTCTATTTTATGCTCCCTGAATTACAATCATAAATTATTTTAGCCAGAAAGATCATTTTCATAAATTTTTTTATAATTTTTATGCTTATAAAACTATTTTAAAATAGAAAAAAAAAATATTATGATAATAGAATTTAAAACTTGTTTGTACTTAACTGAAATCTCATGTAAGTGCACTGAAACTTAATACGCACCTCAGTCAAATGTAAAGAACCAGTTCAGTTTACTGGTTAAGTAAATTTAATTTAGATTTAAATTTGAATAAACGAGATGAGAGAAAATAAGTAAACCGAAATAGAAATTAATTTTTTTTCATTTCATTTCAGAACAGCTTTTTGATTACAAACGATATTTTAATAGTATTTAAGAAATAAAGAAAAAAAAAATTTTTAACATTTTTCATTCAATTTAAGAAAGTTGGAAGTACTCAAAATATTACAGAGTTTAATTCCAATCATTCCATGGAAAATTATATGTTGGATTTACGATGATTTTTTACATGAAAGAATTTTATCCTCTTACATCTCATATTAAGTCATTAAATCATTTCAAATTTTTCCATTAAACATCTAAACGTTAATTTTCTTTTAAGAGATTTACATATGAAATTTCCAAGTCGATATAAACAATGTAAGTAAATAAATGCAACAAATATAGCAGGTGATCCGTTAGTTTAGGATAAACATTCAGTTTTTATAGCTTACAACTTTTTCCGGTAATAAAGATGTCACAATTTTTTTTTATATATTGTTAATTTTGTGATAAATTTTTCGGCAAACTTTCATGGATTTTTAATGAGCTGGTTTACGTCAGGAAGACATTTTCTGAAAACAGAAAATGTAACAAACGTTAATGAAATTTAAAAAAACAATTATCTTAACTCAGTTGCCAATATTTTTAGGTATAACTTTGGTCTTGATGGAATATTGCCGAAATAATAATAAGGCATATCTAGAGTGTAAGGCCCAAATTTGGTAAAACGTGGATTTAATCCATCAAAAGGTGTGACCTGTAGCGTTCCTACAATCCTTTGGATACAAGTGTTTAGGCAGAAATTTGTATAGAAATACACTCACCCACCCACATACACACAGACATCATTGAAAAAATGTAAAAAAAGAACATCAGGGACCTAAAACGTAAAACATCAAAAGTAAAAAGAAAACGTCAAAAATGACTTTAGGGATCTCAAAACATGAAAATCCTCCAAAATCTCAAGATCAAATTTTTTTGTGTCCACAATCTTTTACTTATATTAAAAAAAAAATTAAAAAAATGTATATCATAGTTTTAATGATTTGCATTATAATAACTGTTTTTTGTTTGCACAAGGAGATGGGTTATCTGGAATACGTAACAGAGAGTGAGGCTAAGTAAACAGGATGTTTCCCTGAGGACTTAAGTTAATCCCCGATAGAGGTCTCCGCCAGACGTTCTGGAACTCTTCCCATCCGATATATTCGCCTTTCTAATTTCGATAACTATCAGTCCTATCATTCGCAATAAATTTAAGCTGCAAAGCTAGAAATTTACAAAAGCTTGTTCTTCTACAGCAAACATTTCACGTCTTTGAAAGCTTTAATTTTAAAATCAATTCAAAAGGTTTCTTTGTATATTTCAAGTAATATATATCAACAGAAGTTTTTAAAAATTCCTTTTTAATTTATGTATGTTGTATAAAAATGGATATATTTGTTATAAACCAAAGAACCAAGAATTCTTAACAACAATACAATATATTATCACTTTTTCTCATCAATATTTTAAATACTAAAAACTATTTTGTATTAAAAGTGATTAAATTTAACAGAATTTTTAAAAATTGTGATTTTCTCTGTTATTAACTTCGTGTTATATGTTATTGCTGTAGTAATGACAATTTTTATTTTCTTAAAAGTTATTTAGTTAGCTATCTTGATGATATGAGCACGTCATCCCGAGTCTGGTTGATGTCAGGCACATTTTTAAAGATCTATACACTTTTAGGTTACACTAGATCTCGACCCTTATAATTAGGAAAACTCCATAAACTGAACTTTGATGGTGGACTTTATTACTGGTACTCACTGTAGAAGTGAGCAAAGGTCCCAGGGAAGAGGGCATTCCCCAATTGAAAAGACGACCGAATCCTGATGAATACCATGGTACTCCATAAACTATAGACTTGAGCAGAATCTGACATCTATTTCTCCTTCTTTTCTAGCTTTCCTAGAGATTTGAAATTTGTATTCGGTATATTCTAACATAAGTATAGCATGTGAATAATTTACAAATTTTGGGTTGTTGCCCAGGACAATACAATGAGAAGGACACACTTATTAAACGTGAAAATTGAGTTACATTTATGCTTACTTGTCAGATATCTTGACACCAAATCTTATTAAATCTTAGAGATTAATTTAGATAATTATTAGAATAAAATTTAAATTAAAATTATAATAATCAATTACCTGTTAGTATAATTTGTATACTGAGATATTAGTTACAACAAATACAATTTATTCTGATTATTGAAATAAAAACATTATATTTATTATATTATACATTGAATATTAAAATACGAGTATCTCTATATACAAAGTTCCTGAGCTTGTTTGTTTGTTTGTTCACCCATTTTCCGTGGAATTAGAGACCTGAAATTATAACATATATTAGTTATTACCTGAATAATGTTAAATAAAAGAAAATTATTATTTAATTCCCAAAATTGGAGCCAGGGTAGCCAGTGGCTTGTGTGCTCGCTGATGACAATAGTACAAATGTTATATTGAATGTAAAATTATATTATATATAAATTTAAACAATTTTTTTTAATTTAATATTTGCGTAATATAAACACTGGTAATAAAGTAAAGGAATACTAAATAATGTTTAGATAAAGTCACCATAACATTGACTGACTGTTAGATTGTACGAAGTTTGCCGAATCAGCTAGTATATAATATTTATGAATTATGTTTGTATTAACAATAATAAGGGAAATTAAAATAAACTGACTATTCATTTACTAACATGAAATTTAATTGATCAACCACAGTTATCAGATGGCATCATTTATGTTTGTCATTATTTTCAATGATTTGTATAATAACAATTGCATTGCTCGTTAAAATTTAAACCTATTTTGGTAGGTTTCTTGACTGATTTTATGGGTAACAATTTTAGTTGCTGATTGTTATGGATAAAAATGATAATATCTGTTTTTTAACGTTATTGAATCACAATTGTTCTAAACAATGATATTCTGCAAGTTGTCATCAATGACTCTTAACCGACAACCCAATTCACGTTTCTATCATAATGGGTAAAATATAGCAGATGTTTAAAATAATCTCATCATTTACTGTTCATTACTTTTGATAATGGGATTGCTTAGAATAAAGTTGAGATTTCAGCACTCCAGATTTTAGTATGTGGCAGTACAGAATGAGAATGAAATCTATACACTCAAAATAACAAAGAGAGATTTTTTACATTTCAATCTACTCTATGAAGACTTTTGGCTATCTAACATTAACAAATTTGTAAGAACCATTATTTTTGATTCATGGGTTATTTTTTTCAAAAACCTTATCCATTCTCTGTGGTTTATAGCTGCTCTATTACCTATCAAGTGTAATAGGTTATTATTGTAATACATTAAATTATTGATTATGATTACAATTAATATTGATTTATTATAATCTTTACCATTAATAGAATGAGTAAAGTTTGTCATTTATCTAAGAAAAAAAGTTGTTTAAGGATTATTTTTCTTTATTTAGAAGTTGGTTCAAAAAGTATGTTGTTATTGTAGAGACATTTAAAATGATACTGTAGTTTAATTCTGATCACACATCGTAAGAACTAGTAGTACAAGGAGTAAGGAAGTGTCGAGGGACCGACACTCTTTCCCGTCTGCCATGAATAAATTTTCACCTAAACCCACCCCCCCACAAAATCCATTAGCAATGGGTCACCCACCCCTACCTGCCTCCCCAATTTCCAATCTGTAAAGAAAACTTTTCTCCTCTCTCTGTTTTATTTAGCACAATCTCCTTGGGGAAATAGCAGCGCACCCTTCCACCACCTCAAGTTTATCGTCTCCTTTTACCAATTTAATTTTTTTTTTTACTTAAAAAAAACTTGGTAAAGGGACAGTAACAGATTTGTTTCGTTTACATTCATAAAACTGCGAATTACTTGAACAAATCGTTAATGTTTTCCAACTTTTTTCCTGTAATTTTTTTTACCATACTTCTTTGCAAATTAGGCTCATAATTTGTGATTCAAATGTTGTTATATGTAGGGCAAATAAAGGCTTAAAAATGAAAAAAAGCATGTTTAATGATTTTAATAAAAAAAATGAAAGAAATATTTTTTTTAGAATATATATGGTAGTAATCTCTATGAAAAACAGCCCCTAAAATTGATAAGTTAAGTACAATTAAACAAACCCGAGAAATGACGACATTTTAGATAAAATTGAGTTTTCAAGCTTTGGCTTACGTAGAGATTCTTAAACGTAGTATGTAAATAGTGATAATACATAAATATTGCACGGAAGCAGCATAGTATTCTCACGGTATAGACTTGTGGGTTAATTAACAAACGTGTGAAAAAGGATGCAAATGAAATCAACCAATAATGATAACAAAAAAAACACGTTTCACGTAATAATACCTTATATTATGATTATATACCACAATGATATTCTTAATTATGAAGTAGTTTATTTAATTCTGAATCACTACGGTAATTTTTACTTTTTTTATTTACTCTCCATGTGATAAGTTGTACTTTAAGATCAAAATTTTGAAATCGGGTTTTCAACAAAACTACATGTTTCTGAGGTCTGAATTCAATAAAACATGCTTGGCAAATTAATCCATCAGTGTCAGAGTGCCATGAGTCCAATATTACATTTAATTCATCTGCGGCTTAGGTCCAAAATATAAAGAACTTGTCTAGCTACCAGGCAGAAAAAACTCTTAACTTCAGGTCCTTTCATCTATGTTGATAGTTTTCTCATTTAATAGTGACAAATATGATTTTGTGTGAGTATAAATCATGATTATATGTTACTCTAATTGTTGAAAACTACATTAAAAAGTATTAGGATTAGTTTTTTGTTGTTATACATTTTTGTTTTAAAGAGATATTATTTATTTCCATATACAACGCCAAAGTTACACTTTTGGGATAAGCAGATATTTGTTTGGTTTGAGGAGTGTAAATGTTACTACAGGCTCATGTGCATGGACTTCGAGTTAGAGGTACGAGACCCACTTCTATTTTGACTACTTTTTATCTCCGAAATTGAAAATGACTTTCAAACGGCAGAGGTTTTTCACTATTGAGTAGATAAAAACCGATTTCGCTGAAGAAATTAAAGCCTATACCAAAAACAGCCCTATAAAAAGTGCTTGGAACAGGTGCATTATATCTTGGGGGAGGGGGGGTTACTTTGAAAGGAACAACAAAAATATTGATGACTAAATAAATATTTTTTTAATCATATCAAAATTGACTTTATGTATTGAACGCGCATTGTATCCGGCTTAAAATGACTATTTGTGAGTTTTATAGTTTGAAGATTCACAAAAGATGGCTTCCAAAAGACAGAAGAGCATGGAGCTGGAGAGTCAATTCCCAAAAGTTCTTAAAATATGGAATCCAGGAAAAAGGAAAGACACAAAATTCAGAACTGAAATTGTCTTTGATAATCCAACAAATTATTGATCTGATTAGAATGTTAGATGGAAAAGTACTCTCACTGAGCAAAACATCATTGAAAACCTTGGTCTTCATGTGTGATAACAAATTAAAAAATAGTTTACGATCGATGATGTTACCTTGTTTAAATTAAAGCATGTATTGCTTTAAAATACTATTTTTAAATCTCATCAAGGAAACCCGTCAGATATCAGGATGGTCAAATTCTTTCAGGGACTGAGTGGGAATAACTTAATCAAGACTGTACAATTCAAGCGTCTTTTTTCTCTAAACTCTTTTGATCAATTTTTTACATTAACCGTATCTTGTTTAGCATCTTAATTTTTTTCAGCTAATTATTGATATGTTAACTTTATAATTTATAAAGCTGCTTGACCAATGATAGTTCAAAATACTTATTTAGTTATCAAGGATTAGGTGAGAATCCTTGATAGATCTCATCCTTGATAACTATATTAGTTGTGTGTTGATAGTCATTCCTAAATTGTAATTTATTTTTTAGTTGAAATCAATAAAAAGAAAGTAATGGAATACAATTTACGTACTGATTCTGAATGATTTAGTCTAATAAAGACTTTATCAGATATAGGTTTAATTGTTTGTCTTTATAATCCCATTACAGCAATCTGGAGATATCAGTAATGTAAACTATGAGTAAATGAGTTTACAAATTTTAGGCCGTTAAATAACTTTCACGGCTCAAATTAATGGCTGGTCCGGTTACCTCTGTTTTGAACTCACCAACATGCAAATACAAGTACATTGTATTCAGAAAACTGTCATGCATTGATAACAACACAACTGGAATAAAATATATCAGTGGTGTATATTGCTTTCTAGTGGTGATCTAAATATCAAAGGAGCTACCTTATTTCGGCCTCCCGAAGAAAAGAGTTATTGAATTCTGACTTTTCATGGTCATGATCTACAGAGCCACTTACGCTAGAGTAGTTTTTCCAACAAAAAATATGTTATCTTGGACTTACAGTTTCAATGAGTGATTATAACTTCATCTACCATGAACTTATCAACAATAGCTGTTTATTGAGAATTTATGATGATCTTGAGTGTATAGTGGGGTTAGGTTAGGTTAAACTGCAATTTAACCTAATGGCAGTCTAATGGCAGGCACCCCACAAGGGAACACACATATGCTGGACATTGACCCTTTATGATACCCCACAAAGAAGACTGATTTTGTATTCCGAGTCCTAAATTTTGCCCAACTCAAGTTTATTTAGAGTAGAGATCTTTAACGATTACCTAACATCGTATAGGCTTAGGTCCAACGGCATATTTCCTTCTCGGATGGGTGACGTGCTCTGATTTATTCACCTTCTATGTGAATAAATTAAAGGCAAGGGTGGGTATTGAACCCTGGACCTACTAACTCAGAGGCTAGCATGTTGCCTCAGAGCTAGCCTGGTCCTTGTGTGATGGGGTTACTAGTGTTGACATATACTGGCTGAAATACCAGTCTACGTATATGTTATGATTTTTTCTCCCCAATCTTAAGGATCATCAAAGCTGTTTCTGAAGTTAGATTACATTATTCAGTGACTTGTCTGCTGTTTGGTGGTGTCTTGATGCATGACTCTTGCAAGGTTTTGGTCTAAACATCTGGTAATCACAAGCTGGTCTGCATACTAACCCGAGGTGAAATGATATGACATAAAACGTCAAGTGGTTGACGTTAGCTGAGTCAAGCCGGCGTTATTAGGACGTCAGTTGTGGAGGGTTGTCAGGGCAAGGACTCGAGGCAAGGCTGTGTTAATTAGACAAGCTGTGTGGGGAGAAAAGCATTCAACATTGCTGATAATTGGGACTCGCTGTCACTCCACCCCAACGCTACCCCAATGCAAATTAATCGCTTAACTTGACAATAAACAAACAATGAATACCTCTGCACAAACATTCCAATTATGCTAATTCATTACCTTGTCACACTTTATTATGTAACAAAGAATTATCACCCAGTGTAGACAGGTATCATGGAGAACTGTCTTCATTTCCACCACACAGGTACTATTCTTAAACAAAATGATAAACAGGGAGCAAAACAATTTTTTTCATATATCTTGTATTGATAATAATTTTTTAAAATTGTGTTTTTATTTCTTTTTCAATGCTTATGGTAAACATAATTCATTAATTTTTGCAAACTTATATATTCACCATGGTGATCTTCATTTTCATTCTTCCTAAGCCCAACTAATGTCATAGAGTGGTTCAGGTTGCAGGGGCATTTTACTAAAAAATACACAACCTGAACTTAGGCTCTTTGTGATACAACAAAAAAGAAGACTGATTCTACACTGGGGGTCTTAAATTGTGTTTAACTCAAGTGTATTTAGTGTAGTGATCTTTAACGAGTACCTGACATGGTACAGGCTCGGGACCAATCTTATCTGAGGCTTAATGTCCTATCTGAGGGACGACATGTTCAGATTTATTCACCTCTCATACGAATATATCGTGATCCACAGTCGGCATTGAACCCTGGACCTATGAGTTCAGAGACGAGCATGTTGCCACTGATCTAAACTAGTCCCCCAACTAATAACATACTTTCATAGTTTAAGATAATTAACAAATTTTCAATAATGTCTCAGCGAATATCAATTGAATTAATAAAAATTAATAAAAAACAGAAATTATAACAGGTTTAGATAGTTTAACATAGTAATAAATGGCAAGTTAAATTTATTGCCCAAGTAATTAACAGATGTTTGTATTTTTTCTGATAAATAAAATAAATTAACTTTAGAATTAAAATGTCAAGTAATAATATATTTTAGAGTAAAAGACCTTGTGTCCTAAAGGTTTTGAAAGAATCATTCATTTTACCTATTCATTCGAAGTTTGATATGATTTTAAAGCAGTCATTCTAGTAACCTAGTAATGGGGTTACTAGTAATTCTGAAGTCTAATTGCCCATTAATTTGAGTTTATAAGTGTGTTTCTTTACTCTGTGTGTTACTCTCCTTCGATTTTGAACTTTTATATGTATATTCAATAAGTAAACAGTTTACGAGACAAGTTAAGTGCACTGAAACAGGGCATACAATAGAGATAATTAGACAGACGCCCATATCTGACTCTACTGTTACATTAGAATCTTGAAAATTTTTCCCTTTTATTGTACAAAGTATTTAGTTTGTTAATCTTCAATGAACTGATTTTCATGGTTGATGCTTCTTTTTCTCCATAAATTATTTATTACATAGTTCATATATCTCATTATTAATTAGTATAATTACTCCATGTTCATTTTTCATTTTATATTTACATTTATTATTTTCCTCGTTGTCTTTTGTGTATGTTATATATGTTATTGCGAAGTTTGCCCATTTCCTGCATTACCATCATAAGGGTCACTTCTTATCTGAAAATTAACCGGGTTCAACTGGAAAAGGAACAATGCTTAGTCATTGTTATAAATAGATTAAAAGGGTAGTACAGGCTATATATATATGGAATAGAAAGTATATACGTAGAAGTAGTAAGTAGAGTCAACTGGTATGTAAATTACTCTTGATGAAATCTTAAAACAAAAGCACGTAATCTTGGGCCTCCCTTTCCGGAGAGACATCGACTCTTCTACCGACATCCTTGTGAAATCAGTCAAACTTGTTTCCATCAACAATGAATAAATTGCATTTATAATTAATTGAGCAAATGGCGAGGCGATTCATATTTCACTAGTTTCTGATATTTCAACTCATATAGAGTATTAATTTAAAATAATTGAATTGAAGGGGTAAGAATTCGGACTGAAGTAGTGACAAGCCTTGATGGCAATTAGCAGTATCGAGTCGCCCCGTTTGAATTGGTGACCCATGATATTGGACCTGAGCCGTTGTTGAAATTCGATAATTAGTGTTGCATATGTCAGAGCGCCGCATGGATGTGCGGTGCCATCTAATTTAATATGATATTGCCCCTGACTACTCAACCGAGGGCGCAGCTCTTGTGTGTTTCATTCCAAATATGTTAACTTTACTTTACATATTTGGTTCCAAATATGTCAACCATATCAATGCCATATACTTTTTACTTTTCTGTTTTTATATATACAAATAATTTAGCAAATATGAATTTTTTTAATTTTACAAAATCATAATATAGCCTATTTAAATTGAGTTTTTCGAGAAATCCAGTTAACAAAGTAAATAAATCAATAAAAAAAAATATTTCTTTTGAGGTTAGTGTAATTGGTACGAAATACATGAATCCGTCTTATATTTACACGGACTAATACTTGTTCACTGGCAACTTGTTCTTATTGAAAGGTAACTTGTTCATATAAAAGATAGTTTGTCTAATTGAAAGGTAAATTGTCCATATTCGAAAGTATTTTGACAATATTCAAATATAACTTGTTCACATTTGAAGGTGACTTGTCAATATTTAAATATACAACTTGTTCATATTCAAACGGACCCTTGTTAATATTCAAACGTACCATGTTCGTATATAAAGATAACTTGTTCATTATCAAAGGTAACATGTCCATTTTGAAAGGTAATTTGCCCATTTTCGAAGGTAATTTGTTTATATTCAAAAGTAACTTCTTGATATTCAAATCTATCTTGTCTATATTCGAAGGTAACTTGTCGATATTTAAATCCAAAACTTGTTAATATTGATAGCTAATTTGTAAAATTCAAAGTTAATCTGTCCATATTGAAAAGGCAATTTGCTTTTTTTAAATATAACTTGTTAATATTTAAAAGCAACTTTTTCATATTGAAAAGTAATTTCTTCTTATTCAAAGGTAACTTGTCCATATTTAAATATAATTTGTTCATATTAAAACTTAATCTGTCCAAATTCAAAGTTAATTTGGTCATATTTAAAGATAACTTGTATTATTCAGAGTTAACTTGTTTATATTAAAAGATAACTTACATTCAAAGACCGCTTGACGATATTCAAATGTAATTTCTTGATATTCAGAAGTAATGTTTCAGTATCTAATTAAGTATCTTGTATATATTGAAAGGTACATTGGAATACTTACTGAAGATGTATAAAATGTAAAACAGAATAAGAACGACAATGAGATTTAGCTAAGTAGGTATAATAGCTTTGATAGCTAAAATTTGATATTCACCTTAGGACACTAGCTTATAAAATAAGAAATTATATGTTTAAGTTAATATTTGGTTTGCTGTACTACAGTAAATGGAAAAACGTCTTGAATTCTGACACAAATCATAACTTAACTGTGATGTTATGTGTATTGGTATTGTACAAATAATTCAACCTCTGACATCATCTGAGTTGTTATATTTTTAAGAAATTTTTTGATGATTTATATTTTTTTTGTAAAAGTGTAGGAAGACTTTACGTATTTGCGATTTCAATATTGTTTCACATAGTTTATGAAGTAGAGAACACAGAAATCTTATTGCTAATTCAAAATCAAAGGGCTGTGATAATGGAGCAATATTCCATCGATTGCTCCATTTTTTTACCACTTATTTAACTTGAATTTATGTGATCAAACTATTGTTGATAGAAGATTGTTGTTGTTTTTGCCACAATATATTCTAAAAAGAATGACTAATGTTATGACTAATTCATAACTACAAATTATTTAAAATAATTTTCTCAAAAAAGTGGAGTTGTAACTACTTTATTTTTCTCGGTCAATTATTCACAGGCAATTAAAATCCACGGTGAAATTAAAATATTTAGTATCTGATAGAGTCGAACAGGTAATTACTGATAATTAGTGATTACATATTATTAATAGATTAAAGTTTGATTTGAATTAAAGTACTATCTACTTTCTAAAATGTTGCTTTGGATTTCTTCAACATATTACATTAATACATAAGCAGTTGTAATTCTCTAAGATTTCTCTAACAAATCGTTTTTATAAATAAAGCAGCTGTAATTTTCTATGTTATAATTTTTACCTAAGTCTCCCAAAACAAAATACAGCCGGTCTCAAGGTATATGTTTAGTGAACAGTCAATTGTTGACTGTGTTTGTTTAGCCAATCTATAATCATTTTGGTTCTACGTTTCTGTATATGAAATAGTCTTTTCTTGGAATATTACCTTCAGAGTAACAACTGGTAGCTAGAAATTTTCTTTTGCTCTCAGTAGGCTGGCGTTGTCACAAAACATATTTTTTAACAGCTACATAGATTTTCTTAAGCCTTTATCTTTGTCAAAGAGCAATACAAAGCAACCATGAGCTATGTGCATAGGAAGGTTGTAAACCAAAGAGTCATTAGATCTGTCATACAGTAAGTGTTTCTAAAGTAGACAGGGAAATGTTGAGTCACTCTTATTCGGTGTAGATAAGAAGTAACAATTGTGGCCAATTGTTCTCCTGATGATTGCAAGATTCAGAAGGTCTTGGCAAAGCTATGTTCTCAGAAAATGCTTGCAAAGATTGTAGTATCAGTTTGTGGGTGACCGTTCAGTGATGCACCGATCAGAAACAATGTTGATTGTGGAGACAGCTTGGTTGAGAGAAGGATATAACAAGCTAATTAAATTAAGTCAGTTTAAGTAAAATTATTCAAAATGGAGGCAATTTAGTAAGTCTGTAGTAATTAAACATATAATTGATTGTAATTATATTCTATTATTTAGGTTTAGTCTATTCTATTTCTGCATCATAAGTCACTGAGTGCAAGGAGAATGTCGCAACTACGAGGTTTTAACATGACCTCTTAGTATTGTCATTAGAATTCTTGAGCATTGATCTTTTTGTTGGTATAATTAAAGCTCAGGAAGCATTTGTATATGTCCACATCATTACTGATGAGGCGTCAAATCATCTGCCTTCAAATATTAAAGAATTCCATAGATATTAAAAACGTTGGGAAAATTCAGTAAATTTTCTCGTATATAAAATGTTATAGTGATTTTCGTGTAAGCAGTGATAGTAATAGTAATATTCTTGGTAATAATATAAGATGATTGCAACTTTTTCTAAACTCCATTCATAATTATATATATTATATTATAACCAAGTTTGAATTATTAGAATATAAAGAGAATTAAAATACTTTACATTATGAATGAATTATCTTTTTTGATCAAAGAGGATTAATGTCCAACTAAATGATCTTGAGAATTTACAGGCATTTCTTAATCCATTCAATTTAGCTAAATAGAGTAATTGAGAATGAGTGTGTGAAATAAGGGTTAAGCTGCAATATTGTAAGATAACAACATTACCAATGTTTTAGTCAACATTGATTAAAGAGAATTTATAAATTTTATTAGATCTTTGATTTTCTATTATGCCAATTTACTTAAATATTTCCAAAAAAGAAATTTCGGCAAATGTGCTTTTTCTTCTAAGAAAGAAGACGGTATAGTAAAAGGAAAACTGAAGCGCAGTTTCTTTTTTCTTTTAATTAAGGAAGACATTGGTTTGGTTTTGGGTGGCCACTGTCTTTTGGGAGAGGGGCTGTTTTATAAAACAGTGCCTTGTAGTTACTAAAATCACATTGACTTCAGAACTCAGGCTGGTGGAAAATAAATTTATTGATGATTTTCAATTTTAATAAGTTACTACTGATTTACATAGTTTATTTTTCTTTCATTTCCAAGTATATATTTATTATTTGTACATGCTGTTAGTTTGAGAGAGAGTATTTTGTGTTCAAATAAGATCACTCTAGTCCGTAGGTTCTGGTCTTTCACTATCAAGCTCCGGTTGTACGGTATTTTACTTCTTAGTACAGTACTTAGTACCAGATCTGCGTCAACTGTTTTGTCGAGTATCCTAAGAAGTATAGGTGGGTCACAATATATATAAAAGAGCTTTGACATTATACAACAGTTGAATACATACATCATACCATCGAAAAGATCAATAAAGCTTATAAGGTAGAAAAAATATAATAAAAGAAGAGAGAGAAATGGAACAATAACAAGGAAGAATGAGTAATTTTGATAAGAAAGTAATAAAAATATATTACTTATCTATTACTTAAGTTAAAACTTGAGTTACTATTTACCATGAACTCATATAAACTTAGTTTCCATTTTATAGACGAACACCAATACTTTAAATCCTTTTTTTTTGCATATTAACCATGTGTAAACATTAGGAGTATTGCTATGCAATGCAAAACAATAAATAGCACTTTCAGTACCCTACTTTACTTGCTTCGTCAATTTTTTTCTTTTCTTCTAGTTGAGCTACAAAATTACCAGCTTGGTATGTTTGCTATATGTTTAAAGTTGTGTAATATCTTTTTGATGAAGTAACTTTAACTGAAAGGAAATTATAAGCGCAGTGTTGACTGCCTGAATTGGCAAGCTGTAGAGAGATTCGTCTATTTAGAAATACCAGTAGTCCAGTAGTTTTTCTCTTTTAGTCATAATATGGTGAAGTAAACCAGGTTGATGTCTTTTTTTATGGAAATTTGTATTACATTACGGAGAAAACTATAACCCCTGATAGAGAAAACGAAACGACACACAATTATGTGCTTAAATTTATCTCACAGAAGAGGCCAACTTGCATCAAAGAATGGAGTTTGTACATGTATATGTAGAATTGTATCTACACTATTTAATCTTATGAGTTTTTGTAGGACTAATAGTCAATACAGGAAATAAACGGTTTTAGGATAGTAAAGAGAAAAGCAGTTAAGAAGAAAAGAAATGAGTTGGTAGTTGAAGGTAAATGATTGAAGGTGGAAGCATAAAACAGGGAAAGAGAATAAATTATAAAAGCATTTGAGACAGGTAAACCAGACTATTGAGCCTCTACCATGTGCCTAGAAATTCATATGCCTGATATATAGGAAGATCAACAGATGTCTGACGGAAATGACTTTCCAACCCTGAACACCTGCACAAGAACCACTCTCTTGTCTTTCCTTTTCCCCACTGATTACAATTAAAGTCTTGTCATCGGATATTGCTCACTGCTTCTGAGTCTTCAAAAAGATTGTTACTCTTAGAAGAACATAAAGAGGTTCTAAGCCTGTTTACCTTGGTACTTTACACTTGGTCAGTGCACAACCAAGGATACTTTCTGATTGCTATGCTAACCGTAGGAAAAACAGTCATGATATATTAAAAGTAACCAGTCTGGTGCAGATAAAGAGGCTGTACTGTTTTTGTTTTTTTAGTTTTGTTTTGAGGGACTAATTGCCTAGGTGGTTTAAATCCAACCATAAAAGATATGGTAAAACCATATCTTTCGTGTTTAGAAAGTATATTGCTGCATTACAAATGTAAGAAAGAAGGTATTAATAGTGATGCCAGCTTAGTGATGTGATATCAATTTATAGATAAATATTAGTGCACATTTATGCGTATCCTCCGAAATATCCTCCGAACATTTCTCTTTAACAGTGCTGATCAAAGGTGATGTCGTTACATAACAAATTTTAAGGAACCGTATGTATTAAAGAAATTTTTCCAGTTAACTGTCTATAACTATATTTAAGTACTCATCATGATTTGTGTTCTTGACCCAATATTTATATGATGTAATTTTTTGATGGTTGAGGTCCAATGATTTTAAACTAGTCCTTTTGCCGACGTTTTGACATATATTTATGTCATCTTCAGGGCTTGGAAATCTGTTTATGTTGCAGCATACCTATTTACTGCAGTTAATAGGTATGCTGGAACATAAACAGATTTCCAAGCCCTGAAGATGACATAAATATATGTCGAAACGTCGGCAAAAGGACTAGTTTAAAATCATTGGACCTAAACCCTCAAAAAATTACATCATATATTTAAGTACTTTATGAATAATTATATCAATACGTCTGCACTAAAATTTGATTCAACGATTATCATTTCTTACCTTATAATTTTAATACTGAAAAACAGCGATTAAATTTTCATTAGAATTGGCAAAATAGTGTAGATTTGATATTGTTTCATACATTTAGTTCCTTTTCCAATTGTCTGATGTTTTTCATTGTTGGTGATATCACACTTCTACATTTTCCGACAACAGAAGATAATTTTAAACTCTTATTGGTTTGAGATGTTTTATGTTTCAACTTAAGACATACAAAAAACTGTGTATTAACTACAACCCAGTGTATCTTTCTTCTTAAATCTTTTATTCAACAAGGAATATTTTTTGGTTTAAATATATAATAAAAGAAAAAAAATAACATCTGGTTGATTGATTGATTTAATTTTGTTAAGTTCATTGTAAAAGCTTTCTCTCCTTGGTTTCTAGTGGGACTGGGGCGTGAAGGCACAGGGAGGGCTGGCTAAGTAAAAACGTCACTTCAATTCGCGAGGGCATGTCGAGATAAGTTTCCATTAGAGGGGAGTGTTTGCCAATACAGGAGACAACTTTCTTTATCCACCAGGGCGGGAACTTTAGCAGGAGCAGTGCACTCTGCTGTATCATCAATTTAACTGCACCTATATATAAGGCAATGATAGAGACTAATATAACTTTACCAGTAAAAGGCAGATTCTAAAGTGCCTCCTTGTTATCTTGTTCAAAAACATCAGTAGACCTAATAAACGTCGTAAAAGATAACATTTTTACCATTATATCTTAAAGGTAATATTTTTTTTATAAATATATAAAGTTCGTATAATCTAGCAATATTACCAGCAAGAATCGTTTCAAAAAAATTGGAATGCCATTAATACGGAGAGATAAATTTTTAATTGTGTTGTCTGTTAATCATTGCTGGTACTAATATTTAGACTTATACCAAAGTTTGTTATTTAAACAATTTTTTTTGCGAAAAAACTTGTTCTGATTATAGTGTTCATCTTTCCTTCAATTGTATGTGTTTGTTGGAAAAAATGTAGACAAATAATCTAAATGAAACTTAACACCTTCTAAATAACTTCGTTATCAAATAGAATAGTTAGGAGGCTTTATAATGATTATAAAATAATTTAAACTATGCAAAAAAAAATGTTTTTTACTATTTTTATTTTTTATTTAATTTATTTCCATTTTTTTAACTGTATTATTATTTCTTTATCTGATATATATTTATAAATGTAAACTTTGAAAACTTTGAGAAACAGATACTCTAATAAATATAGAAATATATATATATATATATATATATATATATTGATAAAAGTATCGACTGTAAAATAGAAACAAAATTACAAAATTAAAGGTTATCCAGACTTGGTCAGTTCTTTAGGTTAAAATTAAACTCTCATTGCCAACGTTTTGGTGTTTATTTAACATCTTTTTCATAGGCAAAAGTATAAAATTTTGAAACAAAAAAACTAAGAAATTACTTTTCTTTTTAAAATAATTTCTAATATAATATTTATATTTTCTGTTTCAATTTTTTTATATTTCTGCCTTTAAAAAATGTTTTAAATAAAAACCGAAACGTTGGCAATGAGAGTTTAATTTTATCCTAAAGAACTGACCGTGTCCTGATAAACTTTATTGTTGTATACATATGTATATTTTAAAATCAGTATAAAATTCACTACAAAAAAAACGGGGAACATAATTCATAACGATTGGGTTACATGACTTATTGGTTTTATTATATTTAAATACTTTATGAATAATTATATCAATATGACTGTACTGAAATTTGATTCAATGATCATCATTACCTACCTTTTACTTTTGAAATTCAAAAACAATGAATAAATTTTCATTAGAATTGGCGAAATGGTGTATATTTCATATTGAGTCTTTTCAGAATTTTTAGTTTCATACTGTCTGGTTTCTTGATAGGAACCTTATATGACTAACTTTTTTTTTTTAAAATATAATTTACTCAATATATTATTAATATTTCATATTATAAAGAAACTTCTACAAGATAACGTATAATTTATCCTTGTGTTATAAAGTAAGCTCCCAAGTAATATGCATCGAAAAAAAACTATCGGTAGTGAGGAATATACGTAGGGCAATATATCAAGGAAGTGATAGGGCGATATTGATGGGGAAAGGCAAAGAATGGCGCGCAAAGAGAATGTTCTATTGGAGAGAGTGGCTAAGTTTGTGTTCAAGGTGGCCATTTTATCAGCCAGACCTGTCCTTTTATCACTACTTGTAATGCGCATATTAAAAATATTCTCTCTGCCATGCCCAAACTCAAAAGAATACATTAAAGTCTTATTTCAACTATTTTCTTACTTATTAAATTCTCATATTCTCATATTTTCTTGATGTTATTTTTTTTTTTTTTTTTTTTTAGAATAGTATGTTATGGAAATAATTTTTAAACAAGTTCGCTTTCTTGCTTTTAAATTGATAAATAAATAATTTAGAATGACATTTATCTATTCACTAAAATTTATTTTAAAATTTTAATTTAGAACCAAATTCTTTAAAACTAAATACATCGGTAAATGTTGGAGTGTATATATATATATAAGATTCAATAATATATCGACCCTTTGATAGAATAGGTGTGTTCTCTAATCGGGATTCGGTCAATTTTCTAGGATAAAAAATCAAACTCTCGTTACCAACGTTTCGGTTTTATTTAAAACCTTTTTCATAGGCAGAAGTAAGAATTTTAACTAAGATAATTAAATTTACATTATTTAAAGGATCAACAATGTTAATGGGACAAAACCTTCGACTAGACTATTATATATATATTTATAACAGGATTTCACATAAACACGTGTGAAATAATCTTCAATGATCAAACCACAATATTAAATTGTGGTCTAAGATCTTTCAACCATCACAAGTGGTCTTCGTCAGAGCCACTTGCTTGTGGCTCGTCTTAAAGCCCAATGACTTTTTTTAACAGTGGAGGGAGACTATGCTGTTATGATGATGACATGTAATTAGAGTAAACCAAACAATTTTTTTTTTCAACACAGTAACCCTGCATCAGAACAATTTATTTACAATGTGTTCTCTTGTAGATTATTATTTATCACTAATCTAAAATACTGTAATAATAATATATCTTATGAAGTAATTGAGTACATACCTAAATTTAACTTTAATATATAACGTCAAGTAAGATTTGTATACACTTAAACTAAGAGAAACAAACAAAATTCTCCTTATAATAAATTAAACACAAATGAACTAGTTATAGTAGTTGATTGATTTTTTACTTCTGATATTAGGTCAGCTTAATAATTTTGTAAGGAATTTAAAACTTGTACATGTACTCGTATAAATCTATGTTATACACTAAATTCAGAAAGGGTTCATAGGGTCTTTTTACAAGTTCACTGTGTTTCTCAGGCTATGTACCATTAGAGGTCAGCACCTCTCTAACAAGGTGCACTCTTATTTTTTCTAACAGTTCACACTCAAACGGGTGGTAAAATGTTTTTATAAACCAAGCAAAGATTTCTGTGAATTTAAAACCGGTTTTATACTCATTGCAGTTCCTATGCCAGTTGTGGATCAACCAATCAGATTTGTAGCCCACTTTAAATTACGTCTATCCTCAGTGAGCATTGACCATATATTATCATTACATTATGTTTATTTCATAATACAAAAATTTCGAAGTTGTTTGATCATTGCATGTAATGGTCTGCTCAGGCAGAGCGGAGCGCAGTAGTTAGTTACATATAAATATAATAGACTGTACAAATTTAATTGTTATTTGTAATAAATATGGATTTAGAGAAGGCAGAACTGGCATATTTAATTTTGCATAAAATAAAGTAGTGCAGGCAGACTGCTGACTGAGGAGTCGAGTCTTAATTCAAGGCCTGCTTGGAGAGCTCCTCTCAGCTCAGTCCTATTCTTCCAGTAATTACTTTCTTTCAACACCCAACTCTCCTTAACCCCGTATTGTTCCTCCAAACTACCAACAGGTCATTTTCTTTCTCATCCCTGAAAGGCTTTTTTTTTCTAAAAGGTTTCAATCTTTCAGTCTGGGTTTTAGTCGTGTTTGATATTAATGTTTCTTTTCGCTGGAAGATTAAAGGTATTGGCTTTTATAACTTAAAAGATCAAATACCTTTTACAAAATGATTATTGTTCAGACGTAGACATTAATAATAACTTTTCCTATGATTGGCTCATACTTCCTACTGCGCAGCTTATAATAAAGAACTGTTTTTGTATCAACTTTGAATATTTTTCAGATATTAAAAATGTATGTTTGTACGACAGACAGACACATACACAACACAGACATACACACGCAAACAGACACAACATATATATAGTCAATAGTCAGATAGTATCTCAAAAAGAAACTTAAAAGAAGTACTATTTTTAATATTTCATTAATATTAGATAGAAGTCACATTATGAAAAAGTAAGTTTTGTTTTCCTTTGATTTATGTGTAACATTCTACCTGTTCTAGTACTTAGCCTTTACTCAGTGTTTATTGTATATATAACAGAAATTATGATAAAATCAATAGAAATATTGAGAAATTTTAATCTTTTTGTCAAAAAGAACTGTTTTTTGGGACGTTTACATTTTTTTTTATAGATTTCTTTATATTGTATAGTCAATTGAGTTTATTGTAACATTTTTGGATATATAATTTTTGAAAGAGACATAATGTAAGATAAAGAGAGAGATGGAGGAATTTGGACTAGGTTCTAGGAATAATTGAACTTTCAAACAGCAATTTGATGTCATTAAATCCTTTTCATAAGTATAAAAGTACATAACTATTTCTTGTTCGTTTAAAATAAGTATAATTAAAGATAAAATATGTTAGATGCAACTATTTTCGATTTTTTTTTGTAAAGATGTAAAGAACTAACAAAGTCAGCCTTTCAATGCTGATTCCTTGAGTATATTGGACCTCTAATTGGTTTTACATTGGGAGTTTTAAATTTTGCCTAACTCAAATATATTTAGGGATCTTTAACGAGTACCTGATAACGTATAGGCTTGGTACCTTTTGTGTTAACGTTCTCTCCGATGGACGGTATGCTTAGATTTATTCACCTCATACATGAACAAATGAAGAACTAAAGTGAGTATCAAACCTTCTACCTAGCAGTTCAGAGGCGAGCATGTTGCCACCGAGCTAACCTGACCCCCCACTATTCCTGGATATTGTTTTATTCCTGTTAAGAAAAAACTGAATTCGTTTCAAAAGGTTGAATCTTCTGTTCTGACTAGAAAAGAAGGTATAAAACTGTAATAAATATGGAAAAAATATAACTAAAAAATGCCAAAAACATCATTTAATTTTCAAGAAAAAAAGATGATCTCTGAAGTAGGTTAATTGCCCTCTTTCTGTTTAGAGATTAGTTTTCGCTGTAAATTCATCATTAGGAGTTAGTGAAGATAAATGAAAGAGGTTTTTGATACATGATAACACACAATAAATAAATGCAGCTTTAATACTATTCTTTTCTGTGTATGTTTAATATTGGGGAATTTCAAGAATTACGCCTCCTGACAAAGAAGGTTTAATATGAAACTAACAACACGTTTCAAACACTTAGTATTCTTCTTCAGGTTAACATCTAAGAACTATACATATCCGTGCTCACTAAGAGTATCAGATTGAATTATTTGAAATAAATACAATATATGAATGCACTCGAGGTTTTTAACAAGGTAATTAGTATAAAAAATGACTTAATTAGTCCTAAACTTTAATAAAACATGACAACATACTAAAACATGATCCAATTTATAATTGACCAAGAATTTGAGCTATATGCACTTTTGAGAGTTCATCTACGGGAAGATGTTGGGAAATACTGAAGAAAGGTTGAAGGAGTGTTGGTAGGGAGCGCTGTTCGGAGGAATGTAGCAAGTCTTGGCAGGTATACCTATTTATCTACTCTACATTGGAATATGGCTGTTTTGCAAGAGCACCTATATATTTTAAATTATATTTCCTCGTTATATTTACTATATAACTATATACACGATATTATAGTTTATATTTGCTTATATTACATCTTTTAAACTTTCCCAATTAAAAGAAACGGTCCAGCGGACTTTTTTAAATAAAATAAATTCAAAACGAAGGAAACACACAGAAAGAAACAAACATAACTCACATTGATATTTCGACCATCGTCGTTATCAGGGGGTGTGAAGAGCGAAGAGTCCTGCAGGAAGGCAGGGTGGTGACTGAACTCGAACCTTTTAAAGTGACCGAACTCTTTTAAACTTTGGTATTTGCTCGTTTAGACATAGAGAGGAATTCATTCTATAGAATTTATTTATTTCGTATCCTTCTAAGCCTGCTATTTTAGGAAACGTATTATTAATGTGTAGAATTTTTAAGTAGGTATTTGGGTAAAAACTATAGTTGTTCGTTATTAATGTTTGGCAAAGTGGTAAACAAACATATAACTATTTTTAGTTAAATCTTTTATTTATTGATTCTTTTATCAGTTTTTCCAAATTTCGAATAGTCATACCAATGTAGCTACAATATATTGCGAACTAATACCAATACCAATGCTTTGCTATGTGAGGCAAACTTGAGAATTTATTCAAAAGATCTATTTTCTTTTTACTAAAACTTATATTAGTTAGATTTTTTATTCTTAGATAAAAGTTATTTGAAATTATTTGAGATGTTTAAGATTTCACATTATTATTATTATTAACTGTTAACAGTTCACAAAAGTTAATCAATAATGAAGTCCCTTCTGAACAAGCCCAATTTTTTCCTTGAAATCCTGAAAGGGCAAGAGAGAGAGAGAGAGAGAGAGAGAGAGAGAGAGAGAGAGAGAGAGAGAGAGAGAGAGAGAGAGAGAGAGAGAGAGAGAGAGAGAGAGAGAGACATTATTCTGCATTGGCTACTTGGACTAAAGATGGGCTAATTGGTATAAGGAAGGGTCACTTGTCCTTTGGCCCACTGTAGATACAAATTAATGACAAGCTGAAAAGGGTTCACCGGAACAGTATTTCACTCTCTCTGTCCCTCCGGCCCTTCTCTTTTTTCACTCTATCCTCCTCTCTCAATTAAAGAACGAACAAACCATGATTAGGAGAAAGAACTCATTTTATTTAAGTAATTCCATTCCTTCCCTTAGTTGCTATCTAATGATGCACTCTATTAGCCTTCTTCCGGGTTTTTTTTTTGTAAAGTTGACTGGTTTATAAAGTACTTCCACAGAAATATCATTTTCAGGGTCTTATTTTTTATTTATTATTAAAAAAAAGAAACAGAAAAAGCTTTAAAAAATCAGTCATTATATCTGATTATGTACATTTTTGTTTATTAGAGGTCTTATTGAGTAACTTAGATCATTAAACATTATATCATAAGTATTAGGGTATTAGAAAGTTAGACTATAGTACACTAGGCCATAAAGTATTAAAAATAATTATATTATTAGTACATTCTTGCTACTAATAATGTTGTATATGAATTGTTTCTAAATATAATATGATCACTTTGCTTAGCTGTCTACTATGTTGAACAGAGAATAAAAAAACACTAGTTTTTAATATATTCATACTTATAACATACATTTTATGGTTTCATTAAAAAGTCTGAATAAAAATACTTCCTCTTAGCACATTCAAAACATAAATTTTATGCTTTCATTTTTTATGGTTTCATCAGACAATCAAAATAAAATAACTTAATTCCAACATATGCATATTCATAACATAAATTTTATGGTTTCTTCAATCCGTCAGAATAAATACACTCCCTCTTAGCATGTTCAAAACATAAATTTTATGCTTTCATCTTTTATGGTTTCATCAGACAATCAAAATAAAATAAATTCATTCCAACATATGGATGTTCATAACATAAATTAGTATTTGACAAATCAGTTGACGAGAAGTTCAATCAGTATAATTTTTATGGTTTCATCTTTTATGGTTTCATCAGACAATCAAAATAAAATAAATTCATTCCAACATATGGATGTTCATAACATAAATTAGTATTTGACGAATCAGTTGACGAGAAGTTCAATCAGTATAATTTTTATGGTTTCATCTTTTATGGTTTCATCAGACAATCAAAATAAAATAAATTCATTCCAACATATGGATGTTCATAACATAAATTAGTATTTGACGAATCAGTTGACGAGAAGTTCAATCAGTATAATTTTTATGGTTTCATCTTTTATGGTTTCATCAGACAATCAAAATAAAATAAATTCATTCCAACATATGGATGTTCATAACATAAATTAGTATTTGACGAATCAGTTGACGAGAAGTTCAATCAGTATAATTTTTATGGTTTCATCTTTTTCAATTATTTAGTACGAGTATTATGATTATTAACATATATTCATATATTATTTAAAATTGATTTAACGAACACAATTTAATAGTTTTTTACATTTTTCTGAACATATTCTAACTCAGAAATTATTTTTTCAGGTATGTCGCTGTTACAACAGTTGTAAGTAAAAGTATTTATGTTTCATATATAAACATTTTAACAAAGAATACATTTACAGTTTTATTATGAACGTATAAATATAGTTGAATGAATATAAAAATTGTAATAACACAAAAAAATATTTTGATTTTGTTTCTTATAAATGAACTAAATATATTCTGAAATATTATGAAAGGGTTTGAGGAAAAAATTAGTTAGTTTTTTAGGTTGTTTAGTAGCAACGTGCTCGCCTGTGAACTGGTAGGTCCGGGGTTCGATGCCCGCTCTAACACTCGATTTATGCACGTGGGAGGTAAATATCTGAGGATGTATATTTATCTAAATAGTCACTCGGACTATTGTATATTTGTTTCCTATAATTTAAATTAAATAAAAATTAATTGACAATTTAAAAACGATTTTAATTTTTAAAAAATTATCAACACAAGATATAAAACTTTTCTAAAAAAGTAAATGTTGAAACATTTTTTTTATTAAAATTATATGAAGGAGTGTACTATAGGTTGGTTCAGATCTGTTCCACTTCGTCAGTGCTCGAGGGTTTTCAGAAGCTTGTTCCTTTTTGAAAGTATTTATTTTTGTTTAAGGACCGCTGAGTTCTCTTCCCTTTTCAGTTTTATTATCTTTTTTTTTCTGCCTGGTAATGGTATTTTATTTATATTAGCATAAAAGCTACCAGATAATACCCTTCACAAAGAAAACATTGGCGCATTTTCGTAGCATTTTAACAAAAAAAAAAAGTATATGATTCAATGATTTTATTCGTTTATCAATGATTTCAGTTTTACAATATTGCTATTAACTATATTTATGATATAAAGTTTAAAGAATATTATTGTTTATAATAAAGAAATTTAAACTTCTATGTAATATAAAAATATATCTAGTAATTATATATCTTCAGATGTGAATCTAAATATTTTGATTCCTCAGAAGTCATAAAGACAGGGGTCTCAATGGCTCAACTGAACATAAATTCTGTAAAGTAGAGATTTCTTTAGAATCGTGTAGAATGTGGATGCAGAAAAATAAAATGTTTCAATTTAGAGTTATATGATTATAGGAAATAAAATCACAATAGAGGCAAAGGATATTTTGTACGCGATAAAATCCCCTGTAAAGAAATACGACAAGTCTTAGGAACCTTTTTTCTTTTGACTATTTTCCCTCTGAAAGGAGGTTTGCCACAAGGAAGTATACCTAAACTAAACTAAACTTATATATTTCATACATACCTCAGGCATTCCAACATCTTGTCAAACGATCTTAGCCACTTTTAATATAATTATTTAAAGGAAATTTTTACCTAGGTTTGAAAGATAAACAGAAATATTTCAATATTATAAACCCTTGTTTCTACAGGTTGAGAATGCGTACCAATGAACAGAACATTCCACGTAACCTTCACTCTGTGGGAAGCTACGCACTGTCCGGTCTATTTAAAGTGTATTATAAACCATAATGCAGAACCACGAATACATTGAACTGCGTCTTAACAGACGTCTACTTAGCTCCCCATATTAAAAGAACACAATGATACCTTATGTATGTTAAAGAATAGAACTTAACACGCACGCTACAAAGTCATACTCTCTTACTTGACCAATGTTCAAAATTAACGACTAAGAATAAACTATTATTTTATAAGACCATGATAATGTCTATTGGTCTTACGGTATTGAGTTAAGGACAGCAGCAAAGCATTTCAACTACAACTTCAGGTACAATCGAAAAACCTTTCTTTCGACGTCTTTTCTACAAACAAAGATCTAAAGATTCAAAAAGTTCATGAAGCAGCAATAAGGTGTATAAAACATATAATAAATTGTCTAATTAATCAAATAAATTTAATTACATAAAATAATACATTTAAATATATGTTCAGCATCCATAAATTAATTATAACAGACACTTTAAAATAAAACCTTAATTCAAATTTAAAAGTTAATAAATATTAATCTTTTAACAACTTGCACAACAGTCTCAAAGTGACCTACTAAATATAATTAAGTAATAACTAATAGTAATTATATGTTTATTTATACTATCATCAAGAAAACAATCTATAAAGAGCAAAAAACTTCAGAAAAATACGATCAATTATTCAATGAAATATGTATAAATGAAGGACTGCTCCCAAATTTTACATATATATATATATATATATATACATTTGAAGTATCGACAGTTTGATAAATCAATACTAAAATATATTTGGACTGGGTTAGTTTTCTAAGCAAAAGCTTTAATAAAAACCGAAATGTTTCTCATATATATATATTCTAATATGTATAAAATTATAAATTAACAAGAGACATTATTGTAGCATGTACCAAAATGATTAAACAAGAAAAAGGTCAACGCAGATTAAAATTATTCAATCTGTATGCTTAAACAAAAATGAAACAACAAATCAATATTCCCTTAAAAGATAGCCATAAAATTTTGATGTTATTTGGATCACAAGGTCAAATAGACCCGGCCCAGGTAGGAATAGCAACCCCAGATTTGAACAAACAACCTCAATTCTCCTAATTGACTCTACTTTTCCTATAGAAAATGAAAAACATTTGAGAATCTTTCTCGAAGATGGCTCTAGGAATGAGTTGAAACATATTGACTATAGGAAGTATAACGAAAACGTTATTCAGGAGAACAGAGAAACTTATCAAGAAGCAAGTTCTGCAAATTATGGTTACATTTTTAATAATACATATATTTCAATATATATATATATATTATAGTATGTATTATATATATATATATATATATATATATATATATATATAACAATTAAAATAAGCAGTGACACATAAACAGAAACACAACAAAGACTCACTTTTCAATATTTCGACCGTAATGGCGGTCGTCCTCAGGAGAAGAAGTGAATTGAAGGAGGGACGACAGTCAACTAAAGAACTTCTTCTCCTGAGGACGACCGCCATTACGGTCGAAAGATTGAAAAGTGAGTCTTTGTTGTGTTTCTGTTTATGTGTCACTGCTTATTTTAATTGTTATTTGTCCTGCCGGACCGTTTTTCGTTTATCATGGTATATATATATATATATATATATATATATATATATATTATATGTAAATCTATATATTTATAAAACTCTAATGACCGATCTTGTTTGGTTGTTTGTTTTCTTACCGCCGTGCATTGTATGAACAGAATGAATAATAAAATGTATGAGGATTTTGTAGGAATTAAACCCACGACCTTAACATTAGAGGTCCAACAAGCTATGCTTTGGACTAAAGGGACCTGCTTACAATAGGCTTCCAAAACCTGATGTACATATAGGTTTATATGTATATAGAGGTTTATAGAAAAGGCAGGACAACATCTGTCAGATTAGCTATTATGATAATACGAAATTAAGCTTAGCTAAATATATCATGAAATTCACTGACAGTTGACGGTAAGAAGCTTGACAGGTCGTCTAGTATGTATTAAATTTGATATATATATATAAAATAAATTCAAAACGAAGGAAACACACAGAAAGACACAGACATAACTCACATCGATATTTCGACCATCGTCGTCATCAGGAGGTGCGAAGAGCGAAGAGCGAAGAGTCCCGCAGGAAGACAGGGCGGTACTGTATATATATATATTAAAGTAGACGGCAGCTTCCGCATTCACGACCTTTTCACTGGTGTTTTCTAGTTTTCTAACTAGTTTTCTTTGGTAGGGAGTGATTTTATGAAGGTCCATTTCTATTTATCCTCTTAATTTTAATTATTTTAATGTTTGTTTAACCTTTTCAAAATTGTTATTGTGTATTAGTTTACGCTTAAGCGGTTTATACGATATACCTGATGATGATTTCAGTGAAATCGAAAGCTTGTAAGTAAAAATATATTATTGAGTAACCTACAAAATTATTTCTTCGATGTCACTGGGACAACTCCTTCATGAAATCACTCCCTACCAAACAAAACTAGTTAGAAAACTAGAAAACACCAGCAAAAAGGTCGTGAATGCGGAAGCTGCCGTCTACTTTAATAAAATATGTTTACAAGAGAATCTGCTGCCAATATAAACTAATATATGTAAACTAATATATATATATATATATATTAAATATATTAAATATAATGGTAAAACCATGGCTTGATAATAAAGAGGTTCTAGACACGATAAGCTAAATCGGCATATGACATATGACTGACAAAGTGATACGAGTGAGTATTTAAGGCGATGAGAGTTTAATTTGAACCTCAAGAACTGGCCGAGTCATGGTAAAATTTTAGTTTTATATTAAATATATATCAATGATCAAACCACTATATGAAATGGGAAAAAAAGACTAAGATCTTTCAACCGCAATAAGCGGTCTTCGTCTGAGTCAAAAACCCAACTGAGTTGGGTTTTTATTTTCCCATTTCATATTGTGGTTTGATCATTGATTGTTATTTCACATGTTTATGTCAAATTTTGTTATATATATATATATATATATATATATATATACATATATATATATTTAAAAACGCTATGTCTGATTTCACCTTAGTTAACTTCGTTGAATGTTTCTTCAAACTTCGTAACCCTTTCTTCAATTCAAGGTTGTTCAAATTAAAAAGTAGATCACCATACTGACAGCATTTTTAAATATATGTATTCAAGAAGGACTACTTCTAACTTTTACGAATATATATATATATATATATATATTTGGGAGCAGGCCTTCATTTATACAGTTTATTAAAAGTAATGCCAATTTAACTTTACACTTTTTCTTATCCGTTTTTCAAGTGTCTCATACTTGACTTCCATGGTTCTGGAACTAAAAACATAAGTTCACCAAAATTTTTATTACTATACACCGACATTTTCGGTCATCGTTACCATTTTCAAGGTTAAAGAATATATAAAATTATTAATGATCGAAAAGTGAATAACAATTATAAATAAACATAACGAGTCCATAACACATATTCACAACTAGGGAGTTATCAAAGGTATATATTGTATATATGTATATAAAGGTATATATCAATATATATATATTGATAAAAGTATCGACCGTGGAATAGAAACAAAACTAAAGTTTATCGGGACTCGGTCAGTTCTTTAGGTTTAAATTACACTCTCATTGCCAACGTTTCGGTCTTTATTTAAAACATTTTGCATAGGCCTATAAAACAGAGGAAATATAATACAATCATTCAAAATTGATTGAATCTTTTTGAATGATTGTATTATTTTTTATATTTCCTCCGTTTTTGTAGGCCTATGAAAAAAGTTTTAAATAAAGACCAAAACTTTGGCAATGAGAGTTTAATTTGAACCTGAAGAACTGACCGAGTCCCGATAAACTTTAGTTTTGTATATATATATATGTTTCAGCATCACCGAATGATAGTAAGAAAAATCGAGGCCATCAGCAAAAAGGTCGTCAATGCAGAAGCTGCTGCATACTTTAATTCCATTTGTCTTCAAGAAGATTTGCTGCCCACTTATACTAATATATATATATATATAAAGATAAAGAAGGAAAGCATGTGTGTGTGTGTGTGTGTGTGGAGATAGATAGATTGATAGATAGATAGATAGATAGATAGATAGATAGATAGATAGATAGATGAGAGAGAGAGAGAGAGAGAGAGAGAGAGAGAGAGAGAGAGAGAGAGAGAGAGAGAGAGAGAGAGATAATGTGTGAGAAAGAGAAGTAAATTTAGATAGGAATTTTTTCAGATTTCATTGGAATAGAAATCTTAGAAATAATCATATCAGATTTTGCATAAAGATTGTTATTTGATATTAATATTACTAATGATATTAACATTTTAGAAATTATATCTAGGGAATTGGAGAAATGTGCATTGGTTAACTGAATGGGAGAATAAATATGTTGTGACCTCTGATAATGCAATGGCTCTCGCTGTATAGACGTTGCTATTACGGTTGTCTATTGTCCACTGGGGTCAGTCTGTCGAGATTTATGTAGTCCAATTAAAGGCTAATTAATTGTGAAGCAGATCCAAAGCTGGCGTCTCTCTATATCTTTCTCGGCTGAGATTTATAAGCCTCCCTAAATCACCCATCCCTACCCTCATTTGTGTAATGGATCTGTCTTCAGTTCCCCTGTTTCCCCCAAAACCCTTTCTCCTCCTCCATATGGCTTGCCAACCACTCTAAGAAAAACAGTCCTGGAATAAATCTTTCTACTTGAAGCTCGCAGCATTATTCTGATATTTCTGTTATCGTCCGCCCAACAGATGAGACCCTCTATTTCATCACATATCCTTTTAGCCTATTTTTATCCTCTTCAGTCTGTATTTACAGAGGAAACAATTCTCTCCTTCTTTTCTCTAGGGAAAGTTTATAGCAATTTAAATGCGCTGGAAGCTTTTACATTCAACTTTTTTAACACCGTCTTATTTAATGCATTTCATGCATTCTAATATATATTATGCGTAACATAAAAGGAAATAAATTACACCTTTAATGCTATATTCTTTCATTTGAAACAACTTGATAGTTAAAAAGAATTATCGTGATGGCATAAGTTCTATAATTACATTACTTTTTAATACAATGCCTAATATATTTTTGTAATAATTGATTATCATTATGTCCTTTAATTTATAGGATATAAGTACTGTATTTATTTCTATTTATTTTTTAGCATATATATGACAGTATAGAACAGGGGTTCTCAACCTTTGTTTGCTTGTGGACCCCCAAAAGCTACTTGTGGACCCCCTAAAAGCTACTTGTAGACCCCCACTCCCCCCGGATACTTAAAAAACATAATTATACGAATTTATAAATAAATATTTGTTTTTAGGTAAATGAAAATCGTTAATTATGAAATAATTTCATTACATCTACAACGCATGCGAAAATACAAAAATGTTTTTAAAACAATAACAAAATATTTCTTCATTTACATTTTATAAAGAACCCTGAAATAAATTGTAAGAGAATCAATTTTGAATGTACCATAAAGAGATGTGCAATAGAAAATTTTAAAACATTGGAACATTTTAACAAAACTGACGAGGATATTAGGCCTTATATTTTAATTATGTGTGAATTGTGCGGCCAAAGCTTACTACGCTTTGATTTATTTTTGGTTTGATGATGAATTCATTTAAACTTAACATAGAGCCCTAACCACGTGTCATGGACCTTCAGAATACTACTTTTCTCATGGACCCCCAGTAATCCTCTGTGTACCCCTGGGAGTCCATGTGGACCACGTTGAGAACCACTGATATAGAATATAAAATATAGAAAATATAATATAGAATATACAATAGACTTTTGTTTGTGTCGTTGTTAATATCTGTGATCTTCAAATTGTTTATATCCAGTTTAATTTTACCAGATTCAAATGTACAAATATTTTGAATAACAAAGGAGCTTATAAAATTCATTTGAAATGCAACCCTATTATCACATGTTCAGATTAAGATAAATATGTTTTGTTTGAAGTTATGTATTTTGTTGCTTTTTATGGATAAAATTAAAAAAAAAATAATGTGTTAAACTTAAATCCTATAAAACTGTGGAGAATGTTTTTGTATGCCCATTAATCATATAAGTCAAGTTTTAAAATAATTTTGATAATTTTTTTGCAAAAATTATCTTAGCAGAGTGACAGAGGAGTTTTTTACTAGAAAGACGGAGGTTTCAATGTAGCTATTATATTTTAATACCAAACTAGTACTGCAAAGAAATTGAACTTAACATGATTTTCTCAGAAAATTATTATACTGAGCAAAATGTATATACTTTTTTTTTAAATGTTTCATTTTTAACATTCAAATGGAATCATTTTAAATACGCTGGCTCCTCGACATAGGAGTCGAATTCCTTCCAGAGCCAAGCTCGTTTGTAGAATATTTGTTAGATAAAACATTTACCCTATAGAAATAATATAAAAACGATTAGTACGGTCCAACCGCCCAAAATTATTGAAATAAGCCTGTAATTCTACAAGAAATATGTATACAACAAACAAAATTCAACAGTAAGATTAAATCTAACAAATAAATCGAATAAGAATAAATCCACTTTACCCTTTACCTTGTAGACTGACGAATGGAACGGTCGGACGCAACAATATTACACCAGATGAAAGTCAAGGGATTAACTGTATATGCTACAGAAAATAAGATAATATAATTATCAAAGAAAGAGTATGTGAAGTTTAAGATTTTTAATACAATTATTCAAAAAAAAGTAGACTACCATAATTCAATTTACAATATGAGTTTGCACGCATACACACTTGAAATACATTATAAACTAACAAATAACTTTAATTTTGCTGTAATAACTGTTAATAGTATTTTCAGTATTGTTTTAGAGTTCTTTTTTTAATTTTCTAATTTTATATTTTAGATAGAATTAATTTAATGATGCAAAACTTGGTATGCTAACGAAAATTTGGCAAGAAGGGTGCTGCTCATTTCCATGATTTCCTGTAATGCTAATGTGCTCGTATCTTAGATTATGAGCTTTTATGTTGAGCTGAATACTCACAAAAGTTTTACGACATGTCTTGAAAAACTCGTATGTCAATCCACCCGCAAGTCGAGGTTTTACTATCTATATCTTGTTTAGGAATTGTATACTGGACAACACAGATGATTACAGTTACTCTAATCTTTATCATTTTTTCATCATTTACTTAATCATACCGAGATACCTCAAAGTTTTTACCTAAAATATAGTCATGGACTATTCAGTTGCTGATGACCTGATGCTAAAAGACAGTAACAAATTCTAAAAATCTGATACAATCTTCAAGAATTTACAAGAGGATATCAGCGTGGTTTGCGTTTTGAATGGCTGCAGAATCTCGAAAGCCATCTGCACTATTATAGATTCTGCCCAATGATCTATGCAAGAGTATGAAAACGCTGGTCACCCACTCAGCTGTAATGGCTGGATATGGAAATCAGCGAAGACATTTCTGAAGAATGAGCTCTGCTCTACTGGACTGAACAACATCAAATACTGTTGACTGAATGAATGACTCTAGACAAAAACACTCAAAGAAGTTTTATCTCCACTCATCAGAATATCAGCTTCGTGTTTTTATCTGAAAGAAAGATTAAACTTGAAATAGAATAATATATGCTTCAATTCAATTGAGATACTAACATTGAGAAATAAAGTTCAAAATTGTGTCATTTTTTCCAGTTCAATAAAGAAAACAAAAGTGAACAATAATCGATCAGTATAGATAAAGTGATAACAACAATTACTGATAGCAAAATCATTTACTTAACAGCAGTTTTTCACAATTCTGAGCAATGTGGAAAGTAAAATAATTTATTTTGCTGCACAAATGTCAGAATAATTTTTTAAAATAAATTATAATATTAGATACCTAAGTATTATGTGTCTTAACGAATGGCATATTATTCACTTGTCCAATCAGGAAACCTTACGGAAAGTATAAATAACCGCACACAGGCTACTCACAGAAGACCTAAAGTTTCCAGTTATTATTTACAAGGCAAACTTTGTTCAACATGAGCCATAATTGCACACAACCTATTGATAGAAGGCCTAAACTTTCCAATCTATCCTTTACCATACAAACTTCTCTTCAGTATTGCCCATAATAAATTATTTTTGTACTATATATACTGTTAAACTCAATATCTCCTCTAGCAATAATAACATTTTTTTTCTTAAAATTATTATATAATGTTATATTCATAATGTTAATAACGTTATTTTCTCTATTTTTTTCCCAATATCACTCTTCTATCTGATTTTTCTCATGTGAATATAATTTAGTGAAAAACTTAATTTTTCCCTTTTAGTAGTGTTTTTTGTTTTATATATATTTTGTGTACGTTTCTTTATTTTTTTATTTGTTTTTAATTAAAATTAGTGATCTATTTTATTGTTTTAAATATTCTGTGATATTATACATTTATTAAAAAAAAACTAAAGAAAGAAAACTAAAAAAATAAATTAAAAGAACATAAGAAACAACTTTACAAAATAAAAAAATGATTTTTTGTTGTAACTATCTATATAAATAAAAAATGATTTTGTCTGTACATTTCTTAGAACTGACTCATTTCAAGTTTTCTTTACGTTTCATACCGAATTCACCCTTAGAAAAATTTCTGTCGGTTTGTCAGTTTGTTGGTTTGTCCGCAAAATTTTGTCTTAAGTAAACTCAACCACCATGAGACATAGCGAGTTGAAACTTTGACACTAGATTTGTGTATGCCTAACTTAAACTATAGGCTCAAAATAAATTGATAATTCAGTACAGAAGCGAAGTTATGGGGCTTTAAGTTGTATTTTGCTAACTTCACAGACATTTTTATTTTGAAAATACACAGGTGTGGCAACTAGGTATTGTTAGTTGATTTTAATTTTATTTGAGCATATGAATATATTGCGCATTTGAGATAATTGAAAAGTAGTTACACAGAGTTGAGGATGCGCTATCTATTAAAAATATTTTGGTTTGTGAACGAGCAATTCACAGCCCTTAATATGAACAGGCAGAAAAAATCAATAAACAAGATCTTACGCTATATCATACCGAGGAAAGAACTTACAAGTCAGTAAGAAGAGTGGTTAGTGATCAGGAAGCAGTTCATTATCCAACTGAATTTCTTGACTCTGAATTTCTTTCTCCTGGACTGCCTGCTCAAGGGTAAAAACTTAATGTAGGAGCACCAATCATGCTGCAATTTAGTAGCAGTAACGAATTTCATGTTACGAATCGTGAGTGCCCCTTAAATGTGCAACAGGACACGACTATGAGTTCGTGCTCTGCACAGATATGCCATAGAGGCGGACATTATCACTGGGTGTGGTATTGGGGAGTCTGTGTGTATACCACGCATACCATTAATTCCGAGCCACTGTCAGTTTCCGTTCAAACGATTGCAAAGTTCTGTCAGAGTCTATTTCGCAATGACGTTAACTAAGTCGCAAAGGGAGAGTTTATCTAACGCAGGAATTCAAGTTAGTGAGACCAAGTTTTTCTCAAATGGTCAACTGTAGTTTACTTGCTCAAGAGTCAGAGGTTTCAACTGTTTGTTCTCCCATGAACCTGAAGGACAGAGAGCTAATGTAGTGTATACAGAGGTATTTGCTTGACACTTTACTAATAATAGTATTTTCTACTATTCTGTAATTCTTAATGGTATTTTTGAATAGTAAGTATGTTAAAATGTTTGATTACGTCAAAGACGGGAACGTTTGCTAGTCAATTTATAAAAGAGTCAGGTAAAAGACACACAGGCACACGCACACAAACAAACATGTTCAAAGCCATATAATACATACGGAGAATATTGAGAATATAACACATAATGATATTTTTTCGGAAAGTTTCATTATATGCATCGAGACTAGTTCTTCCAAATATTTTTTGCAAGCATTGTAAAACGGTTTAGAGTACACTCATCCCACTGAAATGAACTAGTTTTTTACATTATTTAATGTTCCCCTTATGTTTTTTTTGGTTTAATTATCTTTATAAGAAGGTCGGTAATTGTTTCGTTATAATTTGAATTATAAACTAATTGTCAGTTTCCTCTTAAGAATAGATCAGTTGAGAAACTGGTTGAGACTTGACAAGACATACGAGATAAGTGCATAGGTTTGTAAAATTGGAAATTAGTACATCAGGATATTTTTAAGCAATATTCTTCAAGTTGATGTTCTGCATATACTAAAAGTATTATATATTAAAATTGTTATAATTATAATACATTGGGTATATTTGAAATATAATGATCAAATATGATACAAATTGAAATTTAAGTTAATTATAAATTTATTATTTAATATAATTTTTTGAAAATTGATTTGGTTATTAAGGATTGGGTCCAAAATTAATTAATTCTGATTAAAAGCCGACGTTTCACTGAAATTTATTTTTTAATCATTATAATTTTTAAATTATAAGTAATTTTTATAATTAAATATAATTATGAAATATACATATTTATATTATACTTTATAATATATATATTATAAATAATAATGTCTTTATTTTTGACATATTTCATTATTTATATTTGAGGAAATAAAATATATGTACACGAAAGTTGTATGAAAAAATGGCCAATCTCTGAACTGGTCTTATCTGCGAGACTGCTTCTGCATGAAATTATTATCATTGTATAAATGAATGACGTTAATGTATAAGTCGGTGCATTATGATTGATTAAAACTCGGAGAGTTGTCTTGAGTAGGAAATGGAAGAAGAGGCAGCAGGGATAAATGTGTTTGTGCGAAAGTGGCGAGGATTGATTTGGCCGATAGGTTGAGAGAGGACGACATCCATCAGGAGAGCTCCAACAGCAATTGCAGCGTGACAAATGTAAAACAACCGGCTAGGACCGCAATCCCTGCTAGCAGGATGAATGCCCCACTATATCCTTGTGCCTATCTCGGGCCCCTAACGACCCTTTACTATGTCCTCAATAAAACAGCAGTCCCAACAACACAACAGTAAATAACCACTGGCCTTTGAATCCCTGCTGACCTACACACGCTCTTCTTCTTCTTCTTGATTATAAATGCCCTAGTCATCCTCCAATACCTGTTTTAACTCCAGACACTTGTACTTACAACTGTTTTATAAAGAGTTATGAAAGAAAAACTGAGAAACAAAGTAACAATATAAAGACCATGAAGCGATCGGCTGCAATGTAACTCCTTAACTACCCCTGTTAACACCGTTCTCAAATACATAAACACAAATTAAACCAATAGTTTTATTGAAAATGTTCTTTCAATATATATATTACAGTTTTAAAGATAGTGAATCAACTGTACCATAAATACATCCAAAAAGCCAATGTAGCTACATTATACTGAAATGATAAAAAAATAATAGGATATCAAACCTAATTACTACTATTTAATTGTATTAATTAATACAGTATTTTTCTTAGTCATTCTGAATATTTTATATTTTTTTTTAATTCATGTTGAGATTTCCTTATGTTTACGAAATCTGTCCACATAAATTAAAAATGTTATTAAATGTCCACATAATAATCAGTTTAATAGTTTTAATTCATTTTACTTTCTTGAAATAAAATTAATTTATTAATAACCACTTAATAAAAAAAAGTTTTTTTTTTGGTCAAAATTTTCAGTTTCTAATAAATTTTACTTCCATTTAATAAAAAAAAAAAAAATCTGGAGTGGCTTGCAATCAACTTTACTATAAGTAAAAATAATATGAAACTTCTTCGGTATATAATATATAATATCTCATTCAAACATAATGTAAAGATTTAAATGGGTGATATTTATTGGACTTTCATATAGCCCGTCTCTCCTACAGACTAGGTCTCTCCCTCTAACCTAGGCAACCTCTTCTCTCACAGGGACTTGACGTCCAGGAGCGTCAATCACCCGTCTGTGGGCGCTAAGAGTTGCGAACGACGGGGGTGTCTGACTTGTCCGCTTCTCAACCCCCTTCCACACTTCACTCTGCCTTCCTGTAACCAGCCTTTCCCTGTTGCTAAGGATTGCTCTTTTACATCCAAAAACTGTGTATACAAATTGGATTGTACTCGTTGTGATGCATTCTACGTAGGACTGTGCTCTAACAATCTCAGCCTCCGTATGAACGGTCATAGAGCATCCGTTAACAACCATTCCGATTCACCTGTTGCCAACTCCCACAGTCTACCTTTCAATGATTGCTACAGTGTGCTGATTCTGCGGCAGATCCCCCCCTGATGACAATACCGTGACCCTTAGAGCCTCTGAAGAGGCACACGGCACACATCTGGTTACTCGGGGCGCGCAGTGCACCTGGACTAAACCTTAAAAGATAATTTTTTTTTCTCAAGAGACTCATTCACAGGGGAAGGAGGATTGAAAAGTGCATTAGCAGAGATCATTCTTCTTTCCAGTAAAGATGGAGGATAACCACGCTCCAAAAACTTTGTTCTATGGGAGTTGAGATGCAGGTTTTTCTGTTGGAGTCGGTTACATATACGATGGGTACGGATGGATAAGGATCTGAAGATGGATTTCTTAATGTGGGGAGAGTGGAAACTATTAAAGTGAAGGTACTGATGTGGGTTTGAGGGTTTAGAGTGGACGGAGGTAATGAGGGTGTTGCCCTGTAGGGTAATGTCGACATCGAGAAAAGTAATAGAGGTGGCTGAAACGTAATGAGTGAAGGAGACAGAATCGCAGAAAGTTTTAAAACCTTGTATGAAGGAGTCAAGTTCGGAACTGCCGTGGGGCCAGATGAAAAATATGTCGTCAATAATACGGTTATAAAATAAGGGGAGCAAGTGGTAAGAGTGAAGGAAACTATTTTCTAGGTGTGCTATAAAAGATTGACGAAAGGGGCAGCCATTTAGGTGCCCATGGCAGTTCCTCTGACTTGAAGATAGAAGTCGTCTTTGAAACGTCTTTTGTCATCAAATATAATGCCTTCCGTTTCAAAGACGACTTTTTTTTAATATATATATATATATCTTTTATATTTTTTTCTGGTATTTATTTCCTCTCACCTTCTTTCTTATATTTTTCCGTACGTATTTATTTATTTCATTTTTATTCCTTACTTCCAGTTTGTTCTATACATTATAGAACAGTTTCCATTTATAGTAAAACTAGTTTTCATTTTACTTTTTCTTTCTAACCTTTCCTTTTATTGATTATTGCAGATATATTTTGTTGCATATTATTTATTTATGTTTTTAAATTATTTTCAATTCTCCCTGAATCATTTATATTTTTCCAACTTGTATTGCTTACCTGAGTTTCTGTTTATATTTTCTCTTAATTCTATTACTTCAAGTCCGGGTAAGGGGGGCAGCACTGGCGGTTGCCGTGTCGGTTACTAGCCGTTGCCTCTACAACGTGCTTGGTCTCCCTTTCTCTTTTCTCCTGAAGACGGAATGCCCGAAAATTTGAGTTTGTAAGTGTGTTTCTTTACTTTGTGTGCTATCTATCTTTAATGTTGAATTGTGATTGTGTCCAGTTTGGATCGTCTTTCCGTTTATATATATATATATATATATATATATATTATTGAAATGTACCGCAGCTTCGGCATTAACGACTTTAAAACTAAGCTGTTCCAGTCTCCTGAGAGTCTTACGAATACAAGGTGGTAATTCCCAAATAAGTTGTCCGAAGGACATTGAGACACTTTTTTGAAACACTTTAATAGATATCAACAATTTTAATACAACTGAAAACTATCTATCTTGATATAAAAACTTGATATCTATTAAAGTGTTTCAAAAAAGTGTCTCAATGTTCTTTGGACAACTTCTTTGGGAATTACCACCTTATATTCGTAAGACTGTCAGGAGACTGGAACAGCTTAGTTAGAAAGTCGTTAATGCCGAAGCTGTGGTACATTTCAACAAAATATGCCTCCAAGAAGATTTGCTGCCAACTTATACTAATATATATATATATATATATATATATATATATATATATATATGTATGTATAAATCTAAAACACAGTAACAAAATTAGAAAAGTGGCTAAGATTATTCAAATAAAAAATGGTCTCCGTAAACTTATAACTGGTTAGTTAGATTGTGACGATTTGAAATATACAGTTTTAAGCAGTAGAGGATGGAATAGTGTAGAGAATTATTTCATCACTACACTCGTGATTTTATACTAAGCAACTGTTTTTATTATTTATTTTTATTTTTTTCATTTTTGTTGTATTTCATCTTGATTTCACACCAATATAGTGCAAAACAATATAGGTTTTACAACTAGCTCTGCTATTGTGTGTACCAGAAGTAGTTCTCTATCCGTAGTAAATACTCCATAGTTACCAAATTCTTGTTATTATCTGCCAAGTTGGAAGGATGACGAGTTGCAATAGCGGTTGGATGGAAAAGAAATTTTAGAGATAAAGTTATTTATATTTCCAATATACCTTCAACTATTTATTCTTTTTCTTAATTTTTAATAATTTTAATATTTTACGGTTTTTATGGTTTCTATTTTAATTCTTACAAAAGAATTGAAGTATTTTTGTTATTTTGCTCAGAAAATTAATTTATTTACATACTGCATCCATTTTTAAATTTAATATCTAATTAGTTTTGGTTTCCATGAATGGACAACAGTTTCTGGGTATTTCAAATCAAATCACTGCAATAATAGCCAGTGAAAGTTTATATTTAATTAATAAAATTTCTAAAAAAGTAAATATTGATGATGTAATCATTCCATGATATTTTAAAAATGTCAAAACGTTTGAATTGAATAACTGATTGAGTTTTATCCAATACAATTTTATGTTGTATTCAAATTATTTATTCTTGATTTTGTTTCTATAAATGTTGTGAAGTTACATAATATAATTGTTAGTTTTATCTGGACTGTCTCTTATCTCTGCTCATCCAGGATAATGCCGGGTTTTATACTGGAATAAAATGATAAAATTATTAAATAGATCATGATGGTATATGTTATATAATTTTCAGGCTTTGTGGGCAATCATTGTCGTTATATGGAAGTAGAATAGTTGTATAATTGGAGTAACAAGAGTGACAAAAATGATGCAATAACAAACAAGGAATCACTAACAGAATAGATTTCCTTATGCTAATGTTTAGAAATGTATTTGTTTATAAGTAACGTGATTTTAAAAGAGGTTTGTCAACTTCACGTTTTTTGAAAGTCTACTTGAATATTAGAAGGCCTCAATATGTTGGGCATTTTGTATTTAATTTTGCGGTATAGTTAACGAAGTCAATAGTCATTGAAAGAGAAGGAAATACAGATGTGGAGACTGGCTCGGATTTCCTTTTCGTTGCAGGGCTAACATTGTTCTGTTGGAATTCGGTCATCCCCCGGAGGGAACACTGCCCATAAAGCCGAGACCAGTCCTAATCCAAGCGAGTACCAGTTTTCAAGTACACCTCCCAACTGGACTTTACCCAATGATAAGGGTTGAAGGTCTAGCACGCTCTTATTGCTCTCTAGGAAACCCTATAGTGAGATATTGATTTTCACACATCGACTACCCTTCCTGGGTGAGGAACAGTAACCACTACGAGTCCAACACCAATGACTCATACGGTAACTTGAAAGTATTTACTCATACGGTAGTTACTAATACTCATACAAGTAGTTACTCATACAGTAACTTGAAAGAATTCCGTATGAGCTTTCTTGCCCCCGTCATACCGAAGATATTTCATAACTTTTGGATAGAACTTCGGATCTACATTCAATGGAGCCTGCTTTGGTTGCAGGTAAAGTTATTGGCCATAAAGACTTCCGACTGTTTGCCGGTCTGCGCAATCAGCGTAACCTGTTGGTTACTATGACGGTAGGGCCACAGACGAAAAGGCATATGGAAATGAGGAGGTCTACCTCCCTTATACAATTGTAGAGATAGTTTATTGTGTTCAAGTCACATGAAGATTAACTGCCATATCATACAGCTGATGGATCAGAGAACAGACCATAACATTTGAAAGCTAACTGAAAGGGCAACGAACAGACCACAACTCTGAAGGCCAACTAAGGGTTAATGCTTCTACCTATGTATGTTATCTTGGGGACTGCCACTGCAACTTAACCTAACTTAACGTTATTTAAATAGTATTTTTTTTTTTAGTTTTCCATTTGAAATAAAGATTACGCATTTTTTCGTATTATTTGTTTCTTAATTTAATCCATTTTATATAATCATGATCTATAGATTATAAAGCATGGCAATAATTCACTAATACTTTGAATATTTTCGAAAATATTCAAAAGAACCCAATAACGTTCTTTATTGGGTACCTTCAATAATACAAAGTTTTTTTTTTTTAATAAAAGGCATTGTTTGTGTTCCCGAGAATATACAAGTAAATATAAATGCAAGAGAGGCAGTTTAAAGAGAATGAAGCCACCGTGTATTGACGTTGAATCCTACTGTACTTGATTTAAAACACCTTTTTGTGAGATTCTCTTGCTTTAAAAAAAGAACAGAAAGACAACAAACCATTTTTGTCAAGTATGTTTCCCTTTTTTAAGTCTGCTTTTAATTGGTGAATCTATTTATAATATTTTAATTTTCCTTTTTTTATTAATTGTTAAATACATCTATGATTTTTTAAATTTTGTTGCTTGCGATTGTAATCAATTGTCAACTATTTTTTATTTCATTTATTATTTCTAGGTGTATGTAAAATCTACGACTTATCAATTATTTACAAAGTATAAATAGTAATATAACATTTTGAAAACGTATTTTGAAATTTTTTGAAAACAAAAATTTGGGTGTCATGTACTAATCAGCAGAATATTTGATTCCTCGAAAAAAGAACTTTAATTAAAACCTTAAATGTCTAAATAAATACTCTTTGAAGTAGCTTGTATAATTATTTATTAAATTTAGTATGGTTGTACTAAATTTCATCACATCTATATTTATCTGTTGAAACCATAAATTGAAATACTTTGTATAACTTGTTTCTTTGTTATTCAGTCAATGTCTGAATATTTAAAAATGTAACCCTTTTAGTTTTACACTATTTTTTATTTTAGTAAATTTTGTAATATACAGGATGTAGTAGCATAAGTATAGCCATTTGTTTTAGTGACAAAATCAAAACCTTTTTCAATTATCTTTTATTTGTTTAAGCAAGAATGTTTTCTAATGTAAATAAATTAATTTAAAAAATCAAAATAATTGTTATTTAGTATAAAAATAACCAAATTAAAGAAAAAGGATAGAAAAAACTGTGGACTTAAGACTCAACTAACAATAAAATTTAATTGAGATGTTTGAAATGTTCCTCTTTAGGTTCAATACAATTTTTAACTCTATTAACGACACCGTTACACGGTTTTGTTGACACACTTTAATGGTAATTTAATGAAATTTATTTGAAATTGTATTCATTAATCATGGAATTATTTTCGGCTTAAAATATTTAGTAAACTTTATCTTTTAGTATAATCCAAAAAAAAAGTCCAGGGGGTTTAGGTTATATAAAAATCTAAAAATATAAATATTTATCAAATAATTAAAGAAAATGTATATATACACATTATAGATGCAAGAAAGGGCGTTACTTATGCGTTCCCGTCTCTAAAACAATACACTACAATATAACTTTACTTTCCTTTGTATTATTCTATATTTTTAATTTATATTCATATTGGTTCTTAAATGTTTATTTCATAAGCTTATATAGCTTTTTATTTTTTTTCATTCCATTTTGAACTTTTAAGTAGGTTTTAAATAAAACAAGATATTGATTTTGAATGTTTTAATTTGAAGTAAATAAATTTAGTTTTATTGTTAATTATGGGGGACAGTTTATAAAAAAAAAACTGGATTTAACATAAATTTTTAAATGTTATTCAAAGCCAGTTTTTTTTTAAATTTATTATCAGGAAAGTTCTGTTGAAACAAATAAAGTGACTATATAAAATGATTACTGTAGTAGTTTTATTTCGTTGATAGTGAATCAAACTTTGTTGATAAGATGTAATTTGATACTAATTATGAAACAATTTTGATGATTAATCAACAAAATTTTATGACAACACCCAGTATTTCTTTGCTCTATATTTTACAAGAAGGTTTTAAATATGACGAGAAGTGTTTGATATTTCGCAAGCAAAGTAAATCCATTTCTTATGAATGAGAGGAGTTCACTTTAATTTTAAATTAAGGGTTGGAAGATAATTGCAGAAGGGGCTTCATTACGTTCTAGCTTTCTGGCACAAGCTCAAAATAATTTCAACAGCTACGGGTTGTTATTTAGAAATTTAAGTTCTCTTCAAGATATTAATTTTGATCTTTCATTTTCAGGAGAGTTTGTCAAATTTTCTTCGTTTTTTTTTTAAATCAATTAATTGTAATAAGTAGGACGACAAAAATTATAAATGTCGTCCAAATTATAAGTTTAAATCTAAAATTTAAAACCAAATTAAATTCAAATTATCATAAATTTAAAAACAAATATTCCAAATCGTTTCATCCTTCTTTTCCACTTGTTAATCGTGTAATTGTTCAACTTCGCTAAAATTTATTATGTTAATTGATTTGTATATCAAAGATATTTTAAAAATAATTCCTTATGTAATTGGTGCAAAATCAGTCATACCAGTCTGCATCAGGAAGCTAAGGCACTATATGCAATGGTTAACTGTTTACGCCATAACTTGTTGTTACAACGCGTAACAAGAAACATAGAAGATGTGATGCTTAATTGCACTAATTTTATAGCAAGCAATAATTCTTATGGCTCTAAGAAATTATACTAAACAAAATGTGAAAAGTATGATGGTCAATTATATTAATTATAATGATCCAGTAACTTATATAGTACTAACAAATCAAAGTATACAAATGTGGAAAGTAAATATTTAATTATACTAATGATCCAATGACTTTTATGATACTCACAACAAAAATATATAATCAATTTTAACTGAAGAGTTGAAAAAGATAAAAGAAGATTCTAAAAAACAGATTGAAATAACTAAACTAAAAGCATAAGTGATTATAGATGGAAATTTGCTAGATGATTCTGTACCAAAGAACTAGTCTTGAAATACAACATACCCGTTGTATTCCGCCATAAATATTCCACCTCAAATTTAATGAAATATTGAGAGTAACAAATTTGGAGAAGTGGACATATACTTAGGAGAAAACAGGAGAGATGTTACAAGAGAATAACATCTGAGCGGAGGACAGAAAGGAGTAACTATGTACCGAGATACGATATAAACCAATAATATAATCTCCGTATATAATATAATATATAATAATATAATATAAACCATATAATCTCCAGCCTATTACTTTTGACTCATCTGTTCAAACATCCGACTGTGTCATCCAAAAATGCAGCTTATGGAGCTACCAGCTAGACAAACTCAGCAGGTGACGAATTCTGTGGCACGGCTTTCTTTCATTCTAACTTAATAAAGAAACAATCGTGCACATTTCATGACTTTGATGGTGCCCATCCTCGTGGTAAGCCCGGCCTGGGTACTTCCGGGAGGGGGATCCAACACCCTTGGAGTAACAAGCTGGTCCTACCAAGATCACGAAGTGTCGATAAAATATTTTCATCAGTTTGTTAATTGATTAATATTTGATGGACTACTGCTAATATTACATAAGCATATTTATAGACTTGAATACTCTAATTATGTTAAATACATAATACATGTAGCAGACAGTAATTTATAGAAAAATAACACAACTTTCTGATATACCCATATGTAAAAAACATGTCGCGTAATACCAATAAGTTCAAGAATCCAATTACATATATTTAAAGATTTTCATTATTCACAATAATAGCAATATTTACATTTATTTAAAATTGTGTTCCTTATATAAAAAAAAAAAAAGAATGAAGAAGAGAACATTACACAGGGCTTGTGAGACACTCATATCACGTGTGTGTCAATATACCCACTAACATTAGGTTTGAGGAAATGAGTTAAAGAAAACTTAGCACAAAGCAACTGTTTGCATTTTGATGTCGCCTTAAGATGTTTTTAATATTGATAGTCTCCATATGTGCAGCAGAGATGCTGTTTTTCTCAACTAGTAGTAAACACAAATACATTATTTGAAATAAGAAAAATCTGGAGTGGCCTACACTCTACTTTACTATAAGTAACTTAATGTCAAATTTCTTGAGTATACAAAACATGATGTCTCATTTAAGTATAACATAAATATCTAAATGAATTATAAGTCTTAAATTCGTGAAGTATTACAGAGAGTGATTGAAGGACATATCATGTTATAAGCTTATTTTTGTACATCACAAATAATTTATTATTTGCAAATAATTTCATTAGTATAACTACAGCAGTAATAACATTTTTGAAAATCCAAAGTGAACATTTCTTGAAACAAATATTCTCCTACAAGAGAACATGGTTTTTGTTCAAATAGCCAGTGGATTTCTTACATCGTTTACTTGACATCCTTCTACATTGAATATTAAAGTAAAATTTTCAAATTTAAAACAGGAAAATAACCTTTTTTTCTCTGAAAACATCATAAACAGCGAAGAAAATGTTGTTTTAAGGAGATTAATAATTAAAGATGTACGGTAATTACATTTATTAATCTCTAAACGAAAGATTTCAATTTTAAATTATCTTTTACATTTTTGGTTTTTTACGGAATTATTACACAGGGAATTTTATGGCTTCTTAGTATTTAATAAGATCATTTTCTTATACATTTTGTCAAATAACATATATACGAATTTTTACTGAGTGAGTGTCATCATTTTCCTGCACAATATTATTCCTCTTACATCTCATATAAGTCAATAAACAATTTAAATTGTTCCTTTATAAATATCAATTTTATCTCAGTGGATTCACTCAAAAAATTTCTAAGTCAATATAAAAAATTCGACAAGTATAGCAGGTGATCTCTTAGTCTAGGATAAACAAAGAGTTTTTATAGCGTTATTGCTCTTTCCCGTAATTGAAACTTCATGACTTTTTTTTTATGAATTGCTAATTTTTTGTTCCATTGTTGGTCAAATTTCCATTATTTTTTAATAAGCCGTTTAGCGTCAAAAAACATTTTCTGAAAACAGAAATCGTACTGTAACGCCGCTTTAACGATTGTAATTTTAAAAAAAAAATATCTCAACTCATTCTCCACATAATGTTCTATTTATAGGCATAGTTTCATTTTGATCTATCAAACGGTATGGCTTGTATGGCTCTCACAAGGTTTGAGATTGAATTATAAGTCAAATTTTTTACATTTTATTGAAAAAAAAATATTTTCTGTTGTTTTAAAATTCTGAATATACTTTTCGTTTGTTCCATTTGTAACTTCAAAGATAATGTCAAAATTTCAAAACTCTAGGGTTATCAGTTTAGGAGAAATAAATGTTTTCTAAAAAACGGTTTTTGGCAAAAAAAGTGACTTTCCCATCATGCATAATTCTTCCCAAACAATAGGGATCTTCTTCCCTATGAGGCCCATTTTTGTGTAAAATATCAACTTGATCCATCAAAGATTCTGGACCGTAGCGTAGTAACAAGCAATGCTAACACTCACCCACCCACCCACCCACACACACACAGACATCATCGTAAAAACTTCATAAAACGACTTCTGGGAGCTCAAAACATGTAATTCCGTCAAAATCTCGAGATCGAATTTTTTCACGATTACTATACTTTACTTATAGTAAAGTAAAAAGTCATAAGTTTATATTAAACAGAAGTCAACATTTACGAAATTGGAATATACGAAAATTAAATACACAAATAGACAATCAGGTCGTGAATTGCAGCTTTGACGGACTGAACATGTGTAATTTTTGAGTAAATTACGAACTATGCAATTATTGATTGTGTCGTATTTACTCATCATTAGACCAAAGGGGAGAAATACTAAGTCTACACAGGTTAAATCTACAATGTAAAATATGAATAAATTATGAATTCTTCTATTGATATTTTTAATTACATATGTAACCTGAGTATAATAGGCCAAACTAGCTCAGTGTTTAAGGAGCTCGGTTGTATATATGGATATCGGGTTTGAAATTCATACATCCACATGGGAGGTGAATAAATTTGATCATGTCGTCCCTCGGAGAGAATGTTAAATCGTCAGTCCTGAGCCTTTACGATGTCAGGTACTCAATAATAATCCCTCCTCTAAATACACTTGAGTTATACAAAATTCGGGACTGACAATGTATCAATGAATCTTCTTTTGGAAATGCAATATTCTCTCAAGGAATCAGTAACGGAACGCTTACTAAGGTAAAGGCCCTAAGAGTTCAAAACGTGTCGATGTTTAATAACATTTTTTCTTTGGAGACTTAGCGTTCCTTTCCCTTATTTTAGTTTTACGAAAATGTTGAATTTCAATTTTATAGGCATTTATTCAGCACAGAGTTATGTAAATAAATAATTTATGCGCTTACACAATTTGGAGCACATATATATATATATATATTCAGACAGGTCAATAACTAAGATATAACTTGGCCCTATGGTATTAAGAGAGGGATCATGACACTGCTGGTGTTTAGCTTGAACATTAATCAACCCTGGTTTACAGCATTCTGTTTGCTATATTGATCTATTTGCACTAATCAGCCATTACTAAAAACCACTATTACATTATTATGAAACATGTGCCTAGAGCAGTTGATAAATCAACTAAAATATCTACTTGCTACAGTATCAAGCAAATACCTGTAAATTTTTATTTAGCATAATACCTGTACATATTTCTAGCTAGCCAGACACAACTTAAAATCCCTTAACTTTACTTTTACGTTCAATTTCTAATCCATTTAAATACGTACACAATCTAATCCGTTGATGTACACAAATCTGCTTTCAATGTTTCATAGCTTGCTATGATTTATGGTGGCTGAGTTTTCTAGTGACAAAATTCTTGAACAACAAACAGACAGAGATTTTTCTAGGGGTAGATTCAGTTTCATTAATGTATAAAACGTACAAATAACGTGAAATAAGTCAGTTTTAAGCAACGTACAGATAAAATCTTCTTATTTATTTATATAGATTTTTAAAAAAAAAATGTATGCTGCTATTAATTTTAAATATTTTATAAATTAAAGAATAACTTTTCACTTATTTATTTATATATTTATTTATTTAATAATTCATCACTTATTATTTTATATTCTTAAAATATCACTGAATATATGACGGTTGCATTCTGAATTTAAATATATATATATATATATAAAATAAAATAAATTCAAAACGAAGGAAACACACAGGAAGACACAGACATAACTCACATCGATATTTCGACCATCGTCGTCATCAGATGGGTCGTCCAAAATTCTAAAGTTACATACGTGAAAAAGACCCAATAACTATATAATGATTTAAGTAATGTTGTATTAAAAATGGAAGTAGGGTACTTAGAAACAAACCTGTTAACACAAGGTTATGTTTAGTTTTATTAAGGTAGGTACCGCCCTGTCTTCCTGCGGGACTCTTCGCTCTTCGCTCTTCACACCTCCTGATGACGACGATGGTCGAAATATCGATGTGAGTTATGTCTGTGTCTTTCTGTGTGTTTCCTTCGTTTTGAATTTATTTTATTTTGAAAAAGTCCGCTGGACCGTTTCTTTTAATTGTGTATATATATATATATATATATTTGTGTATGATGGCAGCAGATCTTCTTTTAAACATGTATTATTATAGTTGGCAGCAGCTTCTGCGTTGACCAATTTATGGCTGATTTTTTCTAGTTTCCTCACTAGTTTACGGTAACTCTCGGATATTTTCCAGAGGAGTTCTGGTAACGACATGAAGATAAACACTAAACACTTTCAAAACTTTATTCTAACACTATAATTTACGACTTAATCTAAATCACAAGCTTTCGGCTTACATTAGCCATCTTCAGGTAAAAATCTATAAACTAAAATTATAATCAAAACTAAGGCTATGGTATAGAGAACAACTTAACTATGGTACAGTTAACAACTAACTAAGAAAATAAAGTATGGAGAAGGGAGGGAGGTGTAGGTGGGAGGACCTGTGTAGGCATGAAGGGCAGGGCACTGAACCCATCTTCCTGTGTCGTGTCCCTTCACCTACACCTGTCTTACAAACTTATAGGTGGTATCAAAATTTTTTTTTTTTGAAGTGGGTATAGCTTTAAGGTCACCGTTTTGTATGTTTAATGAAGGGTCGTATTCCTTAATGTAGAGGGCTTCAAGTATATGTAGTCTGACGTCGTCTTGTAAGCTTTGCAAAATAGTTGTCCCCTCAGTCAGGTTCTCTCTTATTTTGCAAAGCTTACAAGACGACGTCAGACTACATATACTTGAAGCCCTCTACATTAAGGAATATGACCCTTCATTAAACATACAAAACAGTGACCTTAAAGCTATACCCACTTCAAAAAAAAAATGTTGATACCACCTATAAGTTTGTAAGAGAGGTGTAGGTGAAGGGACACGACACAGGTAGATGGGTTCAGTGCCCTGCCCTTCATGCCTACACAGGCCCTCCCACCTACACCTCCCTCCCTTCTCCATACTTTATTTCCTTAGTTAGTTGTTAACTGTACCATAGTTAAGTTGTTCTCTATACCATAGCCTTAGTTTTGATTATAATTTTAGTTTATAGATTTTTACCCGAAGATGGCTAATGTAAGCCGAAAGCTTGTGTTTTAGATTAAGTCGTAAATTATAGTGTTAGAATAAAGTTTTGAAAGTGTTTAGTGTTTACCTTCATGTCGTTATCAGAACTCCTCTGGAAAATACCCGAGAGTTACCGTAAACTAGTGAGGAAACTAGAAAAAATCAGCCATAAATTGGTCAACGCAGAAGCTGCTGCCAACTTTAATAATATATATATATATCTTTTCTATTCGTAAGACTGTCAGGAGACTGGAACAGCTAAGTTTCAAAGTCGTAAATGCTGAAACTGCGGTACATTTCAACAATATATATATATTGATATAGTTTCTCGACCACTGATATTTCAAATTCACATAAGGGGTTATTGAGGATTTTGGTAGTCCAGTTATACCGTTGACCTTTCAACTCTTTTATTCTAACCGCTTGTTTCTTGTTCATTATTGACCTTTGACCTTCTCTTTATATTAACCTGTACTATCCTTTTAATCTATTTATAGCAATGACTAAGCATGAGTCATCGATTTTAATTTAACGTGTCACTTGTTCAACTCTTTTTCCAGTTGAACCCTGTTAGCAGGAGGTTAGTTCGTAGGATCGAATCTCTCAGTGTTAAGATCGTGAATGCCGAGACTGCGGTTAATTTTAATGATACCTGTTTAAAAGAGGATCTGCTGCCTATTTATACCAACACACACACACACACACACACATATATATATATATACCCGGTATATATATATACCCGGTTCAGGTCAATTCCTCCTGTACCTCGAGCAACTGTGTTTACCGACTGGATTGCACTCAGTGTGACTCCTTTTACGTTGGCTTAACTTCTAATAAGTTGAGCCTTCGTATGAATGGTCATAGGGCTTCAGTCGGTCAACGCAGTAACTATCCTGTAGCCATCCATGCGAACTCGCATGGACTCAGTTTCAATGACTGTTTCAGGGTTCAGATCCTGAAACAGATCCCCGAATCCAACAATAAAGTTACCCTAAGAGCTTCAGAGGAGGCATACATATGCTTACTTGATGCTCGCTCTTCCCCCGGACTCAACCTCAACCGATAATTTATTTATGATTTATTTATTTATTTATTATTTTTTATTTATTATTTTTTATTTATTTATTTATTATTTTTTATTTTACTTTTTATTTATTATTTTTATTAATTTTAATTTGATTTATCTACTTTTTTATAATTTTTTATAGTTATAATTTTTACTCGTTCCTTTTACGTCTTAATTTGGCTCTTCATTTCCTTCCCTCCCTTCCCCCGCTTGGTGGTAAGTGGTGGGGTACTGGCTGCGGTTTCCGAGTTCAGTACCGCCCTGTCTTCCTGCGGGACTCTTCGCTCTTCGCACCTCCTGATGACGACGATTGTCGAAATATCGATGTGAGTTATGTCTGTGTCTTTCTGTGTGTTTCCTTCGTTTTTTATTTTATTATATATATATATTGTTATTTCACATATTTATGTGAAATCTTTATATATATATAGGTGTGTTCTCTAATCGGGGTTCAGTCAATTTTTCAGGAAAAAAAATCAAACTCTCGTTGCCAACGTTTCGGTTTTATTTAAAACCTTTTTCATAGGCAGAAGTAAGAACTTTTTAACTAAGAAAATGAAATTTTCATTATTTAAAGGAACAACCATGTTAACCGGACAAAACCTTCGACCCAGAAGAATGTCTAGTCGAAGGTTTTGTCCGGTTAACATGGTTGTTCCTTTAAATAATGAAAATTTCATTTTCTTAGTTAAAAAATTCTTACTTCTGCTTATGAAAAAGGTTTTAAATAAAACCGGAACGTTAGCAACGAGTGTTTGATTTTTTATCCTGGAAAATTGACCGAACCCCGATTAGAGAACACACCTATTCTATCAAAGGGTCGATATATATATATAGAAAATTGTCACAATAACACGTGATATAAATATTCAGGTAACTCACCACAAATTAGAGAAGATAGTCGCTCTAAGGCCTTTCGTTTTCACGTCGTCAGAGAGCAAGTGAATACAAAGTTGTAACAACTTGTATTCACTTGCTCTCTGACGACGTGAAAACGAAAGGCCTTAGAGCGACTATCTTCTCTAATTTGTGGTGAGTTACCTGAATATATATATATATATATATATATATATATAAAGGGTTTTTAAGATAGTTTTTAACCATTTAGATGAAATAAAAGAAATTTGCTTTGCATAGGCAATAAACCTTTTAACTAATTTTAAAAGGTTTAATTCTCGATAATAATAGGTTGTTGTTCTTTTAAAATGAAGTGCGAGTGGAGGTTATTCAGGTTACAGTGATTCTTATTAGGTTTTAATTTGGAGAGTTAGTGTGTTGAGGAGAACGGTTTTGAAAGATTGATTTGGTGCTGTTTCACGGCCAGCACACAACTCTGTTCCTTGAATCTCCAGAGAGCCATAGCCGGCCCCCATCAACACTAAATCTTCCCCACCGCCTCTAATCTCCCATCTCACTCCCTCCAACACCAACTCCTTATCTCTTTCTTTCATCCAATGATAATTTCAGTAATTAACTTCACCTTTGGCTCGCTTATTATAAAGATTCTTGATCCATGAATATTAAAAGCCTGTTTATATTTAGTACCTTGTTGATTATTTTGTACATTCATAAGAAAAAGGTAAAAATAAATTATACGTAAATTCTTCCAATAAATATATTAAATATATATTGTGGAAATAATGAATATACCTTGAATTCACAGAAAATACCTTGTGAATCGTTGTTGTAACCCCTCAAGCAGTTTGCAGTGATTGACTATCATTTCATAAATAAACGATTTTTATGAATTTATAATCAGTGGATGCCATTTTTATATTTTCTATCTTGTTTTTATAGACATTTTCATATTTTATTTTTAAATCAAATTTCTATAAACTAACTTTGGAAAGAAGTTGTTTTATTGGGTTTGACCAGTAAGTCAGTTTGAGTTGAAAACCCAAAAAGCACTTTTGACAAGATCAGTGAACAGTGGTGTATGAAACAATTTGATTATAAATCGAAGAAAAAGTCGTGCGGAAATTCCACGCATAAAACATTTAGCAATTGACGTCACAGAAATTAATGTTCGATGAAACTCTTCGTGTTCTAATTATTTAAGCACCCCAATTCAGGAAATGTTTTGACTGATAACGAAAGATTTTCATAGATCTTTAAAAACAAATAAATATTCAATAAAACTATAAAATTGTATAAATGTATTGTAAAAATATTTGGAATTTAAAACTTTAAAGTTTTTCACACTGATATGGTTTGTGTTGAGAAAAAAAAAACTTTTGCTGGCTACTAAATTAATTCCATTTAATAAATTCATTTTTTTCCTTCCCGGCTTCATCGACTTCATTAATTTCCCAATAATCAATTCCTGTAAAATCTCGTCACTATTATCTTAATTACCTTTACTTTTACTTTAAATTTACAAATACTTGAATCAAATAATTCTATTTGTACTTTTATTTCATTGAAATTATCTGAAGTTGTATAACTTTTGTAACTCTGTTATTTCTTTACTGCCATGGGATTACTAAAAATAATTTATTTTTGTTTCCCTTTATAATCTTGAAAAAAAATTGAGGCAAAACAAAATTACACTTTATTACGGGCGAATATTTGAAAAAGAGGAAATACTTTTAGAATTCCACACGCCTCTTAGATATTTTGATGTTTTAAAAAGAAATAATCTCTTTTTAAAAATATTTCTAAAAAGGGTTTTTAAAGAGTTCTAAAAATATTTGCTTTCTATTTTTCTTTATAGCATTCAAAAAAATTAATGCTAATATTATAAATTAAGAAATTTTACTATTTATCACTGCTTAGAAGATATTTGAAAAAGAAGAAATACTTTGGAATTCCACACGTCTCATAAATACATGGATTTTTTTGAAAAGAAATAATGCAAATAGGTAATAAATAATACAAAGAAATACATGTAGTAATTTTTAGAAATTTTGATTTCAACCTGGGAAACTTTTGTTAGATTAAGTACAGTTTTCAAAATAATTCATATAATTATTCATATATTATTATTCATATTATCACATATATTATTCATATAATAGAATATTTCATCCAGTTTTTTAAAAAGTGGCACTGTAGTATGAGATGGTAAATGGTATAGCGGCTTGTGGCATGATGAAGGCTTCTTGTGCTTCATCTGAAATATACGATTTGTCGGAAAACAAAAAAGAAATCATTTGCTGTTAGCAAACATCTAAGGGGCGAAGAAAAATGAAGCAAACCTTAAGACAGCAGAAAATAGTTGATTATTATTATAGTTGAAAAAGAAATGCATTACGTACTGTTACCTTTAAGTAAGTGTTACCTTTTTTCCTCTCTTTTGTACTCTGTTATAAGGTTGCTATATATGTATATTGAGAAAAAAAAGTAGTAATTAGCCTGTTTACATACTTAAATCAAAGTCAAAGCCGGCTATTCAGTATAATTTAAAACTATTATAGTTGGGAGCTACTAATTTTAAAATAATAAATATGAACTATTATATTTATTAAGAGTGGTCACACACTATTTAAATTCATTCCTGCCCGCATACACTCAGACGAAAAAAAATATGCAATCAAGGGACCACAAGTGTAAATACTTAGAATTTTTCCAATCAATTTGATCTTGACTACTATATTTTAATACAATTAAACTTATTGTAAAGCTGCATTCTATACATTGAATACAATGAATACATTTGAGTGCATTGTATTCTAAACAAATTATCTATTGATTAAATAATTCTTGAAAGCAATACAAAAAAAGTTTTTATATCTTGAAATTCAATTATAACTATTATTTTTCATTTATTATAGCTGTAAAAGTATGAAATTTATTTTAAGTGCATGTTACTACCAATTTATATAAATTTTGAATAAAAAGAAGTATATTCAAAGTTCTTTCTTGCATTAACCTTTTTACTTTAGTGCACTGAGCTTGAATTAGTGCAAGAAAGAAAACCTCAGAAATATCATTTACTTTAGAATAAAACAGCAGCAGATTGTTTTTATACGACTTCTGCTTGAAATACTATGAGACATCTATTTGCTCACAATAAATTAAGACGCAATTGTAAAGGTACAGTGGGGGTAGTTTTCCCAGTCGAACAAATGTAAGTGAACTTTTGAACCCTTTAGTTGGATGCATGTCTCGACACGTCAGTCACATTCGGGCTTCGCTAGACAAAACACAACAAGATTAACGTCTCCATCATGATAAGGTAAACTTTTTATTTTATAGTTTACAGATCATATTCTATGATATAATTTTTCATCATTTTCTTTATCCGTTCTTTCACATGCATTGTATATATATTTTATCCACAATATCTGTATCTAAAGTTAAATGGAAGTTATTTTACTTCTTTTTGATACAACAATATCAAAAAATGTCATAGTTCATGTAAATTTTTAATGTCATTTCTTTGCAATGCTTAAATCAAGTTGATTACAATGAAATTAAGCATGCGTAATTAAATTTCTTAGTCCAGTTGTTTTATATGATTATGCCAAGCAATTGCAATGAGCCGGTTGGTCTCTCTCCGTATTTTATGCTACTTTTCAATTACTCACTACATGGAGATTTACTTTTATGAATTATTTGTCACATTTTGCAAATGGCGTCTGAAATTTATTTATTTCGAATAAATGAGGTTATCTTCAACAACCAAATTTTTGAAATAAATATAAAAAATGTAAGATAATTATCCAATTAATAAAATACAATAGATTTTGAAAAAATCATAGTTATTATTTTCTAGTTGAAAGCTTGTTTTAAGCTTACGTACTTTAAGCTTTGAATGTTAAACTCGTAAACTAGCCACCATCTTTGATTCCCATCTCCTCTCTTCTTCTCACTCCCACTTCATCCCTGTCATACACTTCTCCCTCTCTACACCATGTCGCTCTCTTTCTTTCTCCTTCTGCTCCGTCTCACACGCCTTTATCTCTCTGTCCTCTTACACTTCACCCCTGACCCATGTAACAATATGCCAATTGTATTAGTTTTTAGCCTTTGTTTTCCTGATTTTCTCTTAAGCAGAGAATGAATTATTCACCTGTTCCCTTATACAGATTAAATCAAATCTAAAGTGACCTGCATTCAAGTTTACTACAAGTAAACATAATATAATTCTTGGGTATACAATATATAATTTTCCATTTAGCTTTAATACAAATGTCTAAATGGGAGATTATTTGTCTTCATTCCTGGAGGCAATAGAGATAGTGATTGATCCACTTATAATATTTACGCTTATTTTTGTATATCACACCACTGATGAATATCATATCATTAGTATAACTGCAACAGCAATAACATTTTTGAAAATCGAAAGTGTAGATTTCGTGTTACGAAATAATTTCTTACAGGAGAACATGGCTTTTGTTTCAATAGCCATTGGATATCCCTCCTTCTACATTGAAAATTTAAGGCAAATTTTCCTATTTAAAACTTAAAAATATCAGAAACATTAAAGAATATCGTTTTAAGGTAATTTAATTAAGTTAATTAAATAAGTTAAGTTTAATTAAGTTAAGTTAATTTAAGATGTAAGATAATTATATCTTATTGAAAGAGTATATTCAGTATTGAACTATGTTTTAAATTTTTGTTCCTTTATATAATTATTATACTGGGCATTATACGGCTTCCTAGTGTTTCATTAAAATTACTTTTCTTTCCATTAGTCAAAAGTCAAAAGTCAAAAAAAGAGCGAGTGTTATCTTTTTCCTGTGAGATGTACTTTGTTATAAAATTACTCTGTAAAAAATATATTAGTAATTATCCAATTTTACACACTCAAATCATAGTCAAAGCCGGCTATGCAGTATAATTAAAAACCTTTACAACTGGCTGCTTAACATATTTAAAAACTAGAATAGTGAAAAAACTGGACATTTCTTAAAAAAACATAACTGTTCTTTCTGGAGGAAAGAGTCCATTCCTAACATTCCAATATCATGGAAAGATACTACAATTCACAAAGAAAAATCAGTAGAAAAACTGATTTTATGTTTTGCTCAAGAGTGCAATATATAGATTTACTAGCAAACGTACCCGTCTTTGACGGAATCAAAAATTCTATTATTCTTGGTATTCCAAAATTCCATTGAATACCATACCAATTATAGTATTATACTAATACTATAATTAGAAATTATAGAATAGTAGAAAATATCATTATTATTACAGTGTTAAAGAAATGCCTGCCTCTGTATACACAACATTAGCTGTCTGTCCTTCAGGTTAATGGAAGAACAAACTTAATGTCTTTTGAAGAACAGGTTAATGTCTTTTGGTGGCTGAGTTTACTTGTGACAAAATTTTACGGACAAACAGACAAACCGACAGAAATTTTTCTAAGAGTGAATTTGGTTTCTCCAATGTATGAAACGTAAAGAAAACTTGAAATGAGTCAGTTCTAAGCAACGTGCAGACAAAATCATTATTTTATTTATATAGATTAAAGCATTTTAAGAGACAAATCCATCATAGCATGAAGACAAAGGTAATTTATTTATGTTTTTGGCAGTGATTTGTTTACATATAAAAATATTATTCCACTTATATCTCATAGAAGTCAGTAAATTATTTAAATTTTTTCATTATAAATATCAATATTATCTTAGTGGATTCACTCAAAAAATTTCAAAGTCAATGTAAACATTGTAAAAAAATATCAAAAATTCCACAAGTATAGCAGGATTAGCCGTTTAGCGTCAAAAAAATATTTTCTGAAAACAGAAATAGTACTTTAATGCTTCTTTGGTGAATTGAATGACAAAGTTGAAGAGAAAGAACTGATTTATTAGGTATTTTATTCAATGTAGAAAAGGACAAATCAAGTCGATGGCGAAAGAGAAAAATATTTCTCGATAAACATAAGAAATCTCCTCCATTTCATAGTAAACTCTTTTTATCCTACATGCAACCAACTAAAGTAATCTGTAAGAGCTGAAACATATAAAGTGATTGTTAGAAAATTAAACACTTTTCAATTGGGAAACAACAAAAATAAATCAATATAATATTAATGGTTGTTTAGTGATGACACTGATATTGATTTATTAAAAGAAGAACTAGAACAGTTTTCCATTGTTTTTGGATGAAAATAAGGACACTATGATACATCTACCAAGCAAGAGAAATGCCTTGAACGTTTACAAATGTAGAAACGTTAATAAAACTGTTTGTAGCAACTCCACTCAGCAAATATCATGAGAAAGATTGTTTTCTGTTGGGAAACGCATGAAGAATAACTTAAGAACTATGAAAGAAGACAAATTCAAACATTTGCTATTTTGTAAAAGACCAAAGAATTTTTAATTAAATTAATACTAATAAAAATAGTGGATAAATATCAAAAAGAACCCTCAATTTTAGTTAAAATAATTAACTAAATTAATTATTTTGAATTTTCTTGAACCAATCTCTCATTTCTGAGAAAGTATGTAAAAAAAGATACAGTGGTACACTGCCTTACGAGATGAATTTGTTCCAGAAGCTCATTGGTAGAGAAACTAGTTAGTCGAAAGACGTTTTGACATAAAACAAATATAATACCAAGTGATGCTTTCCATCCGCTCAAAAACAATAAAATAATCCTTAAAGTTTGGAAAAAATATTTCAATATTTCACCACAGCAAACTCAGTGCATTAAAATGTATAAATAGAACATAATAAATTATAAGGAATAAATGAAAAAGGTGTATTAATGTAACGTCACAGTTTGCCTTAGAGACGGAGGACTGTGGTGATAGGGATGAAAGACTATGACACTAAACGAAATGAAATCTAGAGATTATGTACATTTGCTTTACTGCAAAAAATATTTCTGATTTTAATATTATATAATCATTATTTCAAAAATGAGTAGAAAAATTGAATTTACAATTTGGGTATCCCATGTCATACTCAACGTTAAACTTAATAGACAAACAACTAAACTTCAATTTTACGGTAATTTCACCTAACAGTGTTTTCAATACTTTTTAAAGTTGCATAATTGCTTTTCTCATATGGGTAGAATTAATGAATGATACAGTATTTTAGACTAATGAAAACGTGGAATAAGTTACTTCTTATTTCTACGATTCCCTGTAGTTATACTAAGAGCATGCACTGTAGCCTGTACCTTAAATTTTGAGCTGTTATGTCGATCGGAATTTCAGTGAGAATTTTAACTCGTAACTTTAAAAAGTCAAATGAATATTTTCGTATTCTACAAGTAGGTTAGGTTAGGTTGCAGTGGTAGACCCACAAAGGAACATAAAGGCCGACGATTGACCCTTTGTGATACCACACAAAGAAGATTGATTCTACACTGGGAGACATAAATTTTGCTTAACACAAGTAAGGATCTTTACCTGACAAGCTCGGGACCAACGGTTTAATGTCCTCTCTTAGGGACATCATGCTCAGATTTATTCACCTCCCGCGTGAATAAATCGAGGGGTAAAGTGGTTAATCAACCCCGGATCTGCTAGTTCAACTGAGTGGCAAGCACGTTGCCACTGAGGTAACGTGGTCCCTCAGTCAACAAGTAAATTGTAGGAATTCAACTAATTTCTAGTTGAAATTAGGAAAGGTTTTCTTACTATCTTTTTGGTGGTGGTAAATGACAAATTCAGAACATCAATTGTATTTCCTTTAAATCAGGAAATGTTTTTTATTGTTTGTCTAATCTATTTGACAACCGTCACTTGACTTGATCAGCCACTTACTAGGATAACATATTAGGCATGATTTTAATAATCTAGGTAAATAAAAGGAAGATTTTGTCCGTATATTGCTTTGAATTGACTCGTTTCAAGTTATCCTTACGTTTTGTACATCAGAAAAACCGTATCCACCCTTAGAAAAAATTATCTCTGTTAGTTTATATAAAAATGTTTGTCTCAAATAAACTCAGTCACTATAAGTTATAGCAAGCTGAAACTTTGACAGATTTGTGTATGTCTATCTTGAAAACTAAAATTTGAATGAATTGAAAATTAAACGTAGAGGCAAAGTTATGTTAACTAAGCTATGTAGAGGCTTCTAAGCTATGTTAACTAGTGTATTTATTTTAAAAATACGGAGGTAGTTTTAGGTGCCTGATACTGTAGTAAGTAGGTGTTTATAGTTGGTTTTAACCCCCTAGCAAGTTCTCATTGACAAGGTGTTTCCCGGATCTGCGATCTATTTAGAATAACTGGCTTTTTGTAAACGAGCAATTCTCACCCCTACTAATGAATAAGCAGAAACAATCAATACACAAGTTCTTATGCTACATCAAGCCGAAGACAGACTAAAAGTCAGTAAAAGAGTGATTAGTGATGAGGAAACAGTTCATTACCCAATTGAATTTCTTGACTCCTTAACTACTCCTGAAGTGCCTGATTTATAACTTAAAGTAGAACGACCAATCATACTGTTACCAACCTTGAGTGCCTTAAATATGTGCAACGGGACATGAATTGTACAGATACTCATAGAGATGGATATCATTATTGGGTATATTAATGTGTTTATACCAAGCATACCATTGATTCCAACCAACTACTTGTTTCATTTCCAGTTGACCTTTTATTAAATAACGTAAAATAAGTCGCAAGGACAGACTCTATCTACAGGAGGAATTGAAGTGAGTGAGACCAAGTGTTTATCACTTGGTTAACTGTATGTTACTTGTTCAAGAGTTGGAAATTTCAGTTCTCTGTACTTCCATGCTTCGTAAAGGACAGACAGCTAAGTTTGTGTATAGAAAGACACCTACTTAACATGGTACTAGTAATGATATTTTCTACTATTCTACAATTTCTAATAATATTTTGGAATTCCACGTGTCATATCTGAACTTTTGTAAAACACCCACCAAAGAGCATGTCTGCTAGTATTACCAACTTTGTAGAACCGTGGCTCTACAAAAAAAGTTTCTCTGTAAGTTGTTAACGAAAACGGAGAACGCTGGAAATGTCGCACATAAATAGCTACTGTTATTTCATAACTATAATTGTAAGTAAATGACATTTTATCAGAACTCTGTCAGTTCTTTAAGTTCAAATTAAACTTCATTGCTAACGTTTTGGTTTCTATTTAAAAACTTTTTCATAGGTCTACAAAACTGAAGAAATATAATAAATAATACAATCATTCAAACATCAAACATACACAAAAAGCGCAAATAGTTACAAATAAGAAAATACAATTGAAATTTTTACAATAGGTTAGTGAGAGAACTTACAAAAGTATAACATTTTAAAACAGAAAAAACTTAAGCATTATATTAAAGATTTTTTTAAAAAGAAAACCCTGCGAATAAACACGTGACACTGAACGGAAAACAAGGCAACCAAATTTCACCAAACAACCAAAAAGTCATTTTAAAAATTGTGTTAGTGACAAAATAAACTAAAACAGTTTATTCAAACTAGACAGTTGTTGCTGAAATTTGCAAAGCGTTTTCTTTTAAAAAAAAAACTTTAATGTAATACTTAAGTTTTTCTGTTTCAAAATTGTATATTTCTGTAAGTTTTCTCATGTCATCAATTAGGAAATAATGTTATAATATTAAATCTATGAATGTGCTTTTTATTGTTCTTAAAAGCATTGCTTCATAAAGATAATTGTATGTAGGTCAGGCGCTTCAGCATTGTAAATCCTTGACAGTGAAAGTTTTTCAATAACAAAACTCATTTGAGGAAGAAAGTTCCAACGATAAATCTCTGACTGTATCATAACAAAGCCCATCAATGCATTGTCCGAACGAGCCTCTTCTGATAGCCCTACTTTAGCTGCTAGGCTTAGCTTATACATCACTCGTCGTAAATAACCTCTCCTTATTTCTTTATATATATACATTCGTTGAATTTGTATTTTGAGGGTTTTGGTCAGGTTTCAATAAACATTTATTACCAACGTTTCGACATCCTCTCCAGGACTAGAACATATTTATACAGTAAGTACTATATTATAATTTAAATTTTAATCAAATATGCATTTGTGATATTAACACAACGGTTCCTCATTTGTCTTAAAACTAAGGATACTAATAATTTGTTTACCCGAGGTATGATATTCAATAAATGAGGAACTGTTGTTAACATCATAAATGCATATTTAATTAAATTTAAATTAAGAACTAGTAGTGCTTATTGCTTGAATATGTTGTAGTCCTGAAGAGACCGTAAGCATAGGGAGATGCTTTGGTGAAAGAAAAGTTTATTAAAACCAGACTAAAATCTTCAAAATACAAACTAAACGAATAAATGGACAGTGTTGTCAATAATGAACATCATGTGCAATATATATATATATGTGAGATTAAATTTTCTGCCCACTTTTATCTTTATCAGTTTTCTGGATTTCTGAACAAAATTGGGCAGAAAATTTAATCTCACATGTATAAATGAAGGACTGTTCCCCAAATATACGAATATATATATAATATGTATATACTTTAACACATAGAAAAGAACACAGAAAGACACTACAGAACTCACTTCGATATTTCGACATCCGTCGTCATCGGGAAGAAGTGCGAAGTACTCGCGTTGAGAAGCAAACTGCTACTGGCCACCAGAGTAACTCGTGGAACCACCGCAATGCTGCTCCCCAGCGGAGGAGAGGAAAAATAGAAATCCCTCCAATATTTATTTAGAAAACAAGATAAAAAATATATAAAAAAAATAAAAAAATATATAAAATACGAAATAATAATAATAAAAAATAAATAATAATAATAAAATAATAATAATAATAATAATAATAATAAAATAAAAAATAATTAACGGTACAGGTTGAGACCAGGAGGAGAACGAGCCCCAAGGAGGCATATGAATGCCTCTTCAGAAGCTCTAAGGGTGACATGGGAATTAGACTCGGGGATTTGTTTGAGGATTTGGACCCTGAAACAATCATTGAAAGGGAGGTCATGGGAATTAGCATGGATAGCTATGGGTAGGTCTCTGCGCTGACCAACGGACGCCCTGTGATTGTTCATACGCAGGCTCAGCTTGGTTGAAGCCAAGCCAACGTAAAAAGCATCACATCGAGTACACTCCAAACGGTAAACGCAGTTACAGGAAGTGCAAGATGTATCAGATGTATATATATATATATATACAAATGAAAAGATCATTAAAGGTCACAGCGGCTTCACTGTTGACGATATTTTTTAAATACTTTTAAGCGTATTAAAAAAAACGTATTATTTTTTAGATTCTTTTTAAAGCTATATGGACTTTCCCAGTAATCAGAAGCATTAAAATTTTTGTTATTGCATAACAAACAGTATAATACTCATCCTCTCATAAGAACATATTTCTAGGCATAATTTCATTAAAATCTGTCAAATTGTGTAACTAGAAGTAAACCCACTGTTTTTGGAATCAATGATAATATATTGTATTTTTTGGAGATGCTTATTTACCAACAGCATCTCGTTACAACTGGCGGAACTAATAACTTGTCCACTCTTGTTTTATATTGCACTTAAGACAAAGGTCACGAAATATTTTTAGTAAGACAATATCTAGTATGAAAGATTGTCTTTTAAATTACTGAAAAAGTAGCTTGAAATTAGAAAATGATATTTCATTAACAACCAGAAAATTACAATCATAATATATAAAAACAATAAGGTTCTTGAAAACTCTAAACATTAAACATCTTATAATAATACTAGATAAAGTGTACTTTCCCGTTGTTCATTATTTCCCAAGGAAGCTATGGGTCTTAATTACAGCAGGAACTATTATTTAGACTTAAATATATATTAAGGAATGTGACATAGCTTCATTGGAAGAAGTTTAGTAGATGACCGACCATCTATTGCACCCTCAAAATTTTAAAATGCATAATTGATTACTTTTGTTTCATTAGTTTAAAAAACAAGAAAATTTCTTTTTACATAACGTAACCCTTTAATAATTCCTTAGATTTTTCTTATGAAACTTTAATTAAAAATTCCCTTTAACACGATTTCAGAAAAAGTTTGAAAGTAATGAAAACCTTTAATATACAGAATTAATAGAGGCAGTTAAAATATTCCAAGGTGAATTTTCAGTTTTTCGGTTCTGTAGTCTTTTCCAGTAGTCAGAATTTGTAATTTTTTTGAATAGTACTACTTTCAAGAGTTTTGTTTACATATTTTGATTTATAGTCATTTGTTGTTTTATTAGCAGTTGTTAGGAGTAAAAGAAATATTTTCTGAATTCATGAAATGTACCAGTATTGTTGCCATATTTACATAACCTGTCTCTTTTCGTGCATGCGATTGCTGTAAGTAGTCTGAAACATGAGGAGAATTTTTTGGTATAATTTTTTTATAATCTATCAAATAGTGAGACGAAAATTAGGTTCAAAAGTTTTAAAATCAATCATAATTGAAATTTTTTTCATTTTAGCATAAAACATACCTTTTACAGTACTTAAATAACCAGTCAGTTTTTTAGTTTAAAAATGAATATTTTAAAAATTTAAACATTTTTAGTTAGTAGTCAATTTATATTTTTTCTTAACTCCATACATTGATGATGTCTTCATTATCTGGCTCCACATCAATCATAAGCTGTACGATGTATTACAAATCATTCCAGAATGTTTTTGCCTCTATTTATTTCACCTGTATTATTTCAAAGAGAGTTGGACATTTCTTAAAGATTATATTATTTTAGTCAATAACCAATAGTTATTTTATGTTTGCTTAAAACTAAACGATGATCTGCAGGACCTATGTAAAAATATTCTTCAACTTCTATGTTACGAAATCTTGTTTATTTCTCCATTAAATCTTGTTTTATCCATTAAATTGCAATAATCTCAAAAGGAAAATTTCTTCTAAAAACTTCAAAGATATATTTGACAAAATATTTGTCAAAATCAAAATATCCTTCCTTTGTAAAAAGAAAGGTGCAAAAAGTGTTTAATGAAATATATATATATATATTGAATTTGATAGCAGATTCTGCATTCACGATTTTCCTACTTATAGCTTCTATTTTCCTTACAATTTTCTTTTGAGCAGGTGATAATTGCCAAAGTAAACTAGCATACGACATTGAGAAGGCTGAAACACTAAATAAACACTTCACTGGGCATAACTATATTTAATTAATCACTACACTAGATTAAACTAAGATAACAAGCTTTCGGCCCCATGGGTCATCATCAGGTTCTTATACTACTTATATTAACTAAATATACATATTACTAACTACTTTGGCGTTTAAATGCCAACTGAAAACTGCTTTCTGTCGAAGTGAAAGTTGGTGGTGGGGATGGAGTAGGGGTGAGTGCATCCCCACCCATGCTTGAAAGAGGACTTGCTGCCGAAATACACTCATATATATATATATATATATATATATACATATATATTTGATCATCTTAAACAATTAAAATATTAGAAACTGTAGTTTATAAATCAGAAAATTCTTTGCTTGGGAAAATAAAACTTAAATTATTTTATTTGTTTAGTTACAAATATAGAATTTTACTAATGATTTGAATGTGTAATTGTTCCATAAAGGATTTAAATTATTTATTTCCCAGATAGATTACGTAAATTCTTTAAATGTGATTGCATTTCTTTTAGGAAAGGCATAGATTTATTTAAAATAAACATTGCTCCAAACTGTTAATTCTATTTTATAAAAGTAATTTCTGCCGTCCTGAATATAGTTCTTGTTAGGTAGAGTTAAATTCAATTTAAATGTTGATGAAATTTGATTTAGTACGACCTACTTCTTTGTTAATTAAAAGTCCTCTGACTCGAAAATCAAACAAATGGACTGCTACCTATTATTAAACTAATCCAATAACTATACATATCAATGCTTTATTAAGAGTATCTGTTAATAAATAAGATAACGTTTATATATTGCTTTATTTAAGTTTTTGTGGGTTTTCGTGAATAGATTATACAATTTTAAGAGATGAATGACTTACATAACAGCTTTTTAATTTTTATTTATAAACTTAATTATGTAACTATAAAATATAGTACAGCACAATGCTCTGGGAAATGATGAGAGATATTCACCTGTATTTTGTGGACATTATTATCATTTTAACAAGTTTAAGGATTTCATATTTTTACAAATATGTTGTTGTGAAAGTGATTTTATCGATTTCTCTTTTATTTCAGGTATGTACCAAGGTTTTTAAAGCATGAAGGAAAGATTAGTACACTTCAGGTAAATATTAACATTTAATTTAATAGGGAAAACTAATTACTTATCAAAAAGATTTAAAATTAACAATTTTGGCATTCAGAGTTATGTATAACAGTAATAATAATTATTTAAACTTTTTGTCCTGAGTAATGAAAAAAAAATTCTTTCTTTCTAGAAAATAGTGTTGTTGCAACAAATGTAGAGAGTGAACGAAGGTGAATGATCTGAGAATTACCTTTAGTTTAATGACCATTTCTTTACTGGAAACCCTCTAAATCCTTTGTCATGATTTCTCAGTTTTCTGTTGGTTTTTAAAGATGTAGTATATTGCCTTTGAGTAAACCTGAAGTGAGTGTCAATGTTACAGGAATATAGCCTCTGTTTTTCTTTGTTATACTTCTTCAAATCTTTTTGAATGGAATATATAAAATGATACTTTGTTCGCAAGAATATGTAAACTTTTTAAAAGGTGAAATGTGTGTAACAGGTTTAAGAAAAAACAATCGTTATGTTTAACTCCCGATCTATGGTATTATTTATTGTGTGGTATTTACTCATGTTTAGAATAAGAGAAAGAAACACGAAGTCTCCATAGAAAATATTTTATACGTTGTCGACATGTTTCAAACATTTAGTGTTCATCCTCATGTAATCTTCTACAATGCAAATTTATGTACTTATAAAACTCTGATGGCCGGTCTTGTTTGTTTTATTTTCTTGCCACCATGCATTGCTTTAACTGAATAAATAATAAAAAATATGAGATTTTGTGGGAATCGAACCCACGACCTTAACATTATAGGTCCAAGGAACTATGCTCAGGCCATAGGGACTTGCTTACAATAGGCTTCCAAAACGTGATATAAGTAACGTCTTGTATACTATAAAAACCGAAATTTTGTTTTTGATTAATGAATCACCTGCCCTATTGGTTGGATTTGTTTGGTTTTATTTACATTGACTTGGTAAATTTTTACGTCAAATGAAATTGATTTTTCGATGTTTATTAAAGAAAAATGAATGTTTTATGAGTTAAAATGATATATTAGCAGAATAAAATTGTTAAATGTAAACAAATAACCCAAATCGAAAATATGTTTCCATTTTGATTATTCATGATTTCTATATTCTGATGCATTCCATGAATAGTTACCAAACAAGTGTTTGACTAATCAAACAAGTATGATATGTTTACTCATAGGAAAGATACTCCATGTTTTATATCTTAGTTTTTATTTCTGTTCGAGTTGAATATTTATAGACAAGGAAGGACAGCGTCTGTCGGGTTAACTATTATGTTCATAGTTAAATACATACTACATTAAGTTTTGCTAAAGGCAATACGGCATACACTGACTGTAGTTTGCCGGGTAAGGTAGTTAATATTAAAGGTACAAAAATAAAACTAGAATACAAAATAGGCGCAATGGAGAACAGGCGACAGTCGAAAGAGGACTGAAGGATTTCAGATTATGTCTTTTCAGGTCACAATTATGGATTCGACAACTAAAGACTTAAACATAACCTGAAACCATACAGTCCCTTTTTGACTGACGCCTGTCCTCCTCTGCTTCTATTAGGAATGTCATTATTTTTTTATTATTTACTTTATTTCATATAAATCTGGTTTATTTTTGTAACTAATAATTTTAATTTGTATTGTAGAAGTTTCCTTATGAAAACGAAGTGTTTTGAACCACGTAGTTTAAATAAAAAACTTCTTTTGTGTGAAGGATTTGAATCATCGTTTGACCTCTAGAATGAGTAAATACCACAGAATTACAAATTGCACAAATAATGAATAGTTTGCTTGCTTTGATAATTGACGCAAAAACAGAAACCAAGTAATTTGAAGTGTTGTATATACCAACATTGATAAAACAGAGATTTATTATTTTCAAAAGGGTTAGTTATAAATTTTAAAAGAATTACATGAAACAAATTAATGAAAATTTTGAAATGTTTGTAATAAAGGTTGGTTAACACAGGAACTCATTAAGGAGATTAGGCTTTCATCAAAGCAATGTGTATTTCAAACTTAATGAGAATTGCTTTTCATGAAAACATATTGAATTTTAAACAAACTGCTTTTAATATCCATTATTTCACTTCTGCTTGCAAGGTTAAAGTTAATTTTAACAATGCATTATATTATATTCAAACAGTTAATCATATATCAAGACAAATTATCTTCTATTTGCATTTAATTGTTTATATCCACTTTTTAAAATATTAATACAATGATTTCAACAATTTCAAATCGTTATGCCAAAGAGAAACAAGTTTTACGCAACTCAAAATTTGCGCATGCTTATTGCGAGTGAGTAATTATAAATAAGTTTGGTGAACTCATTCTATGATTAATATTCAATGTTTAAATATGAATATTTATTTATGTGAAATTGTTTTTTAAGGATTGTTTTTTTATTTAAAAAATTATAGTATATTTTTGAAACATATTATATTATACATTAAAACTGAGTGTTGATAAAAAAATACAAACTAAAATATGAAATATCATATCTTAGTCCATTCACAAAATTGATTTTTAAAAATGTTGAATAGTGAAGAAGGTGCAGTATAAATTAACAAATAACAAACTAAAAATGTCTATAATAATTAAAATCAAATGGTTAAAAAAAAACTCGGAGAAATAACACAACTTGCTTCAATATTTTTTATTAGACTTCATCGGAAAAACAGAGTACGCTTATTCTGATGACGACAAAATCGAAATATTGAAGCAGGTTATGTTGTTTTTCTATATTATTTATCTTAAACGTTGAGTCATAAGTTGTCCTGACTAACTGTTTCATGGTTTCAAATTTAATAATAAATATTAATTTACATATTAAGTATTAAATAATTCATATCAACAAATATATCTATGACTTTTATAGCATATTTGGGCAAAAGAAATACTTTACTTTTTCTCACGTCACGAGTACAATCAAAAGTAAAAATTTTGCTTATAAAACAATAGATTTAGGATTATTAAAACAAATATATTTTGAATATAGATGGAAATATTGAAATATAACTAATAACTTCATTGGTTTAATGTATTTTTATTTATTTTTATGAGCAAATAAAAGGTAGACCAGTTTTGATAAATAAATAATTAAACCAGTATTGCAGGAAGAAAATTATAAATATTGCTAAGCTGTATTAGAATATAAAGAACATAATTTTTAAAATTGAATGCGATATGGATATACAAGTGACTTATACTACCTATGATTTTTGCAGTATTCACTCAGAGGGAAAATTTGACCTTTCTTATTATTAAATGGAGTTCAAAAGAAAGTATATTTTTAGCAGAGATTTTAGTTCACTTATTTTCCTATTCATAAATATGACTTTTATATTTCTCGATAAAATAACTTTTATTAGTATGAATGACATTAGCTTTTTTTTTGATACTTTAATTCCAACAAATTTTGATTCACTTGAAATGAATTGAAATCACTACAATAGAAATATAGCAGTGTTTGAAACAAAATATATAGAGTCCAATTAATTACCATTGCTATTTTCTGTACTCTTTCAAATTTGAGACGTTGTATGACGCCTCACTCAGTTTTTATGAAATGGTTTAAATAATGTTATTGTTTGTTTGTTTTGCAACGTCTGCACTTATAAGGCTTTCAACTTTTAGTGTTCTAGGGGTAAAAATTGTGGCTCATTTATTATTTGACATCCATTTTAGTAATGGGAGAGCCATGTTATCTCAGATTTAAATGAAGTAATGAATTACAATGCTTAGTTTGATAGAGATAGAACACAAAGTAAGGAATGTTCGTTTCCTTGCCAGAAGATATTAAACACATACTCGTACAGTACTACAGATGTTAAAAATTTGTTCTATACACTTTAAAAATCTAGTTTCTTGGCCACTGAGTTTAAAATGTATCTTAAGTAGGGAACTTGGAAGAGAGGCACTTAAGTAACCAACGAATCTTTTACTCCCCACAAATTATTGTGGTCAGTCTGCTATTACTATCAGTATATATACAATCACTTCTGCTTGAATTAGGATCATTACATATCAATTCCAGTTTTGTTAGATGTATTTTTAGATAGCTGTGTAAATAAAAGAAAGATTCTGTTTGTACATTGCTTAGAACTTACTCATTTTAAGTTATCTTTACGTTTTATACATTAGAAAAACCAAATCCACCCTTAGAAAAACAATCCACCTTTCTGTCTGTCCAAATATTTTGTCATAAGCAAGTGGTAGCAAGCTGAAACTTTGAAAGTAGATTTGTTTATGTTTATATAAACTGGTATTTGAGTGAATAAGGTATTCAATGTAAAAGCAAAGTTATGGAGTTTTAACTATGTTTAGTTAGCTACGCAGATATGGAGGTGTAAAGCTAGAAATTTACAATATTTAGCTGCCTGATACTATAGTACGTAGGTATTGTTGTTGATTTTAATTTCATTTGCTTTTATCATAATTTATTTGATAAACTTTAAAAAAGTAAATCCTACCTACCAGTGTGCTAAATAAAAGTATGCCTAGAGGGAAATCAAATTTGAGCTCAATATCTAAAGCTATAAAACGCAAGGAAATTCCAGATCTAATGACAGTTATGGAATGTACTAAAAATGATTTTTTTCTACTGTTCTATATTTTCTAATAATATTTTGGAATATGACGTTTATTTCTGAATATTTAAAAATACCCGTCAAAGACGCAAGGAACATTTCTACTAGTACAAAAGTAATTTCAAAACCTGATCTGAAAGACTATGATTATGTAATAAATTATAACATATTCTTGTATTACATTATACATTATATATTATTCCTACAGTCAGAATGATTAAAATTTTTGAAATATAAAATTAATGATTACATACATGTATTCATGAATGGGATTAGATCATTTACCGATTTACTATATCTTTGAATAAAATGCTTATCCATATGACCTTGATCTGCCTATGAAAGATGGCAGATGCCCAGAAATTTCCCATATTAATAATAAAATTATTTTTTTATTCTTTTGGGACAAACTTTTAGTTCGTATGTTTGCATCTTACAAACAAGAACGAGATGTGGTAGACTAATTATAAAAGAAACACTGTAATACAAGAAATATGACTTTCGATCTATGTACGAAAGATATAAGTGCAGGAACTACGTAATTCGGCATTGTATTTTTTTAAATAAAATCTATTCAAAAATTAATGTTATTTAAAGGCTACCATTCTTTGAAAAACTGAAACTCTATATATATTGACATCAATAAATGTTTCGCAAGGTGGTCAAGGTAAGGTGGTAATAAAATAGAGCATTTGTAAAAATGTTGGTTGGACCATGTTGTTCGAGATAACTGGATATAATATCTATAATCTGTCAATTGCGTGGAGATAGAGCAACAAACAGATAGGGAACATGTCATAACAAGATTACATGATATTTCATAGAACAAAGCTGGGCGTCTGCCAGTCATAAGCAAATGAAATGTAGAAAAACAAAGAAATTTTGAGTAGAATATATATTTAGAAATATTTGGACAACGCAAAATTGAATTTTGCGCATAATACGGTAATGATACTGGTTTTCTCGTATAATACGGTTTATACTGACCGAAATATATTCTATATAGGCAGCATTATTTTAAAGTCATACAAGAACTTAGTAATTCGCGTAAATAGCCATCACAACCTCCTAGTCAGCTTAATTCTTAAAGAACTTCTCACAACAAGGAACCTTGTAGACTCAAGACTGAATAGTAAATAATAATACGGCAATCTGTTCACCAAATGATAATGAAACTTTTATTGTGTAAGCACCATCTTTCCCATTAATTACCTACTATTGTTGGGTTTAGATCAGAGACCTGAAACTCGCGGCCCCCGGGACGATAATTTGGGGCCCGTCTTAATATGAAAGATTAATGTTAGTGCGGCCCGCAAAATTGATATGAATGACACTTGTTGTGTGTGGAACTGAATGAACCATTCACGGTTAGATATATGGGTCTGGTGGGTGGGACATCGGCCGCCTGTAAAATACGCTGCATATTACGACAGACTGAGGTAAAACGGCTCGTGCGTTTACATGACACGATGGGAGAGCGAGCTTAGGCACATGCGTGAAGTTAAACCTGAGACTGACTCCAAGTGGAATTACATATTACAGAGTCTCAAATATGTCTATTTCCATGCCTGCAGTGAACAGAAAGGTCGGTGATGAGCACAGACAATTTCAGGAAAAGTGGGAAGTGTGATATTTCTTTGTTGAATACAGGGGCGTCCCAACATGAAAAAGTTGAATACACTGAAAAAGTTGCAGTGCACAAGGAATACAATTTGAGACGTCATTATAGAACTAGACATACTGAGGAGTACGAAAAATACGAGGGAGATGAGAGAGTCAGGCAGGCTGCCAGTCTTAAAACTTGAAAGCAAAATGTTTCAGTGTTTAATCAGTGACTCTTGACGAGACCACAGGCATTGCACAGCTCGCAATATATGTCCGTAGTGTTGATGACAATTTTACCTGTTGTTGTGAAATGCATCAACCAAATCAGATCCAGGGGCTTAAAGCACAGAATGTTTCCTGCTTTTTTTAGAGGAAATGGAGTCAGAATATGGGGATGTGCTCTACTTCTCCGAGGTACGTTGGCTCAGCAGGGGAAATGTACTGAAGAGATTTTTTGAGTTGAGAGCAGAAGTAAAAGACTTCATGGAGAAGAAAGGAGTTGCTGTTCCTGTGCTAAGTTATCTCAAATGTCTCATGGACTTAGCTTTCCTTGTTGATATCACACCTCAGCTTAATGTACTGAACAAGCAACTAAAAGGCCAGGGGAAACTTGTCAGTGCCGTCTATGATAACGTGAGAGCATTCTGCACAAAACTCGTGTTAGAGTTTTAGAGAAACCTTTGCAATTTCCCAGATGCAAGGCACTCGTGATTGCAGGCACATTATTCAGTGGTGAGAAGTATGTTGAGGCCTTTTTGAAGCTACAGGAGGAATTTAATCACAGATTTGCGGACCCTTCTCCTTTGATGGGCAAGATGCCCCTCCTGTGCTTCAAATGGAGCTTATTGACTTGCAGTGCAACTCTGCACTCAAAGCTAGGTTCAGGAAGGTGAGTGGAGAAGCAGACAAGCTTGGGCAGTGTTTGAGAGAGTTGACACCCAGCTTCCCTGAACTTACCCGAGTGTTCAAGCGGTCCATGTGCCTTTTTGAGAGCACATACTTGTGAGAGAAGCTCTTCCCTCTCTTGAACTTCAAGAAGCCCAAGTACAGGTCCAGACTTACTGATGAGCACCTTCAAGCCCTTCTGAAGGTCTCCACTGCTTCTTCCCTCAAGCCAAATGTGGCTCGGCTATGTGAGAAGAAACGGTAAGAAACGCTACCACGTCTCTAGCAGCAATAAGTAGGCAAGAGAAGTCTTATTTAAAACAGTTCAGGTTTAATGTTATATTCATGTTCAGAAAGTTAAGGTTAAATAACTATTAATACAGACATTTGAAACTGAATAAACATAATTAATTTATCTAATTATGTGGTTTTTTCAGTCATCTATATCTGCTATGTGATCATTTTCATTTAATCATGTAATTCATTATTTTGTGTTAAAAGTAAAGGTATTTGAGAACATTGGAATGTTTTATCAGCGCTTTTCTTGTGGAAATCATAAGGCGGCCCAGCCTCACCCAGGCTCTCCCTCTAGCTGACCCCAGATCAATTGAGTTGGAGACCCCAGGTTTAGATGATTTATTTAGTATACTTATATATAATTAGCCCTAGAGAAGAGATATGTTATATCTACAGAATATATCATATGATAAAACTAGTGTGAAATAGAATGTAATTAAACTCAATAATTCGAAATATTTTCTCGGGCCTCTTCATGTTTGTTTATTACCCACCCTAGCTGTTAAACAGAGATTCTAAAAGCTCTTATATTTACAAGTCATAAATTGTGTCTTCCAACGCTTAGACTTATAATGGTGAAGGCTACCAATGTGTATCATTTATTATTTGGCTTCCATTTTGGTTATGGGTCACATTATCTGGTTGATCTTATACCAGGAGTCTTACATTTTACCTTTCTAATGTTCATGAGAGAAGGGATCATTAAGGAGTTCAAAACACAAATAAAGTATATTACGTATGAGAGTAATGTATCTTAGACATATGAAACAAAACCTAGCAATAGAATATAAGATTAATATTATCTTATTAATATTGATAATATTAATTTTCAAACTCTAGAGGTATTATTTCTTAAGAATTACTCCCAAACAACCACTAGGCTTGAACGATATATTTTGAAAGGTTATATTTATAACAAAGATGGCCTTATTCATTTCATAAAAGAGCCACAAATGGTAAATATTAGATGTTTGAAAACTGCAAGGCAAGAATAAAGCACACAAAGGCTTTTGTTACATAGTATAAAGAAAGTATTCGTTTTTTTTTTTTTAATTTTTCACTAACCATGATCATTTGGAGGCCAGAGTAGCTTAGTAGCTTATGTGCTTGTCTCTAGACAGAGAGATCCAGGGTTCTAAGCCCACGCTCTCCCTCGATTTACTCCTCATCTGAGAAATGAAAAGAAAAAAGAAATATAGGCATGACTTTTGGAGAGGACATTAAGCAGTCGGTCCCGAGCCTATACAGCATCAGGGACTTGTTAAAGGTTCATATTCTAAACACATTTGAGTCAAGAAAATTCAGGACTTCTAATGAGGAATGTTTATTGTGTTACTACTCAAGCCAATCTTTGGCATATGTATGTTCTCTAGTTGGATGCTCCCTACAACCTAATATTACCTAACCGTACCATTAACAGTCTCTCCATGCAAATAAAGAAATGTTTTTTTTTCAATATCCTGAATAGTCTCTGCCAAACCTAATTTGTGACAAACTATAGTCGTTGAATTTTGAACATATTTACTAACTTCATTGGCAAGAATTGGATATGAAGTTGACTTGAAAGTCTATTTCACTTTGCTACAAACCATTTTATACTATTATTCTTTTATTTTTGATTCATAATTTCTTTCTTGAATTCTTCTTTCTCTTCATAAATTATTAAATTAAGATCACTTAATAGTGAACTTATTTAATATCAACTATTAACAATTATTGAAATATAGCAGTGAGTTTATAAATCAAGTTTGTGTTAAATTTGATTAACGTTCTACTTAAATTGGAGAGAAACATTAATTTAAATCTAACGAATTTTAATCTAAACGAAGAGAATAAATTCATCATATATTTTTATTTTACTATAAGTAAAGAATAGTGATTGTGAAAAAATTTAATTTCGAGGTTTGTGTGGGTTGTTGTGTCCAGCAAAAGCCTCTAGACAGTGAAGACGTACAATATGCTACGGTCCACAATTTTTTATGGATCGAATTCATATTTTACACAAAAATTCCCCTCATTTGTAGATGAACCCTATTTTTTGGGAGTAATTATGTGTGATAGGGAAGTCACTATTACTCAAAAAATATGTTTTAAACATTTTTTTTTTAAACTAAACTACCAACTCTGGGAATTTTGAAATGTTGGTATTATCATGGAAGTAACAAATGCAATAACTTCAAAAATAATCAGATTTTTAAAACCACTGCAATATTTTTTCCAATAAAATGTAAAAATTTTCACTTATACTTCAATGTGATAGCTAGTAAGAAGGGTACAAGCCGTTTCATGGATGAAATTTAAATTATACATCTCAATAGAACATTATACAGGAAATAAATTCAGGTATTTTATAAATCACTTGGTTTTATGGGTGTAAAATCTACTGCAATTATTATATTCATCAGTAAATGACTGATGTTTGGTTTCACTTAGGTGGCTGATATTCATTTGGAATATTGAACGTTAAAAAAATGTTTAAACATTTATAAAAGTTAAACCTTTGTAATTATGTCACGTTCTTGGGTGACTAAAAACTTCAAATGCGTAGTTTTGCAAGTCGATATATATGGTATTTATTATTAGAAAAGTAATTAATACCAGTAAAAGTAGTTGACATCATCAATTAGTTGTACTTTTTTTTTCTGTAAATTTACATACAGCCAGAGTTTATGAAACTTAGTTATCCAATCTCAATCCAATTAAAATGATATTGGATCTACTGGGACACAAACCAATATACGTGACATTGGACCGATTAGACCGGAAGTTTAATTTTCAACTATTTCAACAGAAATGGTGAAAGCAAATAAATGTATCTAATTCATGATTATAGTTAATTAAAAATAACAAAAACGATTGGTTACCAAGAAGTTTGATATTGTGTTTACTTATGGTAAAGTTGAGTGTAGGCAACTCCAGATTTTTTTCATTGATTTATCTATTTCAACTACAAAGTCATTGTCTCGAGAATTGATTTTAATAAGGTTTCTACGAATAGCGGGGATTTATAACACGAATGACTGGTCACCCATTGGTGGCACTTAGTAACTTGGTTACCCTCACAGGTGGTTTAATATAGGATGTCTCACAGTCATTTCCTTTTTAAACACCTACACAGACTTGAAGGTATTACAGGTGAGTGAAGGGAATGAGCAAGTGGGTTGGGGTGGGTTAGTAATCTACTGTGGAATAATTTGTATCTTTTTATTGCAAAGTTCTGAACAGATGAGATTGTAACCATAGGAAACAATTGGGGGCATAGGAAAGTACTTGACAAATTTTTCTGATGATTTTCGACTTTAGAGATTGTAACCGTTGTATCTTGAATGTTTTTTTATTTTAGGTAAAAAAAACACTTATGCTATTATTGAATAGTTATTTAAATACGATTGGTTTAGATTGAATATGAATAAGATTAGCTTAGATTTAATAACACTAAGATTACCTTGGATTGAATATTACTAAGGTTAGCTTGGATTAAATGTGAATAAAATTAGCTTGAATTGAATATGAATAAGATTACATTGGATTGAATATGAATAAGTAAACATTTGTTGAATTGTTGTAACACATGTCAGTAGATGAAGAGGGGTTTACCTGTAAAGCAACAAGTGGGCTAAACCGTGGGGAATTCCAAGGTTGCTGGCCAATTCAAGTCTTGTCACTCATTTAGGAAGGTAATAAACAGTGTACAGGCTATCCCAGCCTAGTATACAGCCGACAGCCGCATTTATGCTCAAATTCTGTAACATGTGTGTCAAAAATCCATCATTCAATTGAGTGATTACACGCTAAAGTTAGTAACATATCCATCATTTTGACACAACAATAATGGATATATTACTAACATGTTTATCTATAACAATTAGTAAAAGTGCTAATTGTTAATATTGCAATTAAGATTATTATGGCTAGCATAAGTTACGTCATAACATTTTTTTATTTATTTTATATGTTATAAATATTTTGTATTTTTTTTGTTTATATATTTGTATTTTTTGACAATACTGTGTAATATGCTGTCGTAAATTTAAGTTAATCATCAACTATTTCATGGAGGATGGGTGCTACTGCTAGAAAATTGGAGGTGTTTAACTCAGAAGTTGTGGAATTTACTATGTGGTAGTTAAACAGTTTAGGGGAAAAGTTTTCATATGGAAAAAAGGTTTTATGAGATATTGGTTTTTGTTTGCCTAAATGGCCTTGATGTTGAATACGAGGTTGATAAATATAAAAACACGGACATTTCATGAGGTGAGGATTCATAAAAAAATAATCATTTTACTCTCAAAAGTGACTTTTTAAAAAATTACTCACCGTTACGATAGTTGTAGAAAGTATTTACATTGTTTTAAAAGAATTTGAGATATTTCCTAAATCAAATCTATTGTTTGTGTTATATTGTTTCTGTTCTTTTGCTAATAATTGTTTAATCAGTTTTAACTTAGTGATTGACCAGGTGATTTGCTATTATTTATAGCAATAATAACAATAATCAAACACTTAGTACAATAAATTCGTAGGATGTGCCTTTTAGGAGATGAAAAGAGCCAGGTTAGATCTGTGCCAACGTGCTCGCCCTTAGATCCAAGGTTCAATACCCACTCTGGTCCTCTATTTATTTCTGCTGAAGGTGAATCAATCTGTACGTGTAGCTCCTCAGAGAGGATTTTAAGCCGTCGGTATCGAGCCTGGTCGATGTCAGATACTCGTTAAATATCCCTACTCTAAATCCATTTGAGTTAGTCATAATTTAGGACTTCCAATGTAGAATCAAAAGGTAATGTGGTTCGCCTAACACTGAAATTGGTTCTAAATAATAAATGATCCACAATTTTGGCCCTTAGAACAGAACTAAAAGGTAAAAGCCTTATAAGTGTGGGCATTAGAAAACAAATAACAACAAACATACATTTTGACTAACAACTGTACAAAAAGTACAGTAATGGACACTGATGTGAAGCATTGTTTTTGTTGTGACTGATATACGAGTATAACAATTTTTCAGGAATATTTTACTAGTGGTTTAAAAGCTGTTTGTTTTACGATGAAATCAACCATATGTGAAGCCGTAATGAAGATATTAGACACCGATTTACTTCTCATTGTCACAATTGTTACCATGAATAACTAATATATTATGTTCTACTCAAAAAGTGGCTTAGATTAGCCACCATCAAGTAAAGCCGTATAGACAAGGTTCAGTGAATAAAGCATCTTCTTCATGATATATTTGATCGAGGGCTCAGCAGTTCTTGAGGTGTTCTGTATCGATTGACTCAAGTCCACATAATAGGCATTCAGAGGGTGGTAAAACTTGAATCGTGTTGTTTTCATTCTAAAGGCAGCTGCGCTGACTGCACGAAGGAGGTTATAATTGAAGGTCTTGTAATTAGGCTTTTCTACCTTTTTTCCATCTATCAACTATAGTATTGACATTAGAAGACATTGGAGAGATTTTTATTGTAGCAATGCTGTGCCAGATGATCAGCCTTTTATTTCCCTAGATGTTAACATGGCTGGGGATGCACTGTAGTTTAAAGTTCCAACCAGTTTTTATTAATCTATCCTAGAGCAGTTGTTATTTTACAGTGTGTTTCTTTGTTATAGGAGAGGTTTATGTATGGCCGATTAAGAATCAACAAAAAACACAGCTTTTGAGGATATGGAAATTTATTAAAGTCTGTTAGCAGTGACTTCAACGGTAGCGACTTCTCCATCGTAACTGCTTAAAGAGGAACCCTCAGCACTATATCCTTAAAAGAGATGTCAGTAGTCAGCTGTTGTTTCGGGAATGAATGAGCCATCTATGTACATGTGTATTCATTTTTGTATTAGGTAGTTTTCGTTAATGGTCTAGTGAACTGTTTGGTGCAGCCCAGTGTCAGTTGAGAAATTCTTTGTAAGAAAATGGTTGTTGAGGTTGTAACTTGCTTGAAGTAGTTTGAAAGCTGTTTACAAGAGCTATTTTTTTTCATAGAAATGTTGCATTTATTGTGCAGTTGTTTGAACGTTTCTATTCGTCTATTTCGGGAATCCAGTCTGCTTGAAGCTGACCAGTAGTTATTCTACCGAGTTCTGCACACTTTTTGAACCTTTCCTAAAATCTTAGAAAGGACTTTCTCTATGTATTTATAAGAGCTCTATTGAAACATTACACCCCTTGAAATTACTATTATGCTCAAGGGTAAGTTTAACTAAAAGCAAAAATAAAAACATGGACTACATAATAAAGAAATTATATTTTACAGAAAAATGATAATTCCCTTAAATAATATTATTACGTGCAGAAAAATAGTAACAAGTTTCTTACTTCTAAAAGATTTATAATAACTGTTGAAATATGACTTTTCTGTTTCTGTTTGTTGGCTACAAGTTTTTCCAAACGTAAATCAATGTTTCTTATATTTTAAATCACAATTATGTCTCAAAGGTTTAAAAATAAATATGTAGCTGCGGGTAAATAAAATTTAACATTGAGCTAAAATAAAAAAAAAATCTGGAGTGGCCTACACTCAACTTTACTATAAGTAACTTAATAGCAAATTTTTTGACTATATAACACATAACGTCTCATTAAGTATAACGTAAACATCTAAATGGGATATGATTATTAGTCATTCATTCCTGAGGTAGTAAAGATAGTGATTGAAGGACATATCATTTTATAAGCTTATTTTTGTACATCACAGATAATTTATTATTTGCAAATAATTGCATTAGTATAACTACAGCAGTAATAACATTTTTGAAAAACCAATGTGAACATTTCTTGATATGAAATATTCTCCTACAAGAGAATATGGCTTTTGTTCAAATAGCCAGTGGATTTCTTACATCGTTTACTTGACGTCCTTCTACATTGAATATTAAAGTAAAATTTTCAAATTTAAAACAGGAAAATACCCTTTTCTTCTCTGAAAAACATCATAAAAAGCGAAGAAAATGTTGTTTTAAGGTGATTTATAATTAAAGATGTATGATAATTACATTTATTAATCTCTAAACGAAAGATTTCAATTTTGAATTATCTTTTACATTTTGGTATTTTACGGAATTATTATACTGGGAATTTTATGACTTGTTAGTATTTAATAAGATCATTTTCCTTCCCCTTTGTCAAATAACATATATACGAATTTTTACTGAGTGAGTGTTATCATTTTCCTGCACAATAGTATTCCTCTTACATCTCATATAAGTCAATAAACATTTTAAATTGTTCCTTTATAAATATCAATTTTATCTCAGTGGATTCGCTCAAAAAATTTCTAAGTCAATGTAAACAATGTAAAAATTATAAAAAATTCGACAAGTATAGCAGGTGATCCCTTAGTCTAGGATAAACAAACAGTTTTTATAGCTTTATTGCTCTTTGCAGTAATTGAAATTTTATGATTTTTTTTATAAATTGCTAATTTATTGTTCCATTTTTGGTTAAATTTTCATGATTTTTTAATGAGCCGTTTAGCTTCAAAAAAACATTTTCTGAAAACTGAAATCCTACTTTAACGCCCCTTTGGCGAATGTAATTTTGAAAAAAAATATCTCAAATCATCCTCCACACTATTTTCTATTTGTAAGCATAGTTTCATTTTGATCCGTTAAACGGTATGGCTTGTATCGCTCTCACAAGGTTTGAGATTGAATTATAAGTCAAAATTTTTACATTTTATTGGAAAAAAAATATTTCCCACTGTTTTAAAATTCTGAATATATTTTCCATTTAATATACTTGTAACCCTAAAGATAATGCCAAAATTTCAAAGCTCTAGAGTTACCAGTTTAGGAGAAAAAAAGTTTTCTAAAAACCGGTTTTTGGCAAAAAAAGGAACTTTCCCATCATACATAATTCTTCCCAAACAATAGGGATCATCTACTCTATTTAGCCCATTTTTGTGTAAAATATCAACTTGATCCATCAAAGATTCTGGACCGTAGCGTGGTACAAGCAATGCTAACACACTCACCCACACACACACACACAGACATCATCGCAAAAACATCATAAAACGACTTTTGGGACCTCAAAACGTATAATTCCGTCAAAATCTCGAGATCAAATTTTTTCACGATCACTATACTTTACTTATAGTAAAGTACAAATTCAGTCAGGAATGTGATTACAGATAACTAACCAAAGACATCTGATTGTAAAAGTAAACAGAGAGGTAACTATGAGACAGGTAATACACAGTATGAGATCTGCACACATTAAAACAAGTAAATGTGAAATATTTTCAAAAAATGAAAAGAAACGGAGTGTTTTTGGTAATAAGTTGAATGGAATCTGGATTATGAGAAAAGACCAAAGAAATATTTAAATGATAAAAATCATATTTACTGAGGCTTTTCTTATATTCCCTGAAATATCGTTTTGTATCTCAGGCAGGGAACTCCCGGTGTCAGGTATGAATGGAGCTCGAGTGACCAGGTGCATGTGATAGACAGGCCTGGACGTCCTGAGCTTTGAAGCTGCTGTTTTGATTTGTGAACCTGAACGGTCAGACACAGACCCTCTCATACATCTCTGTCTACACATGACAGCCGTAGTCTTCATCCTCGACCAGATTGTTCTTGTTATATATATATAATATATATATATATATATATACATATAACATATATTGATATATATATATAACATATATTGAAAATATATATATATATATATATTATATCTAACTAACTGACGTGAATGTCATGTTACCTTTATATAACCTTAATTTAGTATTTAATCAATATATATATATATATATATTATATATATATGTAGGTGTATAAAGTTCAAAGAAGGGTTTCTTGAGGATTTTGGCCTAAAAAAAACGGAACACCTGTTTATTCGAAAACGTTTTACCAAAAATTGTTTGGAATTTTCAAGACTAAAAAAAAAACAATGTATTAACGACATAAGTAGTAGAAAACAAATACTTTCACTGAATATCAACCAACAGAAACCAAAAAAGAAACCGTGAAACATCAAAAATACAGTAAAAAAAGAAAACAACGAAGTACTTCCGGACACTTAACAAAACTATAGAAGAACTTTTACCGTTGGACCAAGTAAAAGTGCTAAACCTTTTGGAGGCGTTGAAGCTAACTGGGGCAGTGTAGTACAGATTGGGGGGGGGGGGGGGGGGTACAATAGTTCTTAGGACGCAGAACTATAATGACCTTCAATAAATAAACATGTTTATGTACAGTTAGATGAATGCTGACCACTCTAGACGTGTTCATATACTCGTATTATACATGAAAGCAGTCATATGTACGATGAAAAATATTTTCTAATCCTAATTCTTAATGTTCCTATTCTTAATGGTTCATTATGAACAAATGTATGGGGAATGTTTAATCAAACGTTAATTTCAATTCAAAAGCAATTAATTTTATTTGCACTCTATCAGTAGAAGCTATTTTGTGAAATACATTTCATCAGAATGGGGGCGTTATGATAATTCGGCAAAGCGATTTTATTCATCTGATTAAATTTATCTTGCTATATGAATTTCAAATAATATTTATTTATTGACAACTTTATGACTCGTTTGATACTCTAATAATTTATATAACAGTGTGAATTCATTTTGACGCATATAGGCTGTTAATAAGTTATACGAAACACAATTTGAAAAATGTTCTTATTTATTTCTTTTGTTATTCTTAAATACATAATTATTAAATTAATTATAATCTCCTTTATTGTCAATATAGACTTATATTCAGAAAATATTCTTGCAAATGTCCAATAAAAACACGAGGTGAGAAAGGTTTTTTCATTATCCCTTTCTTGTAGAAAAGTTACCTAACATACAGAAGAACTACAGAATGTTTAAATTTAATCTCATAGAAGTCTTCAATAAATACGGATAGTTATATTGTTTGCAAGTAGATTGCACACAGTGGACTATGTTTTTTGACTAAATTGACCTATATATATATATATATATATATATATATATAATATATATATATATATAAGATTGAAGTTTATCAGGACTCGGTCAGTTCTTCTGGTTCAAATTAAACCCTCATTGCCAACGGTTTGATTTTTATTTACAACCTTTTGCATTGGCTCAAATCACAACCCTCTGCTCTTCTTATATCCTCATAGAAACCATAATTATTATCCCAAGTATACAAATAATGATAAAAAAACATATGTATGTGATATGAGCCTATGAAAAAGGTTTTAAATAAAAACTGAAACGTTAACAATGAGAGTTTAATTTTATCCTGAGGAACTGACCGAGTCATGATAAAATATAATTTTGACACTATTTCACGGTCGATACTTTTATCAATAATTATATATATAACAGATTCAATAATATATCGACCGTTTGATAGAATAGGTGTGTTCTCTAATCGGGGTTCGGTCAATTTTCCAGGATAAAAAATCAAATTCTCGTTGCCTATATAGTATATATAGGATATAGGATACTATACTATATAGGATACTATATAGGATATAGGCAACGAGAGTTTGATTTTTTATCCTGGAAAATTGACCGAACCCCGATTAGAGAACACACCAATAATTATATATATATAATTATAATTAGATTTCATAAATGTACATATTATATATATATATATATATATATATATATATATATATATATATATAAATCGAAATATTAAAAAGTGAGTGTTTGTTGAGTTTCTTTCTATCTGTCACACTTTAAGTATATATATATATATATATATATATATATATAAAAAGATTTCACATAAACACGTGAAACAACAATCAATGATCAACCACAATAAGAAATGGGAAAACAAGACTAAGATCTTTCAACCGTAACAAGCAGTCTTCGTCAGAGTCAAAAACCCAACTGAGTTATTGAACCCAAACCGCTTGTTACGGTTGAAAGATCATTGGTTTGATCATTGATATATATATATATAATCGTAAATTTTGGTAGCAGTCCTTCCTTGACACACACATTATTGAAAATGACACCAAATTTAGCTGATTCCTGTTTCTTAACAAGTTTCTCAATTTTTCTAAATAACACTCTCGTTATTTCGTATACACAATAAAGTACATCTCCTATGGTCGACATGTTTCGAATGATCAACATTCATCATCAGGACGTCAATAAGATCTAAGGTGAATTATCTGGTTTATTATATACATGGAGAATCTTAGATCTTATTGACGTCCTGATGATGAATGTTGATCATTCGAAACATGTCGACCATAGGAGATGTACTTTATTGTGTAGACGAAATAACGAGAGTGTTATTTAGAAAAATTGAGAAACTTGTTAAGAAACAGGTATCAGCTAAATTTAGTGTCATTTTCAATAATATATATATATAAATATACAAAACTAAAGTTTATCGGGACTCGGTCAGTTCTTCAGGTTCAACAAATTAAACTCTCATTGCTAAAGATTTGGTTTTTATTTAAAAACTTTTCATAGGCCTACAAAACAGAGGAAATATAAGAAATAATGCAAAAATCAAACATACATAAAAGTGCAATTAGTTACAATTACGAAATCACAATAAAAATTTTGACAATAGGTTAGTGAGAAAACTTACAGAAGTATAAATTTTGAAATGGAAAAACTAAGTATTACAATAAAAATTGTTTTACAAAGAAAAATAGTCTGTGGATTTCACACTTTTACAATAATTTAGTAATTCATCCATTACTATGTTAGCAAGAACCGGTGATATTGGAGAGCCCATAGGTAATCCAAACTTTTGTTTATATATAACTCCATTAAATATAAAATATCGAGCTTCACAAATAAATTTTAGAATGGATAAGAATTTTTCCTTTGTGATGGAAATATGGGGTTAAATTTTTTCCCATTGCTTATGTATTAAATGAAAAGTTAAATCAATTGGCACGTTTGTAAAAAGAGATTGGACATCTAGAGAAATCATTATTACATTTTCATTTAGTACTTCATTCGTTAAGGCTTCTTTAAATTTTAATGAATTTTTAACATTTAATTCACTAGTTAGAACATTATAATTAAGATATTTCTCTACATATTTTGATAGTTCATAAGTCGGGCTACCTATAAATGAAACAATTGGGTGCAGAGGAAAATTTGTCTTATGAAATTTCACTAATTTATATATCCTCGGAGCTAATCCATTATATGATTTCATTAATATCGCTTGACGAAGATTTATCCAGTTCTTCTTTTTAAGTTCATCAACAACTTTATTTACAGCAGTTCATAAGACAAAACTCACAAGAGAAATGATGGTCAATTCCACGAAAATTATCACCAGAGAAAGGAACCATTTATAATTACAACTATTAGAAGCAATAATAGTTCAAGAAAAGCAGTCAGGCATAAATATTCAACTTAATAATTTTTGTCAAATTTTAAAACTATTTTCCAACAGGCCAACCCAGATTAGCCAGGTGGTAGGTGGGTCCAACCACCCTACCTTAATCCCCTATAATGCCCCGTGATCCAGGGCGATGTCCTGTGAACATTCCAATAGTAATCCACTTCTATATATATTATATATATAAACTGACAATCTTACTATTATTTTCATTATTGTTCTGATGATGAATGTGGTACATTCGAAACAGCTCGACTAGTAATATAGGTGACAAGCTTTATAGTTTTAATGAAAAGACGAGAAAGGAATTCCGGAAACTGGAGAAATTGTGTAAGAAACAGATACAAGCCAAATATGGCTTGTATTTATATAGGTGTGTTATCTAATCGGGATTCGGTCAATTTTCTAGATTCAAAAGTCAAACTTTCGTGGCTGACGTCTCGGTTTTATTTTAAAACCTTTTTAATAGGCAGAAGTAAGAATTGTTTTACTAGGAGAATTGAATTTGCATTATTTAAAGTAACAATAATCTTAACCGGACAAAATCTTCTACTAGACTGATAAGATAACATTACAACTTGTAATGTTGCAAGTTGAAACCCTTGATTTGAACTATATACTCATAATATATAAAAAAATTGATTGTCCTGTTGATTAAAATATAAAACAACTTTTAATATAACAATTGGAAAATAATCTAAATTGTAAAATATAAAAAGTGTAATATAAAAGATTTTAATAATTAATTATTTATTGGAAATAATTGATTATAATTATAATGTCTGTAATTTCGATGTAATTTGTTCATCGAGAAAAAAGAAAATATATTTCTTTTTATTAGTTCTACTTTAAAAAACGTTTGAAAATGATTAATTATTGCGATAAATAACTTCAAAAATGAATATGATTTTTTTTTTAAATAAAGAATATGAGTCGTTATTTATGAGGAACACTGAATGGAATAAGTTGGTTTCTTTGGCAGATCTAAATGGTAGTTGGGTTAAGCCTTTGGGGAGAGCGATTGATGAATCAGATTTGGCTGAAGAGGATCAGAGTGGAGTAGAAGAGGGGAGATTTTGGTTTAATAGTAACTGATAGATGGCGACGTAGGGAAATCCGATAAATCTGGCTAAATCTGTGGTAGGAGGACATGAGGCCCAACTCGCATACATTAAAATCGCCCGAATCAATCTCAACTCGTACTCTCTCTCCATTTGCATATCTGTGCCATGTTCGCTGTTGGCTAAACTGTCCCTGTCCCCAATAATAATATATCCGTCTTTTATTCAACATCATGTATCTCTCATGTAATCTTGGATACATTGCATGCCATACTCATTTCACGCCAATTAATTATTTGTCATCTCGCAGTTTTCAGAAATCATTTATGTTGAATATAATATAGAATTGTATTACATTGTATTCATGAAATATGTATAAATATATCAGGAATTTCTCGGTTAAAATTATGTACCAGTATACTAATTGAGTTGAGTGAACTGAAAATTAATGAGCATCATGACTTGTATTACATATGATGTAAGAGTCATCATATTACTATCTAATTAAGACTACTATGAGCTCAGATTTATTTAATTATGAAACTGAAACTGCAGACTATTGCAGGAAAGTTTTCTGTGGCCAAGGAATCGGAGCCTCTCTCAGTGGGCCGTTGATTTGCAAGTGGCAATATACTATGTCCGTCGTGTCACAAAGCAGTAGGACAAACCCTTGTGGACGTCTTTTAGCTTAAGCCAGATTCCTTTAAAGTCGTTAACTATGTGACTGGATTATCAGCCAACATTAAGTTGAGTTCATTTTTATCTTTTTATCTTCCAAATATATATTGAAAACATTCGGTATTTTGAGGCAGGACCCGCAAGAGGAGCCGCAGCCAGTGCGCAGGGCCCATCAGAGTTTAGTAGACACATGCATATGAAACATACAAATTGAAATGGGCAATTATGCTTGAATTGAAGAAGAAAGAGAATCAAAGTACACTGTCACTATATATTGTTTATGAAAAACTGTGATAAATAAAGCATATTAATTTTCTACTAAGAGTATTTATAAGTCATTACTTGTGCGATCTGTTATAATGTGGAAATTACACATGATGGGGAATTTCAAAAATTACGTATCTACATAAAAGAGTTTTGATATAGAACTATTTTGTGTGGAGACGTTATTAATCATTTATGACTATAAATATTAATACATTTTAAACCATCTTTGAGTATTTGATCTGACTTTATAAATCCATAGGCCCTTTAATAAGATATTTATTACTTAGAACTTATAATATAGAGTAACTGAATTATCTAGATATGACAGTTAGAAAGAGGAGCCCAGAAAAGGTCTTACACCGGTACATTTTTTTTCTCTCAAGAGCCCTTCTTTGGTGTCTGAGGCTACCATGAAGTCGAGACAGTTGAATGTTTTCCCATGTCCACACTTAAAGGCGTTTACCTTTTATAGCAGCTCTATGAACTAAAAGTGTGGCTCATTTATTACTTGACACTCATTTTAGTCACCTTCTAGAGTGGACTATAGACTAAAAGTGTATCTCATTTATTTTAACAATCATTTTGTGAGTGTTACGGGGAGCAATTACTGAGTTAATTCTACATTTAGAGTCCTAAATTTTGGCTAAGTCAACTGTATTTAGAGTGAGGATCACTAACGAGTACCTGACATTAGACAGACTCGGGAATCAGTCACTATTATCCTGTAAAATTACTCATACACTTCATAATATGCCTCTTCTTCATCGGGATATTATTCAATAGCAATGCTATAAATCAAGTGACTGAACATTAATGAATAAATTTTCGATTATTAGTATATATATACCCTACTTTTTCTACTTTACTACATATAATTTATACAACGAAAATATAAAAATATTTAAATTACCTACTTCTTTTACATTGGATAAAACCTCTGAATTTTCCAAATAATCTACCTTCTAACGTGTCCAAATAAATTTCTACATGTAGTCGACTTTTTATAGAACATTTCTGTTTTCACCAGGCTAAATTCAATTTACCAGTCTCAAGCATAAAGAAATATTGAAGCTATTTCTGACAAATGTTTTCATAACAATTGTTCAGAGCAAACCTTGCATATGAAAGTTTTGCTAGCTTAATTTAAACCCAAGGCAAAAACAATGTTGGCTTTGCAGTTATTTCAAGCAGAGTTTTTAAACAATTTAACCAATGTTTTGAACGATATATAGCGATACATATGTTATATAAGTTGTGTTCTATGTTTTGACAGTTATTATAATCAGGAAGCAATAAAAACACTGATTATATTAAATTGTTGGTTAGTTGGATTAAGTGAAATGATGATTATCAAATGGTTTAATTCTGCACGTTAACGTTTCGAATTCTTCAGCCCACTATGGTACTATAGCTAATGTTTATGCATCGCTCGTCCGTGATGATTTAGTTTTGATAATTTCTGATAAGGAAGTGATGATGAAAGACATAATTGGGGTTGCAATTTATACAAGGGGATCTGCATTAGGCTGCATTAGGTCTTAGACGGGAGCCACTTGGGTGAAGCCTTGCAAAGAGAATTAATGAAGAGAACATCACATTAATATTCACGGAGGATTAGTCCTTATAGTCGAAGTAAACACTTGCAGCTTTGTCTCCGCCTCTATAGTGTCGTCTATTCCTCCTCTACGTATTCAGTAGCCATAAACAATTGAATAAAATGCCATAGCAATATCTCTTCACATTATTCATGAATTTAATACAATTGCATATTTATTACCTTTAGAAAAAAATCAATTAATAACAGTTCTCATTAATACTCGGGTAAAACGATAATACAAAGTCTCTGTACAAAAAAATTATTATCTATTTACTCTAGTATGGGTAAACATCACAAAATTATGGATTGTGATAAAGCTAAAGTTTATCGGGACTCGGTCAGTTTTTTAGGTCCAAATTAAACTATCATTGTCAACGTTTCGGTTATTATTTAAAACCTTTTTCATAGGCATACAAAACAGAGGAAATATAAGAAATAATTCAATGATTCAAAAATCAAACATATATAAAAGTGCAATTAGTTACAATTAAGAAATTATAATAGAAATTCGGACAATAGGTTAGTGAGAAAACTTACAGAAGTATAAGTTTTGAAACAGAAAAACTAAGTATTACGTTAAAAACTATTTTACAAAAAAAATGGTCTGTGGATATTAACACCAACTGTAGTTTGAATGAACACGTAACAATGAACTGAAATAAACAAGCAAGGTAACTAAATTTTCACCTGACAACCAAAAAGTCACTAACATAATTTTTCATCTGTCAACAATGTTTAACTTAACACACCCGAATAAATACTATTTAAATTTGAAATGTCACTTCTATAATTAACGGATGACTGATCCTTTCTGATATTAGTATTTGCAGAGTTTTCCTTCTCTGTTCATCCATTTCTTTGGCTATTGTTTTTATTTCATCAAAATCAAAATTATAGCCTTAATTAATACTGTGTGCTGCTGATTCAGTGGGATTAATTTTCTTTTTTCTTACAGGATAACTGTGCTGATAAGTCTTTTCCTTCAGAAAACGACTGGTTTCTCGATAATTCTCCATAAACCATAACTGGTTTCTTCAAAAGACACTTACCTTAAGTTAATTTAGCATTTTATAGCAAAAGAAAAGTGAAATCATTATTTTCAAATATAAAAGAGATGATTCCAAAGGAATTACAGAGTAATGTTATATATGCAATAAGTGCAAAGACTGTAACAAAGTTTATTATGAAGAAACCAGTCGTTTTTTAAGAAAAGGACTTACCAGCACAGTTTAACTTACCAGGCAATGAGAGTTTAATTTGAACCTGAAGAACTGACCGAGTCCCGATAAACTTTAATTTTGTATATATATATATATATATACTTAATAAACGGAAAAACGATCCAAACAAGACACAATAACAGTTCAAAATTGAGGATAGGGAGCACACAAAGTAGAGAAACACACTTAAAAACTCAAATTTTCGGGATATCCGTCTTCAGGAGAAAAGAGAAAGGGAGACCAAGCTCGTTGTAGACGCAATGACGCAATGAGCAGGTTACTAGCCGCTGTGTCTACAACGGGCTTGGTCTCCCTTTCTCTTTTCTCCTGAAGACGGATATCCCGAAATATGAGTTTGTAAGTCTGTTTTATTACTTTGTGTGCTACCTATCTTCAATTATAAACTGTTATTTATATATTAATATATTTTTTTTATTAAAAATTATGCCAATTTTAAATTATTCCTTAACTATGGAAAGGTCAGAAAAACTTAACTATCCATAGTCAGAAAACTTGAAAAATTAACCCGGAAAAGAACAAAAGTTAAAATTGGCATAATTTTTAATAAAACATGTTTGATTGAAGGTCTGCTTCCAAAATACACACACACACACACACACAACACACACACACACACACATATATATATATATGTCTTGTTAAATTGTATGCCTATTTTTAATTTGCAACTTTTCTACTGTCCCTCAATTTCTCTAATACACTTTCTCCATGTTTGTGATACAAGATAGATTAGTTGACCGATATTTTTATTTACATAGCCCACAAGTTTTGGTTCTCACTGACCATTATCAAGTATTATAGTTGTGTACAAAATCATAACTGAACTATACATAACTAAAATATAACTGAAGAACATTCAAAATTAAATAAACATTAAATATTACATTCTAACGTCTTATTTTTGTGGGAATATATATATATATATATATATATATATATTAATGTTCAAACCATTATAAGAAAAGGGAAAAGAAAGGTAAGATCTTTCAAACGTAACAAGCGGTCTTCGTCAGAGTCAAAATATAATACACAACATTAGGATAGAGTAGAGGAAGTAGATTTCAAGTTGAAATCTCTGATATTACGTCAAGAAACATAACTATGATTAACATTTTTATTATATTGTGAAATATTGTTAGGGCCGCATTAAAATCAAATTGCTATTCAGATATTTAATTTTACCTTCATTTTTTAGATTCTTGAGGTTTTTATATTACTTGTAGAGAAATAATGTTTGATAAATCAGATGTGGTTGGAATTAAATCAAATATTTCTTTAACGCATTTTCAAATACTTACTGCCAAATGATGAGTCACATAGATTCATTAACTTAAAATAAAACCATAGCACTTTTACATAATGACTTGGACTAGATAATAAGTTAACTGGTTAATAAATACATTTCTTATATTCAGGATTATTTATGTATAATAAAGTTTTGATATTATATTAATAACAGAATTTTATATTCAAATATAAAGTAATTTAAAAAGAAGAAAGTTTTAATTTAATGCTGATAAGCTGATAATGGATATGTCCTGACAAAATTGTTCCTGTTGTAAATTACGCAAATATAGATATATTTATGGAAAATTATGTTAGGTGCTTATTATTACAATATATTAGGTCATTCCTAACAGATTGAATTGCAGCTAAATTATATTGAAGTATTACCCAATGAGGAGCTTAGACACCTGGGGCATTCCAGATTCAGTAATCTAGGTTCCTGATATAGAATAGATAGACATCCTAATGTCACTCAAAAATTATGAAATCTCTAGTTCAAAAGATAAAATAAATAGATTGATTTAGTCTTTCATATAAGTACATACGTATGTGTCTTGTCAATTTTATTAGTGTTTTGTTTCTATAAAAAAATATATTTTTTTGTGTATTTATTATATTTAATATTATAATTGTGTTTTTAATAGAAATTATAAATTAAATTTCTATGTTTACTGAAATCATGATGATATGTACGTTATTACCCTAGATTATTCGCGTAGGTAATTTGCCTTTTTTTTTCTTTTTTTTTTTGTTGAGAACGTATAACTGTACCAAGTCTGCATGAATTGGAAGTGTTTGTTCAAAGTTCATCCTTGAATTAACTTATGTAAGGTAATATTTAAGTTACTTTACCTGTGTACATATTATCTGTGTAGAATTAACCAGGTAATTTAGCCTTCCGTTGGTTGATGTAAGTAATAAATGGCGAGTGAGGCACGCTTTTAGTCCCTAGAATCATCATGATATCGATGATCGAAACATATATATATATGACCATTTGAAACAAATCTATATACTTATAAAACTCTTATGTTTTTTGTTTGAATTTTTCCACACAAGTGAAAATTGGAATACCTATTAATTCCAGTTTATGCCGGATCATTCAAATAAATATTAAAGAAAACAATGGGTAATGTATTACTTTGCTAATAATGGCATTAAAAATTCTCTCAACATAAGTCAAGTAAAATTAATGACTCCAGATGTAAAATCTATTTAAGTGATACAATAATCCTGACGAGTTTTTCAACGAAAGATCTCAGGTCCATTTTTGGAAATCTTATTGTTGCTTAGACAATGTTTTTTTTTATTTCACGTATTTACTGTTAATTCTTCTTATATATATATATATATATATAATTAAATAAATTAAAGTACAGTATTCATAGGAAGTTAACCAATGTTTCATCTTATGTTCATTTCTTCTCGGCTCATCCACTTAAAACTAAAAAGTCAGTTTTTAGTAGCATGTTCTTAAGAGCTTTCAAAATTTGCAGTGAGGAATTTTTAGATGAAGAAATCAAAAATATTTACAAAATTGCAGATTCTTTAATGTATCCAAAAAGGTTAATCGACAATATCATAAAAAAGGTGAAACAATCCATGATATTAAAAAATGAAGAACAGTTCACAAGAAGGAATTTGTTAGTCATTCCATACAGTCCTTGTTTGAAAGATATGCCTTCATTTATGAAAAATTGGACGTTTCTGTTGTGTTCAGTAATGATGGTAACTTGTTTAACAGACTTGTCAATAATAAGCCAAAAAGAAAGGACTGTTGTGTATACAGGATACTATGTACTGACTGTGAAATGTCTTACATTGGACAGACGAGCAAAGGTCTTCTTACAAGGATAAAACAACACAAATATTCTATCAGAAGAAAAAACGAAAAGAGTGCCTTGTTCATGCACATAAGAAACAGTAATCATGTGATTAACTGGAATGAAGCAAATGAATTAATATATGTGTCTTCAGAAAGAAGAAGAAATATTGTGGAAAGTGCGCTCATAAAGGACTTTTATGAGAAGTTGATGAACAATAGCCTAGGACTCTACAAATTAGATGAAGTTTTGATTAACGGGATAATTAAACAGATGAAGACTTCATCATTAAACACATTCAGGGTTGCCATCAATTCTGGAAATTTCAATCAGCCAAGTTAACAAGTATTTATTGTTTTTTTTTGTTCACTTGCTCTCTGACGATGTGTTAACGAAAGGCCTTAGAGCATTGTTTCAAAAATTGTTTTCATTGTGGTAAATTAATCCATATATGTATATATACAAAATTATTCGTCAGGAATTGGTCAGTTTTCCAGGTTCAAATTAAACTTTCAAAGCTAACGTTTTGATTTAACAATGGTATTTGGAGCTTAAGAATTAAACAGATGTATGAAATTCCGAAAGTATATATAATAAACTATTAAAATAGCGGTTTAAAATGAATAATTTAGGAATATAAACTTGAACACAAATGTCATCTTAAATACAAATGTTTTAAGGTAATATTATAAGGACACATTCCTACCATTAATGTTACTTCTTGTTGGGTAAAATATGTCAATTTACAGGTGTTATTAGTTTTAAACATGATTTATTGTTTATATACATCTTCAATTGATGTTTTATTTATTCATGTAATAAAATAAATGATTTTTTACTTTTAAATGATTTTTTGTTTTATTAAATATACTTCTTGTGTATGTATACTATATCAAATAATTGAACCATATGAGAATATTTGTTTTCTTGACTTAATAACAAGAAATAGCAATAACAGTTATTCCTTTCAATCACATTCAGTGAATGTATATTAACTGTTGCTATAACTTATTAACACAGTGTGACACAAAGGGTCACAGGTCGGCTAGTAAAATCATAAAAACATGTGTTATTTTCTAATTTAAAGTGAAACCGGTCCTATATGTGTGTCGTGATATGAACACTTTCATCTTATTATATTGAATTAGAATGAGACCCGAGAACGACTGCTATTGTGTCCTCAGAAAGAAGTAATTTCTGAAGATGAATACATGAAGATCTATCTGTTAAACTACCAATGCACAATACTAGATGAAACATAAGTGAATTGTAAGAATTAATGTTGTTAAACGTCAGGAAGAGTTGGAATTTCCAAAACAAAAAAAACAGTTGCTTATCGTAACGAAATTGTTATAAAATAAGAAAAGACAGATCGGAAGTTGTTTCCGTTCAGGGAATCGTAATCCATTCATCAGAAGGGTGGAGGCTTAATGGGCTCCATGTTGGAACATAAACAAGCCATTGGGATGGCCTCTCCACTGTCGCATTTGGCTTGAAGCGAAATTAATTGCAATTCTAAAAAGAAAAAAATTGCTTTTGACATTGAAAAACGAGCTTCCCTAATGTGAAATAAATTTGGCAGAAAAATGAATGCCGACCGTTTAGTCAATTTGCCACCATTAAATATTGGCTTTTTTTTTTCGGTGTGTCTTGAGGGAAATAGAAAGGGGTAGGAGAGAAAAAACTGAAATTTGTTTTGTTCTTATCTTTTTGAATTGGCTGAGATCCGAGGGAGTGGATAATGGAGTTAGGGGAGGACATTAGGACCTCAAGGGTGGCTTATCCGAGCGTCAAACGTGCAGACCTGCGGGTTCCCACTGTCCCACGAGGGCCTTTACTCTCGCATCGTAATCATCTCCCATCATGCTAATCACTTTTGTATTCATGACCCAAATTTAACCAGAATTAAGTTTTATATTATCATGGCAATTTTTAAAAAAATTACTTTATATATCCAATTTTTAGCTATTTTTAGTCTTATACATTAGTTATATCAAAGTTAAGCCATACGACAGCTGCATGTTTTTCACAAATATTTCTATGCCATTTTTCTCATAAATGAAACCACAAAGGATTGGCAAGCAATGTTTCACCAATGGAACTTAATCGATTTAATTATGGTATGCCACACTACAGCGTAACAGAGCCTTCTGAAAATCAAATTAAAACTTCTTATCTACCCAAAGCATTCTTTACTTAAAATCATTTTACAAAATATTACCATTTAGCACATGATAAAATTTTATTGAACCCTTCGTTATTAAGGGCTGAGAATTGCTCGTTCACAAAACTATTAAGGCTGAATAGATAGTACAGCCTCAACTCTGGGAAACAGTTTTTCTATGGTGTCAAATACGCAATATATTCATATGCTCAAATTAAATTAAAATCAACTAACAATACCTACTTGCTACGCCTGTGTGTTCTCAAAATAAATTCTTTTTTGATGTCTGTGAAGTTAGCAAAATACAGCTTAAAGCCCTAAAACATCGCATCTGTTTTATCTTTTTTTAGCTGTTTCTTTTGCTTCTAAATTATCAATCTATTTGGAGTCTATTTTTTAAGTTAGGCATACACAAATCTAGTGTTAAAGTGTCAGCTCGCTATGTCTCATGGTGGCTGAGTTTACTTGTGACAAACGTTTTTGCTTTAAACGTCCATAACTTCACTTCTACGTTCAATTTCCAATCAATTCAGAGCCTATATTTTAATTTAGACATACACACCTCCACTGTAAAAGTTTCAGCTTGATATGTGTTCTGGTGTCTGAGTTTACTTATGACAAAATTTTGCGGACAAACCGACAGAAATTTTTCTAAGGGTGAATTTGGTTTTTCCAATGTATGAAACGTAAAGAAAACTTAAAATGAGTCATTTCTGAGCAATGTACATACAAAATTATTATTTCATATATATAGATTGTTCAAAAATTTACAATAACAATGATATAGTTTCTATGTCAAGTGGTTAGCTGACATTCTAAGAAGATTTTTTCAAATTGTAAGCTTTTTATTTAATTTCTTTTGCAAGCAGTTATGAATACGAGTTATCATGCTGCAAACATAACTTATTTTGTGCAGATAAACAAACGTCATGTTGACTCTGACATTGTTGAATCAATGTCAGAGTCAACAATATATTTAATTTGAAGGTATTACAGTGATTTAGAGTCTGGAAGTCTATAGTTCAATAAATATTAGTTCAAAGGAGTCTGGAGTCTGCAACGGAAACTAAAATAAATTTTCATACATATGTGTTTAGAGGTATTCAAACTTGTCCTAAAACAATATCAATATTAGCTTTAAAAAATAATAAGATTCACGTATACAAACCAAAACCTTGCTTTCAGATTTCAGTCTGAAAAATTTTTATAATACATTATCTCGTAAATATTATTATACCTTTGGTTTACCCTTTGATTAAATTCAGTTTTCTCAACTTATATTTGGTTTTATAAATGAATTTTTGAAAGCCTCTAAAATATTTTACGTCATTAACAATTATGTTAGTTATTTCTTTTTGCTCGTAACATATTATTGGTGTACATTTGTGAATTACAACATCATTAAAATCTTAGAAACATTGTTGAAGATGTCACTTCTAGTATCACTGAAGGGAAAGTAAGAAGACTTTAAATTAAAACCATTTTTTAATGTATTGACAACGAGTAAAATTACAGAAATATATATATTTTTTGTAAAATGATTTAGAGGAGAAATACTTAAGAATGCCTTTGACAGTGTTTAATAAACGAAATTGGAGTTGGGGAGGAAAAAAAAGAGAGTAATGTATTATTATAGTGTGATAAAATAACTAATTAAGAATATTTTTAGTGTTATACCAGAGAGGGATAATACAGAATCGAGTTTAACCGACATAAAACTTATTATAAAAGAAAAAAATAATAGGAAAGATTGTATTATTAATGGTGTAGGCAACGTCATATAAATATAAGTTTCATACGGTTTAGACGGCTGGTTTTCATCTAATTCAGAAAACCTTTCCCCTTGAATAACCTTCCTCACTCCAAATCTATTCACCTATGACACTATATGGCATTATAGGAACCCAATTTTTTGCATTTTTATGATTATTAAATATTATTAAGGATTAGAATTTTTATTTATCTAAAAACCTGTCCTTTATCCATAAGCATTGATTAATGTGAGAATATGAAGAAAAGCATAGATGTTAGAATATCAACTCACTATGGGGTAAAGGTTATTGAAGTGTAATGGTTTTTGAAGTAGTTGGCTCCCGGCCGCGTAATACTTAAGAAGCAAATAATAAAATGGGTGTGACAGATGAGTTTAGGTTGTGGTGATTGTGTACAAAACAAAGAAGGTTTATTCCCCAATCCCTGTGTAGAAGGGACAGACACCGGTTTGGTGTGATAATAAGATTGAAAGTGTTCTTGCAGAGAGAAGGAGCGGAGAAGAGGAAGCGTTAAAGTGAGATAATATTGAGACAGTGTGAGTCTCACTTATCTGACGTGATAAGTTCCCTTTAAAGATTCCTCCTCTTGTTGACTTAAATAAGAATTTGATTGTGATACTTTGATGTAGCTTGACGTTAGTATTTATCTTTGTTCTAATACCTAAATAGTAGTTGTGTACTTTTTTTTTTTTTTTTTTTTATTTTACATAGTCAAAACAATGCAAATGTACATTACCAGTGACAATGATGAAGGAAATATATACATTACACATGGAGGCAGGAGGGAAGAAATAATTCAGTAATTATACTTCCTGGCGTGAGAAATATGTTATGAAACTTAGATTAAATTTACAAGTCACTAGAGTAATTCACACTAATAAGTCTCTTGGCCAGTTTCTCTTCAGGCGCCTTTGGGGATTTCCTGGGATATTTGTTGAGGAGATGTTTTGGACTAAGGGATTGTTATTGCTACAAAGATTTTTATGGAAGGCTTTGTAGCGAGATATTGCTACTTGATGAACTGTTAAAATCCTGAGGTCTGAATAGATTGTTTGATTTGGTATGTAAAAAGGACAATGAAGAATTTTTCTAAGAATTTTTGACTGAAGAGCTTGTATCCTCTGGGCATTGCTAGATTTTGTTGCTCCCCATATTTCAATTCCGTAAGTCCAAATAGGCATAATCATAGATTTATATAGTAATAGTTTATTGACAGTAGTTAATTTTGAACGATTATCAAGTAAGTGAATTAAAAGTCTATATCGTCTGTTTAGTTCTGTTCTTTTCATTTTGGTATGGGGAGCCCAAGTAAGACGTCTGTCAAGGTGCAGTCCTAAGTATTTGGTGGTTGTAGCTTGAGGGATCGGAATATGGTTAAGGAAGACTGGAGAACACGCATCTGGCCGCAACGTGAATGTTACGTGAACACTTTTCTGTTCGTTAATGTGTATTCTCCAACACTTCAGCCATGACTCTATAACGTTTAAGTGTTGCTGGATATAGTAGGATGCTAGCTCAGGACTGTCATTTGTGCAAAGGATTGCCTTGTCGTCAGCAAATGTGGCTAAGACTGTATGGGGAGATTCTGGAATGTCGGAGGTGTATATGGAGTATAGCACTGGTCCAAGTATGCTTCCTTGCGGAACTCCTGCCTTAATATGAATAACTGGAGAAAGACAAGAGCCTTCTATTACTTGACTAAAGCGGTGGTTGAGGTAGGACTGCATTATAAGGTAGTAAGTATGTGGGAGTATTTTTTTGAGCTTCCAAAGCAACCCAGCATGCCAAATCCTGTCAAAGGCTTCCGCCTCATCAAGAAAGACAGCTGAGCAGTATTGTTTCTTCTCAAGAGTAGAGGAAATGACATCAACTATACGGTGGCATTGTTGAATTGTAGAGTGTTGAGATCGAAACCCGAATTGGTGAGAGGGTATTAAATTTTTCGATTCTAAAATGGGACGAAGTCTTCGAAGAAATAATTTTTCAAAGATTTTGGCCATGGTTGGTAGTAAACTAATTGGGCGGTATGACGTACATAGTTGTGGAGACTTATGGGGCTTTGGGATCATGCGAATAATAGAAAATTTCCACAGAATGGGGAAATAGGTTGTTCGTAAGATAGAGTTGTATATATATGTAAGGAAAATTATGACCTTACGGGGAAGTTGTTTGATTATTTCGTTTGTTATAAGGTCATAACCGGGAGATTTTTTTGATGGTAGTTTTTTAATTATAAAAGAGACTTCATTTGGGAAGAATGACTTGGGTGGAAGAGAGAGCTGTAAAGGGGCTACAAGTTCATCAGTTACTTTTGCTGTAGTATCAGGGTCTTCTATATTTGAATTGGGAATGAAAAGGGTTTCAAGGTGTTTGGAGAAGACTGTGGCCTTCTCATAGTCGCTTTTTGCCCAGGTATCGTCGCCAGTAAGGATCGGAGTACTAATTTTTTTATGGGACAGTATTCGTCTAGTGGCAGTCCATAGTGACTTGTCTTCGGGTTTCAGCGCTTCAGTATATTTTTGGAAAAGACAATTTCGATATTGCTTCAAGTCTCGAGTTAGTTGGTTTTGTAATCTGTTAAATGTTTGTTTGTCAGATGGGTATCGACTTCTCTGCCATTTGGCTCTTGCTCGTCGTTTAGCTTGGATTAATTCCCTGAGGTATGTTGGTAGGTATGTAGTGTGCTTTTTTGGTCTGGATGGGACTTTAGCATTATTTATACAAGCATGTATATCCTGAGTTAATTTACTAATTGCGTCATCTATTTCACGTGATGTCTTGAGGCGTACTTTAAGGTCAGTCTGTCGTTCAATTTCGGCTCTAAATTTTTCCCAGTCAATATGTCCGTTGAGTAGAGTTTGATTATTAATAATTTTCATAGGATGAATAGATAATGATAGAAGTACGGGTGAATGGTCAGAGGAAAGGTCTGGGAGAGTTGTGATGTAAGGGTTTAGTTTTGAGATGGGTGAAGTGACAAATATATCAAGCAGGTCAGGTTTTTTGACTGTGGAAGAAGGCCAATATGTAGGAGTTCCAGGACTTAGGACAGTATAAGATGAGTTGAGAAGAGATTTACGGAGAATAGAACCCCGAGGTGTGGTTACTCGACATCCCCATGACTGGTGTTTACAATTGAAATCCCCTCCACAAATAAATTTAGGTGAAAGGTGTTGAAAGATATTTGAAAGGTCACTTTGGGTTATACGTTTGTTTGGAGGGCAATATATTGAAGAGACATTGTAGTTGTATGGATGTGACTCAAGGCAGATTGTGCATACTTGCATGGCAGGTGTGGATACAGAAGGTAGGATGTGGTGTTTGAGAGACCTCCGTACAAGCACAGCTACTCCACCATGGGCAGTGTTATCAGGATGGTCAGTGCGATATGTGATGTAGTCAGTTAGTTTAAAATATGACCTGGACGTAAAGTGGGTTTCTGTCAGTAGTTCAATGTCAATTTTCTTGTCATGTAGTACAATGTCGAGTTCTTGTCTGTGTTGAGTAAGTCCGTTGGCATTCCAGAGGAGGATAGTTAAAGATTGCTTGGTTGGGGAGGTGTTCATTTGGTAGCAACAGCAGGAACAAGACTGGTTATGACTGTGGTGAGAAGGGAGATAAGTGGAGTGATAGTTGACTTTAGTTCATTTAAAAAGGATGTAAGAAGGACTGTGAAATCGGAGGAAGGTGTGGGAGGAGGAATGAAGGTAGGCATTTTGTGAGGTACTTGCTGTGGTTCAGATGATGTGGCTCCTGCTGCAACGACATTAGCATAGCTAACGTTCTTGACGACTGGGTTCGTAGAAATACCAGTAGTTCTTGTCTTTTGACTCTCAGTTGAGTCAACATTTCGCCTCAGCTTCTTCTGTATGTTTTTGTGGATTTCACATCCTCTGTAACTTGCAGGATGACAGCCTTCACAAAGGGCACACTTCGCCGGCTCATCTCTTGACTTCATACAATCCTCTGTTCTATGCTGACCTGCGCATTTCACACAACGAGGTGCTAGATTACAATAAGTTTTGGTGTGACCATAACGCTGGCACCTTTTGCACTGAGGTATTTCTTTTCGTTTATATGGCTCTTCCACAATAACTTTGGTATGGAACAAGGAAGTCATTTCAAAGATATCTTTATTATTATGGCTTGGTTCTAGATCTACAAAAAAGAGAGACATAGGCTGCTTCGTCACATTGTGAAGAACATTAGTAATATTTCGTACATTATGTCCTAAGTCTTTTAGTTCATCGTGGATTGTCTGTATTGGAGTGGAGTGGTGAATATTTCTTATTACTACTCTAAACGCTTTGTCTTGTTTAAGCTGGTACGTGTGAAAGGGGATGTTTAGCATTCTAAAATGACAGTTGATTTTGCGGTATCCCTCTGCTTCTTTTGGATATATTGCAACATCACTTGCTCTTGATTTACAAGCGAAATTACCTTTACCGACCAGTTCAGTAAGAGTTCTTATAAGATCTGGGAAATTTGTCACCGATTTTAAATATATGGGAGGTGGGGGTGGAAGTCTTGAAGTAGATTCTTCTTTTGACATTTCCGTTGACAGAACAGAAAACTTGTTAGGAGATAAGAATGATGGAACAGACACATTTGAATCAAGGTTAGCACCGCTCGTGGATGGTACACTAACCTTGGGAAGTTGTTTGGCACTCAAATTTAGATCTGATTGTAAAGCAACAGCCACTTTTTTATTTTTTTGGTGGGGAATGTGTCTGTGAACGACTACGTCTCTTTTTCATGTTATACTAGTAATTAAGCACAACTGAATTGAATTACCTTTGACAGGGCTCTCCGAAGATTAATTTAAACAGGTCTTGTTGAATGAATTTTGTTGAGACAATAAGCCAAAGGAATAAAACTTCTTTACAAGTATATGTTTGAAGGCAGCACAGCAGGTAGGCAGAGCAGGCACAGATGTCAATAGAGCAAAAAGTCGCCTTTCTCGCATCCGCTACCGATGGTAATAATTGTGCTTATAAAACAGACACTTTTATGTCGGAAAGACTAACTCACAAATCTTAAGATTTAAAATCGAATAAATTAAAGACGTTTTATCACGGAGCAATGTTTTTTGGTGTTTTCACTAACAACTGTGCACCAGCTGATCGTAGTTGTGTACTAAAAAAGAAATACTATTGATCATTAAATCATTTCGTCACAAATACCGTCTAGGATGGAAGATAGTGGTTGATATTAGACCATCGTACTCTTGACACTACACAGAGAATAGATTTGGTTAGATGCATACATGTTGTTACTATCACTGAGGTTAGTATGATTAATATTAGAGACAGAATAGACCGTCTTACCTCGAATAATATTGCTGGAGTTGTCCGACCACATCTTTGACAGGAACTGGTCTAACTAGCCATTGTAACCCAGTTTTTTTTTGAAGATGGGTAGGACCCGAAACCAGTTAGAAAACTCCAGCAGTATTATACGAGGTATAACAGTTTATTCTGTTTTAATGGTTCTTAATTGGGTTTCGTTAGATTGAGTCCCACTAGAGAACTTACATAGGCCAATGATAGACCCTTTGTGATACCAATTAATAAACACTCTACATTGAGAGTTTAACTCCTGACTAACTCAAGTGTATTTAGTGTAAGAAACTTAAACGACTACATGTTATCGTACATGCTTGGTACCAACAGCTTAACTCCTCTACGAGAGACGACGTATTCAATTTTTGTTTCACATCTCCCGTGAATAAATCGAGAGTAGATATGTTTAAACTGTGTTAGCATATATATCCACTAAATGGTGTTCGCATATAAGCTCACTAACAGTGAAACCAAAATTTTGCAAACATATAAGCTTACCAACAGTATAGCTGAATAACTAGAATCATACAGGCTTTGCATGACAGAGTAACGTCCTGTCTAAGAGTTGATGTGCTCAGATTTATATACCTCTCGCGTGAATAAATCGAGAGTCAGAGTGAGTATTGAACCCTGGACCTACCAATCTAATTAGGAGCTCGTTGCCATCTAGCTAACCTAGCTCCAACTGATCGGACTATCTGTCACTCTGATTTTTTGGAGGCACTGTTATAATGTTCAAAGTTTGGTTTTTCGATGCAGCAAAAATCCATAAAACCGCGATTCCTCTGAGACCTAGACACTTCTACATCATCTCTCAAATGGTATCCTGCATTGTTTTACCTGTTTACAATGAACCACCTATTTATCTAGCTCATAATCTCTTATAAACAGAGGGTATCACAATCTAAAGATGTTTGAGTCTTCTCTATGCTGAAGCAAATACCTTCTTTTGAACTCTACGAGAGAATCCAATAAGAAATGTTGTTATGCTTCTTGTTTAGAAGTCTACCGAAGCAAAGCCACCCAAAGAGAATGTACTCAGACCATCAAACTTTCTGCACAGGCACTGCAGTCTTATTAGAATATCAGTGTCCTAAGATAGCCTTTAGAATATTCATAAACACTAGATTACCAATGATTGACAAAAAAATTTCTATACAACTCTACATTAATAAATTGATAAATAAAAATTCCAGGATTCTAGGAAATAGTATGTTGTAAAGAATTAACTCAATATTACTACAAGTTGCATTACTTTTAAAAATGTTCTTGTTATTTTGTTGAAAAATGAGAATTTTTTCCCCACTAATGAGTTTTCGAGTAGCAAATTCAAGCGGAATTAAATCCTTTTTAAGAGTACACAGACAAAATGCTTCCAATTAAAACATTGGATCTGATATTGTTCTAAAAGTTCTTAAAACTGAAATATGAACTTTTTGAGTTATCTATGTACAAAACTTATTAGAAATTTACTCATTATTTTATGTTTCAGTCATAAAAATGAAAAAAAAACAACCTACTGTTATTAAAGCAGAATGAATGAAAACAGTAATTAAGAATATAACTTAATATTGTTGTAAGAATAATAAAAAAAAATATAGTTAATGGGTTAGTTCCACTGAGGTTAGTAACATTAGAATTAGTAGTAATACTGTCCATCATACCTCGTAAATTCTCAGAAAAACTCGACCGGTTTCGGGTCCGTCCGGATCCCATCTTTAATTAAGAGTAACTAACTGATTGTGTATTTAATTTTCCTATATAACACAATGGACTTACAACGGACGGGACAAAAAGGACAACGAATGAACATACGAGAAGAAATAGAAATATACAAACACAAAATGACCGACAATATAATCAATGAACAAACAAACCACCAAACAGACATTTTAACAAAATCTCTAATAACATATAAAAGATGGCACAAAGAACTCAAAATAGATAATGAAACAAGAAATAAAAGGAAAAAAATATAACAAATAAAAAAAAATTAACAACACAGACAACACTGATTCCACAATGTAGATGACAAGTGTAGGTAGGTTATAGGAAAATGAAATACACAGTCAGTTAGTCGATACTTTTCCGGTCGAGCTTTTCTGAGAATTTACAAGGTATGACGGACAGTATTATTACTAATACTAAAAAAAAATATGTTGTAACAAAAAAATCAAATACATTTTGTAGATAGATCAAATTTTATTAACTATTGTATTCCATATAACTTGATAGGGCTTTCCATTTTCACACAGTACACATTAATTATTTCAGTAATGCTTTACCTCTTGTTATAATAAAAAAAAAAAACATTTTTTGAAGTTGAAGTTCATTAGGAAATTTAAATATATATATATATTGTTCACGAAAAAGTAATATTTTAAATGTCCTTAATATTCGTTAGTCTATGAATTCAGTTTATTATTGAATGCTTTTCATTTTTAAAGTAATTTTATTAAAATAATGTGCTAAAGAAAATATTTATTACATCATTATGTCTTTATTCTTAATTATTAACATAGTATTATAATACACTATAGGATTAAGATTAAATAATGGAAACTTAAGAAATAATTGAATATGTAACACCAACTGTGACCCCAATATTTGATATTGCCTGCAACTGGAACGTATATATTGGAATATAACAATATACGTGAACATTGATGTTAGATTAAAGTAAATGCAAGTATTAGTTTAAAGGTCCAGAGTAGCTCAGTGTCTTGTACACTCGCATCTGGACTGGTGGTTTCTGGTTTTGATTCTAAGTCTTGCCCTCGTTTTTTTTTTTGCCCAAACCTGAAAATATCGGAGCACGTTGTCACTCGAAGAAGATGTTAAATAGTCAGTCCCTTACCTGTACGATATCAGTACACTTGTGTTAGCAACATTTAGGTATGACAATCAATTTGGAAGATGAAATATTCCCTTTGCCTTCAAAGTCAGAGGTGCAATCTCCAAACAAACCTTACACCAATAAACAAAATAAAGACATTAAAAAGTCTCATAACATATCAATTAGTTTTATTTTTTTTTATTTTATTGATTTGTGTTATTGTTTGGTTGTTTTCTTGTTGTTGTTGTTGTATAATCAGTATTTATAAACTACCAGCAATTTCTGGGTTTATGAAAAATTTTAAAAATTATTTCCTTTATACGATTATTTTTTTTAAATTACGGCATCTATATTTTGTCAGTAATGATATAATAATATTCTGTCATCATCAAATGAATTGGAATATATTTGAAACTAAAAGAATAAGTTCAAACATATTAATTCAATATCGGTTACTTTTTAGTCGAAATTTCTATCTAATGAATCCGCTCCTTATTATGTTTCTATTCTCTTTCTGGTTTGTTGTTGTTATAATATTTACAAAGAATCAAAATAATAAATATTTCATTTATGATCAGAAGAAAGCTCGTATAGAAAATTAGCATGATTTGTCATTCAAGAGAAAGAAACAATGTTATTCAACTCTCAATTAAATTTAGAAAAATTGCAGAATAGTTATTTCAAACATTTTATCTATTATTTAGTCTATTGAAGCCTTATTACTGGTTGTTTCAACATAATATAATAAATTTAATAAATAATATATATATTAGATATATTTATCATTTTTATGATTATATTAATTAAATATTTAAAAAAATATTTATTTCTTAAATATATTGATAACGATGCATTAAATATTGAATTTTTTATATTAATACTTTACATATATAATTTAAAGTTGATCTTAAAATAGTCGAGGCTTTCTTAGTTTTCTTTCTAATAAGGATCCCTTCTTTGCAACAATGGTTTTTATTTTATTTTATTTTTTTTTTTTGGCTCCTTCCCAAAAGTGCGATGGAATTTAAGGCTTTTGGGGCTGGTTCAAGAATCGATTGTCGTTGTAAAGAATAGATCAGTTATCGACTGTGATAAATGAAACACATGGGAATACCTTAATCAATATTCTTTGTTTAATAGTTTCCTCTTAAATTGTTAATAGTTTATATATATATATAATATATATATATATATATATATATATAAAGATTTCACATAAAAACGTGAAATAACAATCAATGATCAAACCACAATAAGAAATGGGAAAACAAGACTAAGATCTTTCAACCGTAACAAGCGGTCTTCGTCAGTTGGGTTTTTGACTCTGACGAAGACCGCTTGTTACGGTTGAAAGATCTTAGTCTTGTTTTCCCATTTCTTATTGTGGTTTGATCATATATATATATTCGTTAAAATGGTGACCAATAGGAGAGTAGAGTTTGTAGGTCCATGCGTGTGGTCCCAGTTACCGGCTGTCTAGCGAAGCCTGCGTTATTCCATCATTGGGTATAGAGGTTGCACGGGGTCCCTCTGTGAAATAAGATTATTGTCAGAAAATATGAGCCTAACTTTACAGTGAACTTTGCCAGTTCAAATGACTGAGTCGCCGCTCTGCCTTCCCTGCGGGAATCTTCGCCTCTTCGCCTCCTGATGACGACGATGGTCAAAATATAGAAGTGAGTTATTCTTGTGTCTATCTGTGTGCTATCTTTTTTTTAATTGGATTTTATTTAAAAGTCCGTTGGACCGTTTCATTTAGTTACTATATATATATATATATATATATATATATATATATATATATATATATATATAAACTAAACTAATCTTTATCGGGATTCGGTCAGTTCTTCAGGTTCAGATTAAACTCTCATTGCCAACGTTTCGGTCTTTATTTAAAACCTTTTTCATAGGTAGAAGTATACATTTTGAATCAGAAAAACTAAGTATTACATTACAAATTATTTTACTAAGACCGGAACGTTGACAATGAGAGATTAATTTGAACCTGAAGAACTGACCGAGTCCCGATAAACTTTAGTTTTGTTTCTATTCCACGGTCGATACTTTTATCAATATATATATATTAGAAACTTGTTTGCATGAAGGATTGCTACCAACCTTCACTAATATATATATATATATATTATATAGATATATATATTTATATATGTCAGTCGTTGTCAGCCTTCAGAGCGACTCATTTCTATCATCCTGATGACAAGTCTATCAAAATATGGTAGTGAATTTCTGTTTCATTTCTGTATGTTCTTTTTATCAATATATTTTACATATAGATTGGTAACAAAATTTTACAAAACACATGAAATAACAATCAACTTTGAAACCACAATATGAAATGAGAAAAAAGACTAAGATCTTTCGACCGTCGTCTTCGCCAGATTCAAAAACCCAACAATTTTTAGTAATTCGTATACCTTAGTGATATTGTCGTTGATATTAAAGTTTTTAAATAGATCAGTTTTGGTTTGATCATTAATATATATTGGTGTATGATGGCAGCAGGTCTTCTCCCAAACAAGTATTATTGAAGTTAGCAGCAGCTTCTGCATTTAATAATTTCTTACTGATGTCTTGTAGTTTCCTGACTAGTTTGTTTTCCTGACTAAAAATTAAATACACAAGTTTTCAGCTCACATTAGCCATCATATATACATATACATATACGTATATGTATATACGTACATATATATACATATACGTTTATATATACGTACGTATATATATATATATATATATATATCATACATATATATACATATATAAAGCACACTTACAGTCTCTAATTTTCGGTTTAACCATTATCAGGAGATATAAGATGGGGACACCAAGCGCACTTACGAAGCGTAATATATTAAAATATAAACAACAAATAATTATCCTATAATAAAAGTGTTAGTCTGTGAAGTAACATATCGTTTAGTTTTCAGTAGAAATGTTAAATTAAACACATGAAATAATAAACACTTTAATATATCCAGCTAACTATAACCTATTTATTTAGGAGATTAACTTTTTTATGTCTTCAATATCATATTGTGATATTGCAGTTTTATTCTGTTGAAACCTAATTGTAAACTAGTTTTATGTCTCAATTTTCTAGTAGATGCATATTGTAGAGGAAATGCATAAAATAACAGTAAATTTTTTTATTCCTTTTTTAAGTATATTTTTAGTCCAGTTAGAAAAAGTAATAACTGTTTTAATTATAAATAAATTTACTAGAAGATTAAAGAATATTGAGAATTTCTAAATAACGAAAATTTTGTTAAAAAAAAAGATTAAATTTACATAAAAACTTCTCAATATAATGTAATATACCTTCATTTAAGTTATAATTCAAACAATATTAAATAAAAAGGTAATAAGGACTTAGGCATTCGATGCATATATCTAGGCTTAGTGGCTAATCTCCACTGAGCTTATTTGAAAGACTTCCTCCTCAAATTTCGCGCAAATATTTGCACGGTGAGTAAAGATTCTTAAGACCGATTGCAGGCAATTCAAATATCTAATTTAAACGTTAGTTTCCTTCAAAATTGATCTTTGGTTTAATCATGGTTTAAAATCAATTTCTCAAGCTACCTTCCTCTCTCTCTTACTAATTTACTTAAATTATAATCATTTTACATTTTCAACTCATTTTCTATTAAAATTATTAACTATTCAATATATTTTACATTAGAATAATTAAAAAAGTCAATAAGAAGGCAACTTTAAAGTTTATATTGAATTAATAAAAAAAAAATAAATGACCGAATTTGTGTCGTTTTGAGTTTTAATTAGAGCAGTAATCCTTTTACCAACCCTTTTTTATCCCATACTTCTAAAAAAAAATTTATTCATACCTCACAACCTTTGAACTTTATATTATACTCAAAACAAAAAGATCAAACATGCTGTAAAATAGAGAAAGTTTACTTAAAAAAAGTAGTAATTTCCTTGAAAATGTGTGAGATACTATAATCCTCAAAGTTTATATAAAATAACAAAAACGATATTCAAGAATATAGTAAAACTACACAAGAAACAAGTTTTTGCAAATTATAGTAATATTTTTAATAATAATAAACTATATTCACAAAGAGAACACTCAAATGACACTATTAATATTAAAATATTTTTATGCTAATTCAAGTTGATTTGAAGAAGGTAGTTTGTAAATCGAATTAATTCTAGTTGAATGATATAATGTCTTTCTCTACTGTATTTTGGTACTCAATATAAGTTGAACTGTTTTAAACAAGAATTATTATGAAATAATTTTATCTAAATGAAGCATATTTGTACTGTCTTATTTATCTGTCATAACTTCCATAGTTAATGCTAAGATCTGTAAACAATGACCTTTAAAAAAGAAAACTATCAGAAAACACTTTTCAGTTAATAATAATAAATAAAAAACAATTTAAATGAAAATGTGATGAAATAAAGATTAGACTAACAACTGTGTGGGTATATTATGTGAAAGAGCTTCAGGAATTCTTCAAGATGGAACTATACAATTAGGAAATAAGAATTACAGCTTAAGCAAGTAGAATATATCAATTACATTTCAGACACGGCAATATTATGCTTAAAACTCATGTTATTATATATGTTGTACCATATTATAAAAGACCATTAAAAACATTTTTGTTTAAAGTATTTTCTCGTATTTCTTTAAGCAATCTTATTTTAACAGTGGTAACATTTTCAAATTTGCCTTCAACAATTATAATAATATTTAAGTCAATAAATAAATTTGTTATCAGCAAGTTTGGTGTTTCAAAAAAATTTTATGAATATTTTTGGCAAAAAAATGTTAGTTTTATCCATTTATAGTTTTAGCAACTGAATTCCTGGAATTTTTGGTCACCCTTCCTTACCTTCGGTAAAACTTAGGGCATTTGGACCCTACTGGAATGTGTTCCTCTCTAATAATAAAGATCTTAGGAACACAAATCAATATAAGAATTATTTTTACTTATAAAAATATTTACTTTATTGTTTTTATTAATCTCTAGAATTATTTGATTCTTTTAAAAAAAAGTTAACCCAGTTGAAATATCAAACAATTATTTATTGAACAAATGTATATAAATTACTAAATTTATTACATTTTAAATAAAATTACTATTACATTGTAGTATTAGTAACATTGTAATAACTGTAGTAGAAGTAGTCGTTGTAAAAATGTAGTATTAATTGTAGTAACTACTTCATTGTTACTAAATGAGGCAATTTCGATTGTTATAAACTCAAATTTTCTGGCAATCCGTCTTCAGGAGAAAAGAGAAAGGGAGACCAAACACGTTGTAGACGCAACGGCAAGTAACCAACCCGGCAACCAAACTTCTTTTCTCCTGAAGACGGATTACCCGAAAATTTGAGTCTGTAAGTGTGTTTCCTTACTCTGTATGTTACTCTTGTTGAATTGTGGTATTGTGTCCAGTTTGGATCGTGTTTCGTTTTATTAAGTGAGGATATATATATATATATATATATATATATATATATATACACTTTAACACATAGAAAAGAACAAAGAAAGACACTACAGAACTCACTTCGATATTTCGACATCCGTCGTCATCGGGAAGAAGTGCAAAGTATTCGCGTTGAGAAGCAAACTGCTACTGGCCTCCAGAGTAACTCGTGGAACCACCGCAATGCTGCCCCCCAGCGGAGGAGAGGAAAAATAGAAATCCCTCTAATATTTATTTAGAAAACAAGATAAAAAATATATAAAATACGAACTAATAATAATAAAAAATAAATAATAATAATAAAAAAAATAATAATAATAAAATAATAATAATAATAATAAAATAAAAAATAATTAACGGTACAGGTTAAGACCAGGAGGAGAACGAGCCCCAAGGAGGCATATGAATGCCTCTTCAGAAGCTCTAAGGGTGACATGGGAATTAGACTCGGGGATTTGTTTGAGGATTTGTACCCTGAAACAATCATTGAAAGGGAGGTCATGGGAATTAGCATGGATAGCTATGGGTAGGTCTCTGCGCTGACCAACGGACGCCCTGTGATTGTTCATACGCAGGCTCAGCTTGGTTTAAGCCAAGCCAACGTAAAAAGCATCACATCGAGTACACTCCAAACGGTAAACGCAGTTACAGGAAGTGCAAGATGTATCAGAAGGAACAGGATAGGAGTTGTTACTGAGAGGGGAAGTAAAGTAAGGACTGGAGTTAATTATATATATATATAATATATATATTAGTTGTCGTCCCTCCGTCAACTCACTTCTACTGAGGTTGACCACAATAACGGTAAAAATATTGATAAGTGAGTCTTTGTTATGTTTCTTTGTATATATCAAAGTTTATTTTAAGTGTATAAGTATTTTAAAATTTATATTTAATCTGTATAAAAATAAATTTAAAGATTTATATATTTATCTTTAAAATAAGGAGCCAGATTAGCACAGTGGTTAACGTACTCGACTCTCAGATTGTAGTCTGGGGATCGATCTCCACCTAGCTCTCGACTTATTCAGGAGAGATGTGAATAATTCTGAGTACATCGCCCGTCGGAGAGGATGTTAAGCCGTCGTTCCTTGAACCTGTACGATGTCGGGTACTCTTTAAAGAACCCTACTCAAAATGCACTTGAGTTAGGCAAATATAATCACCGATCAAGGACAAAGCCGGTAATCGGCTGACGTTATCACTCGCTAGGGAATCGGTTTAAACATTAAAAAAATCTTTAAAATAGAGTTTTATAAATTATGCTTCTTAAACATATGGATGTAAACCTAAAATAAAAATGCAATTAATAGAGTATTTTTAATTTATAATTAATAGGTCAGAACCTATAAATGCTTTCCTCTCTCTGTAGACCTACTGTGATCACAATTTACCCTTAGATAACCTGAAATGTTTAGGGGTGAATTCCCCCTCCCCTCCTCCTCTGTTGACAACCTCTGTAGTAGCAAAATCAAGAATGAACTATTCTGCCCAGTTCTGAAATGTCTATTTTTTTAATGACAGAATATTTGATTAATAGTTAAATTAATAACAGGTTATTAATTAATTAAGTGGGAATGTTGTAAAAGTCATGAAATAAAATTATTTATTATAATAGCAAAATTTTTCTCGTGTGATGTTATAATAGCATTGATTAGTGGAGGAAGAGAATTGAATGTAGCATTAATAAGAAACTTCGCTGAGAATGATCACGAAGTACAAAGGTCTCTTAGATAGGATTGTTTATCTAAGCCACTCATAGGATGCAATTAATTTCAGTTGAAGTAAACACTGTTTAAAGGAAGGATTGTAACACGTGTTGGTGTGGAAATAAGCAAGTTGGTTGTGGAGGCAGTATTTGTTATGCAGATGGTGGGGTGGATTTGAGGAGAAGTTGCAAACAAACTTGCTTCCATATATCTCCTAATATAAGGCCTTATTGTTGCTTGTAATCACTTCTAAACAACGCACTCTGCAATATGTACCTTAATGACGTCAAACCAACTCAACAATGCCGGCCCAGTTATATTTAACTTTAAAGACATGTTTAGCAAGGCTGACCTTGCAATGTACAACCAAACTCAGTGACTTTGGCAACAAGCAAGTTAGTTTTTTGCATTTAAAAAAAAAGCCTTTTTTTTATCATTATTACTTCTTTCATTTACTTGCATACTAAAATTAGTTTTCATTCAACAAATATTAAGAAGTATCACAATTTTAGGTACCTACCTTTGATAGCAAGGTATATAAATTTACGCACAAAAAAAGGGTTATAATACAATCCACCTAAAGAAATATTGTCTGCAGTGGTTGGTCTATATAATATTGATAGTAAACTGACTATCACACTATAATCATTATAAAGCCTGAATAACGAAATGTGTTGAACCTTCTCACTTCCTCGACATACTTCAAAATAAGGACTACACTGTTCAATGTATGCACATACTAAAGTCTAAATCGACGTGGGCAATCTTTTGTTAATTGAGGGCCACATTTATAATTTCCAACTAACCGTAGTCTAGATGGTCATTTTTGTGTTATTTAGATACATATATATAAATAGTTAAAATAAACTGTGCAACTTAGAAAGAAATAACAATATCTCAGGGAGGAAAGTAATAAAAATATATAAAAAGTTATTAAAAAATTAAAAATTTGATATTAAAAAACTGTAAGAATGATAAAATAATAATAAAAAACTTTAAAATGATAATAAGAAAATAAGTTACAAAAATGAAACAAAAAAATGGCTAACGGTTTAAATTTTAAATTGTATCCAGGTTTGGATCGTGGTCCTAAGAGGCTAATGTGGGCGTCTTCAAAAGCTTTAGGAGCTGCTTGTCTGTTATCTGTAGGGACTTGTTTTAATACTTGAAATGTGAAACATTCATTGAAGCTGAGGTAGTGGCAATAGGCATGAGTGGCGAAAGCGAGGCTACTAACTGAAAGCCTGTGATTATTCATCTGAAGGTTTAGCATCGTAGATGCCAAACCAACGTAGAAAGCATCACATTGGGTGCAATTCATTTTGTTTTTACTTTACGGTCGACACTTTTATCAATGCATAGATATATATTGGTATAAATTGGCAGCAACATTTCTTGAATAGAAATCTTATGAGAACTATGCCAGCGTCCGCATAACGATCTTTTTATGGTAGTATTATTTATTTTTGCTGAACAATTTTTGATGTTGCACTATCAACTGATATAATAATAACCTACGGACAAAGTAAACACTTTTGGTTCTAAAATTCATTAACGACTAAAACAAGTTTTCTGTTTATTTTTTGTCATCAATAATTTCATTGTTTTTCACAATATTTTATATAAATAGATATATAAAAATTACATATTAAATTACGATTTTGATTCTTAACTTTTTGAGTACGCCACATGCTTGCATTCTATGATATCTACTTGAAATTGATATTTTATAATTTTTATAACAAATTGTTTTCAAAAATATATATAAAATTAATGTAGCCGTTCTTGGTTAAAAGCTGAAGTCTCATTGTTTAACTAGATTGTCTGATTTGGTGGCTTGGTTGGTTTGTGGGGTTCAAATATATGTTTTTGTTTTACATGCATCTCTTCCCGAACACGACTCTTCATTTACATAGATAAACGTTTGAAAGATAAGCCGCGTGCTGCGAAAGGCCTTCATGTAGGAGGGGGTGCCATTAGAATGAGACGGGGACAAGTCCTACGGGACGGTCTGACAAATGGCTCTAGGACCGTCGACCAACAACATATAAATCTCGCCTGTCTTCCCTCGTCATACCCATCTGTTTCAACCCTACCATCCTTAATTATAATTCCCACTGCATTTTTCACCCCTAATATACCCCTCTTTCCAAATGCCGACATCTGTTACACAAAACATTAACTAAATAATCCTTTAAATTCAATTATCCTATAACTGGCCACCTGTTTCCCTTACCTAAAAGCATTACTGTGTTAGTTTTCACCTTGATTTTGCATCAACTTTGAACACTAATAAATGAGATGATAAATGTGATTCATAACAGAAATGTTGCTAATCAACAAATTTTTAAACAGGTTATTGTTAACAAGATCACACAATCAACACTTCAAATGAAAATCCACGTCTAAACAGCGGGAAATTCATAAATACGACAAAGATCTTTTGATTGAATAGTGGTCCGTATCATAATCACACAGATGGATACAATAAGTGTCCTGTTTATCAAATCGTATCTATAGACCACAATGAAGGCATTGAAATCTTTTTTTTTTATATTAGTCTGATTTCTCTTCATAATCTGGCCTGCTAGAATAAGTAAACTTCTATGTGAGTACTTGAACACATGGAAGTACTGGGAAATGAGGTAGCAGATAGTTGGCAGACTTAGATAGTTGAATTCTTTAGATTTAGAATGAATCTAAACAAATCTACATTCTGGAGTCCTTTTGCATAACATTTCTTAGCATAGTTAGGAATTCAATTAACAAATTGATGAAAAACAAAGCTAATGGAATGTGGTTAACTCAACAAGGTTTAATTTAGTCTAAGCTCATACTTGAATTTGTAATGGAAATGATGAATCCTCAATGACTTAAACACAAGTGGAATATCTAAACAGACATAGTTTTCTTAACCACTGTATATGCAAGTTTGTCATGCAATAAGATGCCACCAGCCTTAAGTGGCATTTATTAGACGACAAATGTAAACTTTGTCTGATAGAGGCAGAAATCTCTGAACACATTTTATGTAAATGCAAGACAACCACATTTAAGTGGTTAAAGATTTTTAATAAATCATACCTTGTAATGATGGTGATAATGATTTGACAAATCCAAATATATATATATATATATAATATATAATATATATATATATATATATATATATATAACACCACAATATGAAATGGGAAAACAAGACTAAGATCTTTCAACCGTAAAAAGCGGTCTTCGTCAGAGTCAAAAACTCAACTGAGGTCTTTCATTTTTCCAATTGGGGTTTTGACTCTGACGATGACTGCTTGTTACGGTTGAAAGATCATAGTCTTGTTTTCTCATTTCATATTGTGGTTTGATCATTGATTATTATTTCACGTGTTTATATATATATATATATATATATATACATATAAATATATACAAACAGGTCACAATAACATGTGTTATAAATATTCAGATAACCCACCACAAATGTGGAAGATAATCGGTCTGAGGTCTTTCTTTTATTAGTTCTTCAGATAGCAAGTAAATACAAGTTGTGGGCAGGTTATGAATTTTGGTTTAAAGTTGAAAAATACTTTCAATGATACCAATCTTTATTAAACTTTAAATCAAAATTCATAACCTGCCCACAACTTGTATTCACTAGATGTCTGACGACGTAATAAACGAAAGGCCTCAGAGCGATTACATTCAATCATTTGAGATGAGTTATCTGAATATATATAACACTATTTTTCTTTTTTATCGAAGTTTGGTCTAACTTCAATAACTCAACACCTTTAAGCCGACGTTTCGTCTATAATTGTAGACATCTTCTTAGATACATCATATAGATCTAAAAAGAATATAATATATTCGCTATATTTCCTAATAGGATAAAAAAGAAAAAAAATATGTGGTCGAGATAAGGAAACATTCTGACCATATATATATTGGTATACTTTGGGAGCAGACCTTCTTCTAAACATATATCATTATATAGCTTCCCACTTTAAGTTTCAGTTTAATAAATATTCAACTGTATTGAATATTTTAAACCTAAATATAAAATTTTTTAGGTACATAAAAATAATTTCACAAGAGATTAAAAATAATTATAATAACATAATTAAAATAACTTTCAAGTTTAATAGTATGTAAGAAACATACTAGACTGAAAGTTGGCAAGTTATTTAGTGACAAGTTATATATATATAACTAAGATTAACAGAGTAGGGAAGATATGGCCGCTGTGCAAAGGACTCCGATCAGGGCAATCAATTATATGACACTGGCACTTGGCCAGAAGTACACCGTCAGCTTTTTTAATAATTTGAACAACGAATAACTAACTGTTGATTAGTTGTTGGGTACAAATGAAAATAAAAAGTATTTTACAAATTAATTTTACACAACTTTAAAGCGGTAGTGACCAGAAGAACTTCATTTACAGTAATACTTTGGCAACCCTTTGTCAGTCAAACATTAGGAGGACTCTTTCATATTTATTAAATTAATGTATTGAAGGAATTTCATATATATACATATTTAAAAATCAGCTGTCTTTAACACCATAATTACAAAGAAAGAAATAATCAAAAAAAGAAAGGAAAGAAAAAAATCCATACAGAGCTTGTCTTAGTAACCCCCCCCCCCACATAGATTCTTTTGAAGGATAGGCTTCAGGCTTGACGTAGCTGTAGATGATGTAGATGTCGTGGTTCCTTGACTCAATATCCTTTGCTCCTTTCACATCTTTTTGAGAATATTTTTGATAATAGCTTCATGTAAGAACCTAATCCTGCTTTAGTGTAATCGTTTGTCAACTATTTTATTTTGTGTGTATTTAAATATCCTTTATATTTAATTATATACTCGTATTTAAGTAGATCAACTCAAGTTTTTTCCTTTATTGCTAGTTCATTTTTATGTTATTTTAATTATTTCTAATTTCTTGTGAAATTTATTTTGTGTACCAAAATAATTTTATTAAAGTTATACAGTTGAATATTTTCGTGCAAAAATATTGATTAAATCACACATTGTTGTTAGGCATCTTTTTTATAAAACCTGCTCTTCCTAAAAAGTAAAGAGTATAAATCAAAAGTTATCAGAGGATACTGTCAGCTCAGCAGGAAATCTGATTCTTGTTCACTATTTATCTGTTACAATTTAATAGGGTATTAATTCGTTTCATGGAGGGTAATTTTGCTGGTTCTGAATTTGTGTCGTTTGACAGCAATGTCAACTGTATACTTATATTTTTATTTATAACATTTTAATGCAGATAAAGAGATAAACTGTCTCATGTTTGTCATTTTGAATGTGATCATGGAAGACATGACACTGTGGCATACGTGACAGCTGCACATAAGATACTGGTGTGACTCACGCGATGCACACTAGCCTGCATTGTGGTGGTGAAACGATAGAGATCTACCATTACAGTTTCAAATAAATTTCACTCAACAATTAATAGTAGTAACTCGCAATCCTTATCATTTTCATTATTTAAATCGGAGCATTACTGTTAATTATTGTGTTATATTTATTTCTACAATTCAGAATGATAGTCTATTTTACTTACTGCCCAATAAACGGTGACCCAAAGTAACTGGACTGTGTTGGTGACTAAAGTGTGTGTTACTTTAGCAGGGCATTCACTTTCTTGCTAAAGATTATGTGTGTGTGTGTGTGTGTGTGTGTGTGTGTGTGTGTGTGTGGTGTGTGTGTGTGTACGTAATATACGAGTATATAATGAATGGTATGTACATCATCCACATTCTATATTACGAGGTGGGTAAATAAAGTAGTGAGACTGGCAACGTCGCTTTTGATCTGGCAACGCTGGAGACGCGTGGCCTTGAGTAGCGTCAGGTGCACGTGTGATGCGCCTCCAGTATGAATCTGAACTCGCCACAGTCATTTCTTTGTCCGTAGCGTTGGTTTTCGTGAAATGGTTTTTTCTTGAGCGTTTTAAAAATGAGTGACCTCAAAGTTGAGCAGCGGTGTGCAATCAAATTTTGCTTCAGACTTGGACATAATGCAACCGAAACTTTTGACAAACTTCAGGAGGCCTATGGAGAACGTGTTTTATCAAGGGCACAGGTTTTTCGGTGGTTTAATGAATTTTCAGAAGGAAGAGAGTCGATTGAAGATGAACCACGAAGCGGAAGGCCTTCAAGTGCAAACACCGATGAAAATGTCAACAGAGTACGGAACCTTGTGCGTTCAGATCGACGCTTGACAATCAGAATGATCGGGGAACAGTTGAATTTGAATCACACCTCCGTTCATCACATTTTGACCAATGAATTGGAGTGGGTGTTGCATCACGACAACGCACCCTGTCACACTGCCATCTCAATAAACGAGTTTTTGGCCAGTAAAAACATTCCTGTTGCTCCTCAGCCTCCTTATTCACCAGACTTGAGTCCTTGTGACTTTTTCCTCTTCCCGAGATTGAAAAATCACCTCAAGGGAACTCATTTCGGGACACTACAAAACATAAAAACTGCTGTAACCGACCAGCTGAAGGCCATTCCAGAATCCGAGTTCCAGCAATGCTACAATGATTGGAAGGACCGTCTCCAGCGCTGTGTGGCTTCCAAAGGGAACTACTATTTTGAAGGTGACAATATCACATTGTAATTATATTTGAATAGAAAATTTAAAAAAAATCAGTCTCACTACTTTATTTACACACCTCGTATACATGATCTATTATTCGATAACCCAGGGTAAATAAAATACCATACATGTCAATTATCGGAAAGTTCAGCTAAAATCAAACTTTTTTCATTTTACATGACAATTAGTGGTATGTCGCGAAAAAATTTTCTTTTAAAAAAGTTTAGTTTCCGGACACATTCGAACAAATTGAACTGTAAACAAAGAAAGAGAAGTTATTTTTCCTCTTTAAATAATTTGAAGCATACTTCTTAATAGCTGCATATATAGTACATAAATGGAGAATGGCAGAAGATCTTACAATTAAATAAAACAAAGAGATCTTTGCCAAAAAAAATTGTGAGTCCACATTTAACTGTTATACACCATGTGAACAAATGGTGAAGTTATTAATATAGATTAAATGTCATTAACATGATTGTTGTCAACTGACCGCAGGGGAAAATGTGGTATTTAAGTTGTTTTCTTATTCACCATGTAATAAATTTATTATTAAATCATACATCATTAAAATTGATTACCGTATTGGTTTTGTCCCACTTAAGTTTATAATAATTACAAATTATTAAAAATTCTATCAAATTCTCAGTCCTTTTTCCCTTTCCACAACTAAACTGTCAGTTCGTAGACAAACTGTATTTTAGGCAAATTGTTTTAGACAAACTGGCTTAAACACGAAATTTTGCATCCTCTGAGACATCTTTCCTTTAGATTTTTCATTCTCAACATGAATAATGTAGGAAGAATTTGACCTTCGATATTCATTACGAAGAGCTACTCCCCACCCCAAGTCACAAATAATTCATCCCGTAGCTGGCGACGCTAACAAACACAAGACTCAACTTAAATCACTTTTCTAAAATGGTTGAAAATTTTAACTTTTCAAACTTGTAAATTTTACTAAGAAAATTCAATTTAGATGAGCGTCAAAAACCCGCTACGGTGTATTGAAGTTTGACATCCAATTTTAATGGTTTATCAGTCATATAAATGACAATGTTATGTCATTTATATGACATAAGATATAATTTTAACACGTCATAACATATAAATTATCATATATCATTACAATAATGTATTATATGACAACATATATACCAGAATTTTAATATAATTATACTCCGTTCTTTAAAAGAGTCAGATCTATCTGTCACATTATTTATACAAGAAATTTTAAATGTCATACTTATTTTTTATGAGACTTTTTAAAGTAATCTAATACCTATGTTATTGTCATTTAAAAAAAACAATCATGAAATTTAAGATTTTAAACAATCCTAGGAAGTAGATCAATGACTCATGATGTGGTAAAACCAAAGCATTTGATACTAGATGTGTTTCTGTTACTCCATTAGAACACTCTTTTTAGAACTCTTTAACAGGTTTGTCAATAAATAAGGGGTTATCTTCTTGAGTCAGTGACAGGAAGAACGGTAATTCCATCATTAAGGAATTCAGGTGTGCGAAGTCCTAACACTCTCAAATATATATGTCAAAAACTGATATTTAAGTATTGTGGAAGAGGCAGAATGGTTACGGATACAAGCAAGTAAATTTTTGGGGTTGCACAATATGCTTTAAAACATACCTCTTAAGACAATCTTTTCTTTCTTTTCTAACGCATACCACTTATAAGTCATTTACCGTTTGAGTGCTGTTCTAAGGATGGAAATTGGGAATTTTTTTGCCTAATTCAAGAGCATTTAGAAAATAGGGATCTTTAACTATAGTACTATACATTGTTCAGATTACGGACCAATGGTTTAAAGTTCTATCCGAGAGATGACATGCTCAGATTTGTTCATATCCCACGTGAATAAATCGAGGGCCCCATGGGTATCAAATCGCTTACCTACTAGTTCAGAGGCGAGGACGTTAACCACTGAGCTAACCTGACCCCATAAGTGAAAGTAATATGTCGATTAGGACATTTAAGAAGAAAAATTTACTATTTACTTCTTCATTCATTGTCAATTAAATTTTCTGGACTAATGCATTTAAATTTGTTTGAAAAATACCTTTGTAGATTTCAAATAAAAACGTAATATACTACTATAAATCCAAATTATGTAACTTGGTTACTTTGGAACTTTAGATTTCACTTTCAAAAATAGTTGTTTCCTTTTTATCTACCTTATCCAAAGAATTGAGCTTAATATAGAATAATGTACAGAAAATTTAAAATATTGTTGTTGATGATTATACCTAATTTATCTTAGATCTAACAATTGCATTAAACTCAGTGTGATACTATTTTCATATTTTCGTTTAACTACCATTAAGCTGAGCAGCTTTTGTATGAATTGTTGCAGTACATTTGAACTTAGAAAACTTAATAAGAACTTTAAAAATGAAACAGATCGTTTTGTACTAAGTGTTCTTCTCAATCAGGGTTGAAAATTCAATGATTCAGTATGGACAAAATATTTTATTCTATTTCTGAATTGTAACATTTGCTAATTCGTTGATATAAGTGAATATTTAACTTTTTTCTTAAAAAAAATGTGATAATTGACCTGATTTGATCAACAAAAGTTTAATGATAAACTGGACAGCTTTGTCATCTAAAACTGACTCTTGTCATGTAGCTGTTAATTATTCCACCCCCTGAGTTTCTTTGGTAGCTTCCAAGAAGAGATACTTCTGGATAGTTGGAGCTTTGATGTAAGGGATATCGAACAATAAAAGTTTTCCACCTTAAAACAAAGTAATCAGGATTCAGAAAAAATATTATAGTAATTTCATTTTGTGTGGGATTTTTCGTCACTCTCCAGTTTTGCATTTCTATTATTGACCTCAAAAGAATCAAAATTCTTTTAAATGTTTTTTAATATATGGGTTGTTTTTTTTTAATCTGAAATAATTTTGTTAGTTAGCCATATAAAAGTTTTACGTTTTGAATTAACAAGGAGGGATATTAGTATTTCAAACGAAATTGGTTTTCTGTTAAAGAAGACTGTTTGTTTATGCAGTTGTGATATTTTTCATTTTGATCACGATATTAATGTGGAAGCCATTAGATCTCTACTACAAGATCAAAGTATGCCTCACAGACGTCCATAAAGTCTGTTATTGACCGACCGAGTATCAAAGGCCCCATAACCTCCTGAATTAGTCCCTTTGATTTCTCCCTACGATTAAAATACCTCTCCTTACTCATCCAATTATTTTGTATAACTCTATCTAGAGGAGCTCTCAGAAAAATAAAGGGAATACACATCCAAAGAAAACATCTAATTTTGTAAATAATGTACCTTGTTTAGTTAGAAATAATATTATTATACTCTCGTATCCTTAACTTACTAGCTTAAACCAATCATGCTTTAAAATGTATAAGTTTCAAAGTCTCTTCTTATTCATCTAATTATCTTGTATACTTTACCTAGAGAGATCTTAAGAAAAAAAGTAGATAAACATGCAAAGAAAACAACTATTTCTGAAAGTGATATGTTGTGTTCAATTATTAAAAATTAGATTAAACTCTTCAAACTTGAACTGACTTTATTAAACCAATTATATTTCACACATTGCAAATTCAAAATTAAAAACCATTTTCATATTATAATTTAAGATTATATACATTCCTAATTTATAACGAATCTTCTTCCAACTTTAACAAATATACTCCCACTTTGTCTACAATACTTTCGGGTTAATTTAAAATAATAGAAGTTTAATTTAATGTAAGCACAGTCACGTTTTCTCAAATTTATTAATTGACCAAATATAATAAGAAGTAATAAATTGCTTCCTTCACTGTTATAATAACAATGTTTTACCTACTTCATCTTTCATATATTCATTTTTCTTTGACTTCCTTGATCAAATATCTCCTGAATTTTTAGCTAAATATTGCAGTTATTTTTAAGTTCTAAATTAAATAATAATGAAGGAATTGATAATTAATAATTAATAGTTATTAATTAACATGGATATATCTACAAAAAAGGGGTTTCTTAAAATCACCAAGGACAAATTGAAAATATGGAAGGCAAAGTAAAAAGAAATAATGTATACACAGTTTGTCATTAAATTCTATTATTCTATATTACACTAGAAAACGCGCCCGTCTATGGCAGGTGCTTTTAAAACATTCGGAGATCATAAACAGTATTTCAAAATATCATTAGAAATTATAGAATAGTAGAAAATATCATTATTAGTATAGTGTTAAGCAAATATCTGTATACACCACATTAGCTGTCTGCCCTTCAGGTTCATGGAAGAACAAAGAGTTGGAACCTCTGACTCTTGGGCAAGCAAACTACAGTTGACCACGTGAGTAAAACTTGGTTTTACTCACTTCAATTCCTGCGGCCGATAGAGTTTCCCCTTGCTACTTTGTTACCGTTATTGTGAAACAGAGGCTGACAGAATATTGCAATCGTTTGAATGGAAACGGATAGCGGCTTGAAATCAATGATATGCGTGTTATACATACAGACTCCTCAGTACAATACCTTGCATATCTGCGCAGAGCACGAACTAAGAGTCTTGTCCCGTTGCACATTTTTGGGGCACACTTACGTTTCGAAACATGAGATTTGTTACTGCTACTAAATTGCAGCAGGATTGGAGCTCCTACTGTAAGTTTTTACTCATGAGCAGGCAGTCCAGGAGCAGCCATGCAGTCTAGAAATTCATTTGGATAATGAACTGCTTCCCCATCACTAATCAGACACTTGTAAGTTCTTTCCTCGGCTTGATATAGCGTAAGAATTTGTTTGTTGCTTTTTCCTGCCTGTTTATAGTAAGGGTTAAGAATTGCTCTTTCACAAAGCCATTAATTCTGAATAGATACTACATCTTGAACTCTGTGGAATCACCTTGCCTAGCAATACCAACTTGCTACACCTGTATATAAAACAAACATGTCTGTGAAGTTAGCAAAATACAGCTTAAAATTTCATAACTTCGCTTCTGAGATGAATTTTTAATCCATTCAGAGACTATATTTTAAGTTAGACGTACACAAATCTAGTGTCAAGGTTTCAGCTTGATATGTCTCATGGTGGCTGAGTTTACTTGTGACAAAATTTTGGGGACCAACTGACAAACCAACAGACAAAAATTTTTCTAAGGGTGGATTCGGTTTCTCTAATGTATGAAACGAAATAAAACTTGAAATGAGTCAGTTCTAAGCAATGTGCAGACAAAACCTTTCTTTTATTTATATAGATTTGATTTTTTTTTACTTATTAAGTTGATAAAATCATAAATGTATAGATAAAATAATAATCATTATTTTATTAACCAGTTTGTATTATTTTTTTAATTAGTTTAGTGTAGGCCACAGTGAAATTTGTTTAAAGAGACCTTATTAAATAGTTATTAGTTATGAATTAAGAGACCTTATTAAATTAGGTGACCTGCAGAGGAAATAGTTTAGATGACATTGCTATGAGTGACGTCACATTAAAGTCATTGGACCTCCATTAGTCAGTCACAAATTAAGTGTCGGTAGTGTTTCAATTATTCTTTGAATATTTGAAGAATTAATCTCTCAAGGAAATTATAGCCTTCAAAATCACTTCAAATAGTAAGTAAGAAACTGTTCTCAGTTATTCATGCATTTATTATTGTTGTTTAATTTCTGTAATATTAATAAAAAATGAAAAAATAAGATCTCTATGTACTTGGAGATTAACTTCCAACAATATGGCTGCTTGGTATGTAGGTTAGGTTCAAGGTTAAACTTATCTTTTCTCTTTTCAATTATAATTTAAATCAACATTTTAATTGTATTTCTGTTTCTTCAAAGTTTTTAAAGAACATTTCAAATAAAATATATCAGCGAAAATAAAACACATGCTATATTTAACAAAATTTTAAATATCTTATTAGAAATTATTTTTCTAAATAATTTACAACAAACTTAATTCTAAATTTAGATAAAGTTTAATTAAATTTATTGAAAAATATTGCATTGGCTGTTCTTAAAACATTTGTGTTTACTGAAATAATCATATAATAGTTTGATTAGAATGAAAAACATAAATTTAAAATAATATTTGAATATACAATTCAAACTCTACCATATAATATATCTTTATGTAGTGGACTTTGTATAAAAAAGAAAATAAAATAACTCGATTGAATAAAACACTAGTTGCATTGTCAAAATTCTTGTTATTTAAAACCAATACAGGTTGTTGCCAGGTCAAGTTAATTATACTTATTTCAACACTTAATAAAGCTTGCAGATTCATTCAGTGATATGAATATATTTTAAACATGTTAGTTTAGTTTAATTAATATTAAACATTCTATGAAGTTAGCACCAATAATTACTGAATTAATAACCAACGATATCTCTATTTTCCTTGAAAATGAGAACATTTCTTTAAAGTAATTAAAAATGAATTTAAACAAATATTAAGACTTAGCATAATGAAATAAATACTTGGTACACTTTTTTGAAACTTTAGTTTATTTCTATATTGTTGTTTATAACTCTGACTCAAGAAATGTTCAATTTTTATGGATTATATCTACACTATTGTTTCAATATAATTTATTTTGTTTTTGAATGAAATTGTTCTGTAATTGTTTAGTATCTTAAATAATTATTTGTTCCAGTTAGATAAGAAAGTAAGTTACTTTTGACAACTATTTCTTAATTACTCAGTTTTCTCAGGTTTTTGTCTAGTTGTGTTGAGTTTTATTGATTATGTGTATGATTAAATTTCTGAAATGTGGAAGAAATAACTTTAATGACTATGAATTTAAACATTCTTTTAAATAGAAAGATAATTTCATCGGTAATAATTCCTTTTAGAATAGTTAAAAGAGTATATTGTTTTAATTTTAAGAGTTATTGATGTCTAAATTGAAACATTACTTTTGATTTGCAACAATTCAATAATGAGTTGTAATAAATGCATTTATAACAGTTAATTTTATTAAACTCTTTTTGTTGTACCTTGCAAATATACAAGTATGTTTCAAGAATTCAGTGCTCTAAGTGTTAATAATTATTTAATTGTGTTACAAATTAATAATAATAATAATAATATATCTATTTCTTAAAGATAAGAAAATTGTTTTACGCCATTAAAAATGAATTGCTACTAATACTAAGACATAACATAATGAAATAAATGATTGGAATAATTTCTTCAAAGTTGAACAGTTTTTGAAGCTTCTATACATATATTTCACTAGCAAACGTACCCGTCTTTGACGGAATCAAAAATTCTATTAGACTTGGTATTCCAAAATATCAATTATAGTATTATATTATACTAATACTATAATTAGAAATTATAGAATAGTCAGTTTATAGAAGTCTAGAATAAACATCTTTGTTTTGCAGTGTCAACATTTAATTGATAGTAAGTTATTTAGTTGTAATTCTTAATGGATTGTGTTTACTGCTGTGGATATGTTAGATCAGTCAGTACAAAACTCAGTAACTGTTGTACTTATGGTATAAAAGTTTCTTGGCAAAACCCACTTGTTATGAGATACACTGAAGAGCACATAAATATTTTTCGTAAGTTGGACATTTTGCTGGTTTCGGTTATAATTTTTAACTTACGTCTGAAAATTCAGATATTGATTTTTTGTCTATTTAATATAAAGTATTAAATAGATGAACTTACTTTGTAAGTAAGTTACATTGGGTCTTATGTACCATTAATTTATTTTAAATCTTCATTAATAAATATTCATCATATGTGCTTAATTTTAGAAAACAATTTGTTAGTTATTCAGAAGGTTTTAGTTGCACAACTAATGAGTCAATTTGAACTTAAATGTATAGAAAAAAGAAACTTACCTCAATTGGTTCCATATCATTGAAAGTGAAAGGTGTTCTTGTGTTGGTGTGTCACCACAGACTTGTGTCCATGTACTGTTCAGCTGCCCAATTCTAGACCAAGAGCGACAACGATTTGTGACATTTACAATAACTGGCTGTGGTTAGCCTCCAGTAAATAATATGACAGTGCAAAATAGTGCACTACTTCAAAATTTTAAAAAATTCCTAGACCTTATAGTCTTTCAAAAACATTTATAGTATATGTTTTAATGTTTGTTGTAATCTTAATGTGTATTTCTTAGTAAAAATAAGATTTGACACAACATTTAATGTACTATATGGAACATGATAAATAAATGGATTAAAAAAAATATATAGACAGTAAATAAGGAAAACCATAATTTTTTCGTTTCTGTTAAACATTATTCTTGTCAGCAACAAATTGAAATAGTTTCCACTAAGAAAATCTTACTGACCATAAATCCATTTCAAAGTGCAGACAAGAGTTTTAATTTAACTGTTTGGAGTGTACTCGACTTTCATTAAATCTGTCCCATTGTGGATTCCTTTGTTCCAACTCTGCAATTTTCTCACAACACTACCTTGGATAATACCTATTATTTATCAACAATCAGAAATGCGCAAACAACTTAACTTTTCGCGTTCATTACTTTCTTAATTATACAATAATGTGGTTTATGTTTATATTAAAATAAATCATAAATATAAATAATCATTAATAAGTCGTGTTATTTAATATAGATAAATATATTTTCTGTTTCAAAATTACAATATTATCAATTTGAATGTTTTGTTTTGTGATGTTGGAGTAACGGCATTTCTACCAATTGGCATACACATTTAGAAATAAATGGTAATTTATTTTTATAATACATGCAAATATGCAATATTAAATAGATAGAATTATGATAATATGATTCTTTTTATCGCTGAAATATATAGTATTTAACTCTCCTGAGTGATCTAGCAGATTATTCGTGGATTTTTTGTCAATAGGGATCAGTTAAAATTGAAAGCAGGAATTATTACAATATGATCAAATTATATGATTTTGAGGATTTAGTGACTCTTGACTCATGATGTTGATCTAGAGAGCGATCTTATTACAGCGTCGGTGCAGTTGTAACAACGAAGTGTAAAACATGAGGTGAGGCGGTGGTATTGGTCGCCACTACCTGAGAGGAGAAGCTACAGTGATGATGTGGTTCACCAACTAGTCAAGTATTTTGACAGACTGATTGTTACGAAGTGATCAACGATGCAGCAAGAACTCTCTAACAGGACTTGAAATATGTCTTTGTGAACCACGGTGGAGGCAGATATTTTCTGACAGAAACTGAGTGGGAAAGTAAGATCTGTCAGGGGTGATGCACAGTGCAGTCAGAGCATTTTAGCATGGACTGGGGAACCTGAGATCTGTCCATAGTGATCTACAGTGCTACAGTGCTCTTGACACTTATTAACAGGAACTAGGTGAGAAGCTACGATCTGTTAGGAGTGATGTACCGTGCAGTCAGAACGTTCTAAGAAAGACTAGGGAAGGTGAGATCTGTCCGTAGTGATTTACAGTATTACAGTGCATGTAGACACTTTTAAACAAGAACTGGGTGAGAAGCTAAGATGTATCAGGAGTGATGTACCGTGCAGTCAGAACGTTCTAAGAAAGACTGGGGAAGGTGAGATCTGTCCGTAGTGATTTACAGTATTACAGTGCATGTAGACACTTTTAAACAAGAACTGGGTGAGAAGCTAAGATGTATCAGGAGTGATGTACCGTGCAGTCAGAACGTTCTAAAAAAGACTGGGGAAGGTGAGATCTGTCCGTAGTGATTTACAGTGTTACAGTGCATTTAGACACTTTTAAACAAGAACTGGGTGAGAAGCTAAGATGTGTCAGGAGTGATGTACAGTGCAGTCAGAACGTTCTAAGAAAGACTGAGGAAGGTGAGATCTGTCCGTAGTGATTTACAGTATTACAGTGCATCTAGACACTTTTAAACAAGAACTGGATGAGAAGCTAAGATGTATCAGGAGTGATGTACCGTGCAGTCAGAACGTTCTAATAAAGACTGGGGAAGGTGAGATCTGTCCGTAGTGATTTACAGTATTACAGTGCATGTAGACACTTTTAAACAAGAACTGGGTGAGAAGCTAAGATGTATCAGGAGTGATGTACCGTGCAGTCAGAACGTTCTAAGAAAGACTGGGGAAGGTGAGATCTGTCCGTAGTGATTTACAGTGTTACAGTGCATTTAGACACTTTTAAACAAGAACTGGGTGAGAAGCTAAGATGTGTCAGGAGTGATGTACAGTGCAGTCAGAACGTTCTAAGAAAGACTGGGGAATCTGAGATCTGTCCGTAGTGATTTACAGTATTACAGTGCATGTAGACACTTTTAAACAAGAACTGGGTGAGAAGCTAAGATGTATCAGGAGTGATGTACCGTGCAGTCAGAACGTTCTAAGAAAGACTGGGGAAGGTGAGATCTGTCCGTAGTGATTTACAGTGTTACAGTGCATTTAGACACTTTTAAACAAGAACTGGGTGAGAAGCTAAGATGTGTCAGGAGTGATGAACCGTGCAGTCAGAACGTTCTAACTATGACTGGGGAATCTGAGATCCGTCCGTAGTGACCTACAGTGTTACAGCGTATACACACTTTTTGACTGAGGGGGAACTTTTTGACTGAGGGGGAACTTTTTGACTTTTGGAACTGAGGGGGAAGCTGAGATCTGTCAGTGTTCTACAGTGCAGTCAGAACTTTCTAACAGAGACTGAGGAAGTTGAGATTTGTTCTTAGTGATATCCAGTGCAACCAGATACTGTGACAGGAACTGGGGAAGCTGTGATAAGTCCGTGCGTTATTAGAAAATGGCTTGAAGTTTTAGCGGCTTACCTGATTGCCGCGTTAAACAGGCTTACTGGGCTGCGGGGTGGCACACTAAGCTGCAGAAAACCTGAGAAATCATTGGCTAAAACTAGGTATAAAACCAATTTGTTTGAAAAATATTTTGTTTGTAATGGATAACCTAAAATGATTATTTTCTTATTTTACCTAAATTTGCATTTAAAATTAAAATTATCCTAAATATTTTATGATAATTTCTTTGTTCAAACCATCAATATTGAAGAAATCTTTCGTTTACTATTATATTAAAGTATTTTAGTGTTTTATTTTAGTTAAAAAAGTTTTTTAAAGAAACCTCAAGCTTTTACGGGTTTGTGAAAGCTCTTTTGAAAATAATGCCATGGTATCTATTTCTGTTACATGAAAATGCTTTCACTCAGCTTATCATGAGTTGATAAGAAGGCACCAAGTAATGCTCGAGTTTTGTAGTTGCATTCATAACAAAGTTTGCTCTACTTCAGAGTCATATTTGACTTTTTAAACTTCAAAACCTCTAATGTTTTTCTTAACATTGGTATACAGTTATCCCTTTGTTTTATTTATTTGTACATATATATTCATCCATATTGACATATTCACGCATATCAATAAATAATAATAAACTGAAATAGCTATTATTGAAAAACTGTCAATATATAAAACAATTTCAAATATTTGATTTTTTGTTAATATTTACTCTTGATTGTAGATTTAGACTTATAACCTTAAAGGACTGCACTAAACCTAGTGCTTATGTAATGGATATTAAAGTTGATATTCTACCTTATGTTCTTACTTTACCAAAAACTGAACTCTTATATATCTATCAGTAAGTTAAAGAGTAGAAAACAAAAAAAAACATCATACTATATGAACAACGAAATCTTGCATTACTGGTATATGTATTAACATGCATAAACAACTGATTGCTGTAACAGCTTTAACTGAAAGCTGTACAGCTTTGAACACACTGGTGATTTTGCAATTGTTAAAGAAGGATAATTGAAATTTTAGAAACATCAATCTTATTTCTAATTAATTCTTTATTCGGTTCATTAAGTAAATAGTTATTTAGTGAAAATATGTGTTCATGATATTTCATTTCATGAATAAAAATTTATATTTTTATTTATAATTTATAAATTGTAAAAGTACTGCTTACAATGCCATACTTTGCTGTTTATAATACAATTCATAGTATTGTAATTATAGGATTACAGTAATAAATAAATTGAGAAAATTATAAAAAAATATAAAAATAAAGAGTGTGTGATAATCATTTATAAATAACTTATAATCTATAATTTTAATTTAAAACTTAAAATTTATGTTCGTTCTGACACAGTTATTTCATGATTACTCAAAATATATTGCTATTATGATCAATCGAATGAACAGCGAGCAGAAATGGGCTTTAAAGCGAATTCATAACTTATCAGTGTGTTTACTACTGCAGGCTGTGCTTCAATGCATTTGAAAAAGCAACTTTTATAAAACAGACCTAAATAATATTGTTTTAGTACAATTAGGTGAAAATATAATTTGAAAACAATTATAAAAATATAATATATTAAGAAGTGATATAATGATATAAACAAATAGTGTAAATCTTATACATTTAATATTTTTATAGGAATATAATATTTATAGTAAATAATGTAAAACCATCTATACATAGAACTTTTATGTCTTACATAATAAATTTTTTTATGTTAAAACAAATATTTTATATATATAAAGTGTATTTACAACATGTAATACTTATATAAAGCATACATAATAAATACATATATAAAAATATAAATAAAAAAAAGTAGAAAATGTAATACATAATTTATCATTTAACATTTTAATTATTAACATATAATAATATAGGTAATTTGAAAATAAATGTGATGATTAAACTTAAATTAAATCTTGATATACATTTTGAGAAGTAATTGTCTTTTTTATTACAATAAAATTAACATAAAACTAGTGTACATGTGAAAATAAATAATTATAAATTATTTTTTTTTGAAAAGTTAAATGTAGAAGAAGACGGATTTGATTTATACTGAATTTCTAAAAGAGAATGTTTCTTTATTTATTTTTGATTGTTGATGACTAGTTTGGAAAGCATTTCAAGTTGAAGCCAGCTAGTGGTAAATGAATTTTGCGGGAGAGAAGTAAATTAGCTAAGGGAAGGCCGTTCTAACTGGTGTTGGGAGTTGGAGAGAATTTCTTTTAAACAGTAACATGGTTATCTAACGTGTGGTAAATTCAAAGTCTGTTCATTAGGTTCTGCCAGGGAAGTATTGCCGCTTGCCAATGAACTTCCAACTTGCAACAACTTATTTACTTTAGTAACTTAGTCCTGGGCTGATTCCGCTATAACTTGGGATTCAAATTGCATTAGGTTGTAGCCTTGTTCCCTAGTCAAAGTGTTCTAGTTTCATTAATTAACGAAATCATACATTTTTATTTAAGAGAAATAGTTTTCGTATTCATTTATTTATTATCAACAACAGTATTTATTAAATGTTATTAATATAATATGATTTTAATTCATAGAAAATTGGAATAATTATCTGGAGGTGTATGTATAGAAACTGAATGCTTAACTTGTTTATGTTTTAAGTTTTTATTTTTAATTTAACCTAAATTTTAAGATTGATTTTTATTTTAACTTGTTTATGCATTGTCAATAGCTTAGTTACTGTGTATATTGATATATTATCGTGTGTTTATATATAAATATTGATAAAAGTATCGACTGTAAAGTAGACACAAAATAAAAGTTTATCAGGACTCGATCAGTTTTTAGGGTTTAAATTAAACTCTCATTGCCAACGTTTCGGTGTTTCTTTAAAACCTTTTCCATGGGCCTAAAATATAACAAATATATTTTTTATATTATCAAAATATAAGAATTATTTCTCATACTTCCTCTGTTTTGTAGGTTTATGAAAAAAGTTTTAAATAAAAACCTTTTTATTGTAACGGCAAGTAACCCAACAACTCAACCAATAGCCTAAGTTCCGTCTACAATGTGCTTGGTCTCCCTTTCCCTTTTCTCCTAAAGGCGCATTGCCTCCTAAATATTTGAGTTTGTAAGTGTGTTTCTTTACCCTGTGTGTTACTCTTCTTGAATCTTGAACTCGTATTGTGTCCAGTTTGGATCGTATTTCAGTTTATTAAAGTGAAATATAAATATATATATATTTATTTATTTAATATATTTATATTGTATATACTATTAGTGTATATTAATTATGCTAGTATAAACTCCTTAGGTTAGTACTAAGATTATTGACCCAGGGAAATCGGTAGTGATAAAAAGAGAAAAATCATTCTATTCCTTTCTGGATATGGACATATCAAGTATTTCAGAAGGTAGAAACTCAATTTAATATAAGATACGGAAAGCGTTATTTTGAAAATTATTCTTTCATTTTATTTAGAAATCTAACTCTAAGATTATTGCGAATTTCTATGCAAATAGACTTGTATCCATAACTGGATACATAACTGATAAAACACGAGGAGGATAATAATTATCATAATGTAGCTACTACTAATTATTAATTGGTTTTAAATCAACTGATCTGAAAAAAATGGTAATTGTCAAAAGTAATTTTAAGTCTAATCAATGAATTTAGTCTGAGAACTAGTCTGAGTGAGAAATAAAAAAGAATGAAACATCTTACATCGCAAATTGTCTTTCTCATGGATACATTTCGGATAGTAACCATCTTCCAGAGCAAAATTAAGTTTTATAAGTGAGTTGATCTTGATCTTCTTAAAACACTATATCAATTGTTATTATGCCAATAACTATGCTATTATCTATTACATGGTTATGAAAAGTAATTAAATGTTTAATTTTTTTACTCCTTATTTATATTAGTTTTACTACCGCTATCTTTATTATTCGTTGTAAATTTTCTTGAAATTACTCCTTGATTTAAACAAGTTCTCTCACAGGTGATTGTGCTTTTGTTTAAAATAATCTTATGAAAGATCAATGTTTAAATATTTCAAAATATTTTGTTGTTTATTAATGACTTATATGTAGTAAGTCCATCAAGTTTTCCAAATTATCTAGTTAATAAATTTTTACGTATATATTTATTTTACCTCTTTTTTGCGTTTTTATATTTCATTTTAGTTTTAAACACAAAATAACTGATCTAAGTAACAAGCAGCCTAAATTAAATTATACCTGGATGAAAAATTATAAAGATTGGAAAAAATGAAAAAAAAACAAGTTAAAAATTAATAAATGGAATAAGTTAAAGAGTTTTTTAAGCTCCATAGAGACAATGCCCTATTCTCTATATAGCTGTTAAGGCAACATTAGAATATTAACAAAAACTAACTAATCAGTGCATTTTTATGAAAATTTATGTGCAAGCTTAGCCTGGTGTAATTCATATGTATAAAGGAAAGATTAATTCCACTTAGAAAAGGACAAAGTTTTACCCAAAATATAAACACAAAATATTTTCGTCAGTTACATTGTGTTTCCTCAAAAGTACATATTTTTATATTATCACTTTTTGTTACAGATCAATGAGAAGTAGTCAAATATATTTTGATATAATTACTAAAATTATTGTAACTTTTTAATTAAAATTGATAAAATAACTCAAAATCGATTGGTATACAATTTTTGGATTAAGTAACGGATCTAAAAGTGGTTTTATAAAAATAGATAATTTATATATTTTGGGAATTTTCTATTTACTGTGCACTTATAATTTACTCTGAAACACAATGTGCTTTTTGAATTGTTTTCTTGATGACAATATATATAATAATCAACGTAAACCACAGTAATAAATCAGAAAAAAGACTAAGATATCTTACAAATATAACATGTGGTATACGTCAGAATCAAAACTGATGATCTGATCTGGGAACTGACGATGATCTGTTTTCACTCTGACGAAGACTGCTTGTAACGGTTGAAAGATCTTAGTAATTTCTCTGATTTTTTTCATAAGTTTAGACTAGATATTCGTTTTTATTTAACTTGTTTATTGTAAAATCTTGTTATACATATCTACACCTTAATAATAGTATCAACTGTGAGATAAAAACAAAATTAAATTTATCAGGACTCGATCAGTTATCAAGTTCAAATTAAACTCTCAATATCGATGTTTCGTTTATACTTTAAAATACTTTTCATACAAAACAGAAGAAATTTAAGGAACAATAGAATCATTCAAAAACCAAACATGCATAAAATGTGCACAAAATTGCAATATGAAAATTCCATATGAATTTTTTTTGCGCTAGTTATTCATGAATGTTTGGTTTTCGATTTGTTGTATTATTTCCTTATTTCCTCTATTTTATAGACTCATTAAAAAGGTTTCAAATAAAAACCAAAACTTTGGTATTGAGAGTTTAATTTGACCGTGAATAACTCACCTTGCACAGATAAATTTTATTTTACTATTATATATATATATATCGATTTAAACGGTTGAGAGGACTTTTAATATTTTTTGTAATATATTATATATTTATTTTTTTTAATATTTATATATATATATATTAAATAAATTGGAGTTATAACAAAGGCAACAGCAGATAGACACAGACATTATTCACTTCTACTATATATTTCGATGATGGTCGTCATCAAGAGGCGAAGAATCTCGTAGGAAGTCAGTGACTGAGTTGCCTCCCTACGTTCTTGCGGGAGTGCCGTCCAGTCAGTTGGGTTTTTGACCCTGAAGAAGGCGGCTTGTTACGATTGAAAGATCTTAGCCTTTGTTTCCCATATCTTATTGTGGTTTGAACATTTTTTGTTTCACATGTGTATTGTGATATCTTGTTATATATACATTGGTAAAAAGCTTTCACATAAACACGTGAAATAACAACCAATGATCAAACCACAATAAGAAATGGAAAAAGGAGTTTTGTTTTCCAATTCTTGTTTTTCCCAGTCTTGTTTTCCCATTTCTTATTGTGGTTTGATCATTGATATACATTGGTGTATATCGGCAGCAAATATCCAGAGGACTATCCAATGTGAGTTGGAAAAATGGCACATGAAAAATGAAAATGCCAATGCTTCGAACGATGAAACAATCAAACTGTACTATCAGGCTTACATGAACACAGAGTACAGACAAGAAGAAGAAAAGGCCATACAAAAGATTGTTCATGCTCATGTAAAACCTACGAATGAAAACAGCCGAATAAGACTTGTAATATACTACAAGAATAGAAAAACTCATAACTTGCTGCTAAGAAACAGTCCAAAGAAGAATACCCAGGAGCTTCAAAGTAGTCACTTTGTGTACGAGTATACTTGTACTACAGGTGAATGTAAGAACCTGCCCTCAAAGTACATCGGGTTGACTACAACAAAGCTCTCCAGAAGATTAACGCTTCATTTGGCTGCTGGCGCTCCAAAGACACATGCCCTGGAAAAGCACAATGTACAGTTAACCAGAGAAATGCTTGTGCAAGGTACTAGTATTATCCAACGAGAGGAAAATGTTGATAAACTAAATATCTTAGAGGCTCTATACATCAAAGAAAGAAACCCCTCAATTAATCTTCAGGTGAAAGAAATTTTTGTTATTCCAACAAACAAGAACATAGAGCCTAAAATGAAATGGAATAAGAACGAAAATTGAAACCTGTACTCTGATTGACCAATAAGGCAAGTTTATTGGACCAATCAAAAATCACATCCACTAAGGAAGTTTATATAAGCATCCTACTAGAAAATCGGGACTCGGTCAGTTCTTCAGGTTTAAATTAAACTCTTCAGGTTCAAATTAAATTAAACGTTTCGGTCTTTATTTAAAACCTTTTTCATTGGCAAAAGTATAAATTTTGAAACAGAAAAAACTAAGTGTTACATTACAAATTATTTTACAAAGAAAAATAGTATGTGGATTTTAACAAAAACTATAGTCTGAATGAACATGTGACACTGAACTGAAATAACCCAGCAAGGTAACCTTGCTTATTGGTTCAAGATAACCTGAAATTGGTTATTTCAGTTCAGTGTCAAGTGTTCATTCAGACTACAGTTGTTGTTAAAATTCACACATTATTTTTCTTTTGTAAAATAATTTGTAATGTAATACTTAAGTTTTCTGTTTCAAAATTTACAAATACTTCTGTCTATGAAACAGGTTTTAAATAAAGACCGAAACGTTGGCAATGACCCTTTAATTTGAACCTGAAGAACTGACCGAGTCCCGATAAACTTTAGTTTTGTTTCTATTCCACGGTCGATACTTTTATCAATATTTATATATATATATATATATATATATATATATACACACACACATAATATATATATATATATATACATACTGCCTGTATAGTATCATCATCGTAATTACTGTTTGAATTTCATAATAAATAAAGAAATAAAAAAATGAAGATATTATATGCAATTGAAATAGAGTTGTATACATTAATTACTTTTAATTCTTACTAAAAGTGGTATTTTTGATTTTCTTAATAAACACTGTTTCCCGTGAATGCTACTGCTTTTATTGAATCGGTTTGAAAAGTTGCAGAGATATTGCTTTTCTCCGCTCCTGTCCTTACTGTCTTCTACATTCCTGTATAAAGTTAATTTCTTTTTATTTCTTGCCTCACTCCTTTTTGTTGGATAAAAGTAAAGAAGACTCGACTGTGTCTCCGGTGTCACAGCATTTCTAATACAAGCCGCAGTATAATATTGATTCTGCAGCCAAATCCCCACTGACCTCCCCTAAATTCCTCTATTCAATTGCACCTGAACAAACGGTTTCGCATTTAAATGAATTAAACTACTTCTTTGTATTATTCATAGATAATTCGAAAATTCTTGAAACATTATAGGTTTATAGATAGCTATAATTTTATCTTGAAAACATGATTCCTATTATTGTTTGATTACATTTAAATTTAGCACAATGATAAATAAATATATATATATATGTGCCAATTTCATGCTTGGTTACCTTTTTTGAGAGTCTCTCTAATGTCCTACAGGCTCTTCTCAGTTCCTCGGGGAATAAAAAAATCAACTGGCCCAAACTTTTCTTTTCATAACTACGCACTGCTAACACTATTTATATCTAACACTATTTAAATATAAATAGTGGTAGCAATGTGTAGTTATGAAAACAAAAGTTTGGGCCAGTTGATTTTTTTATTCCCCGAGGAACTGAGAAGAGCCTGTAGGACATTAGAGAGACTCTCAAAAAAGGTAACCAGGTTAAGAAGTATTTATTATTTTTTAGTTCACTTGCTCTCTGACGATGTGTTGACGATAGGTTTTTGAGCAGGGGTGGGCTACCTTTTTGAGAGTACGTGCCAAAACCAGCCAAGTCTCTGACACAAACTTTTTCCATGTGCCAGCCATTTTTTTTTTTTGAGAACATGTTTGGTATCTCTGGAGAACTTTTTAAACCAAAAAATAATAAATTACCTCAGTGCAGTAGAACAAAGTTAAAAAACAGGAAAAAATTATTTAATTTTTTAAAAAAAGAAAGTAACTATAGCAACAAGATCAACTTCTTTTTCTTGAGACTTCTTTAGCTTCGTAGAGCTTAAACCTCTTCACCACCAGGACGTACATATACTGTCATGGCATGAAAGCTTATACCCCAAGGATAGTAGTTCTTTTTTTTTGTCTGTGCTTAGAGTAACATGTACTTGCATCTGTGCTAAGAGTAACCAACCTGTGCTCTTGCATACCAGAGACAAGTCATCGGCGTGCCAAGTTTGGCACGCGTGCCAGATGTTGCCTACACTCACCTTAGAGCATTGTTTCCAAATTATTTTTATTGTGGTAAATTAATCCATCCATTACATCAAGTGTTATTTTAATTATTATTCATATATATATAATACAAAGTTTGTCTATCTGTCTGCCCGCTATCTGTCTGTTTGCTATAGAAATAAAACTGGAGATCTTTAGGTACAAAGAAGCGTATGGAACGTATATAATATTCACAGGGTAAATAATTACGTTATTTTTTTTAAAAAAATAATAGAATTTTACTATATGTTATATAACATCTGCGGATGACGTTCTACAATAGCAATGGGTATATTACACTCTACGAATAGGAATAATAAAAAATATTTAAAAAAATAGATTATTTTTTTGGATGTTCCGATCAAAACCAATCTATGGATATGAAATACAGAGTTTGTCTGTCTGTCCGCTACAAAAAGAAAAATGGAGACATTTAGATAGAAAGAAACATATGGATCTTATATAACTTTTTTTGGGGGAACTAACTACGGTATTTTGATTTTGATCAAAGTCCGTTTTTGGGACCTACCGCTTATAGCCAAAACCCATAATCTTCCTCCCAGGCAATGCCGGTTAATCAGTTAGTATAAACTAATACTGATAATCGTATCATAATTAAATTAAACGTGATTTTCCTGTCTGATATTTATCCAGTATACCATTTCATTTTATTATATACCAGCTGATCTAGTGATAGACGTCGCAAGGAAAACAATTTAATACCAACTCTAGTTATAAAATAATGAAATGAAATAAAAAAGAAAATGTAACCTAAAATAAATTTAAGTCTTTTATAACAGGGCTCTGGAAACAACTGATAAAGTTTAACTGGATACCTTTTCATAAACCAGTCAGTACTTAGGAAATAGATTGGCGCAACACAAGACAGACATTAAGAAAAAGAATATTCCATGTGCCTTAGCAAAACATGCCCTCTCTTTAAATCACACTTTTGACCTTAAAAATTCAAAAATCATAGACATGGAAGCAGGACCTGGGAAAAGAATAATAAAAGAAATGATACACATACAGAAAACTCTTAACACTTGTAATTCTAGATCTGATATTGAAAAGTTTAGCCATATTTATACAAACATTCTTTCCCATCCCCAGTTATAACAACAATAGTAAATCATTGTAACATGGATGATAACCTTAAGTCATAAACTAACCTTCTTGATGTAACCTTCATATGTTCACCCTCCTTGTTTGTTAAAATGATAGATGAATAGAACAAAGTAGTGTTTTTCGTACTTATAACCAATTAATTCTCATGTAACTAAAATAACCATTAGCACACTTTCCAAGGTAAACTAATTTCCTTTTGTCTGATTCTTTGAAATAGATGTGTACTTAACAACTCTGATTATAAAATAACCTTTTGTATGTATCTGTTGGTCTCAGTTAGTTCTCTATGTGAGTTGTAGATTGTTTTTGGTAAATGTATTATAGTTTTTACTCTAATTTTAGCCCTGAAGATGATCTACAAATACATCGAAACGTTGGCCTAGGAAGGAGTTTATTTTCTTTTATTTGACCTAACCCTCAATAACAAAACATAGAATAGAATAGAAGAGGTCAATAACAATTTTTAGAGATTATATATATATATATGTGTGTGTGTGTGTGTGTGTGTGTGTGTGTGTGTGTGTTAATAATGAAGTTTATAAAATTACTCTTCACAGATAAGTTGATAAGTAGATAAGAATTATGTCCGGTAGTTTTATAATTTAAATACCTGAAAACATATATCAGTCATTTGAGAATAAGATAATTAGGTGCTGAGTGATTTATCTGAATAATCTTACAAAATATGAAGGTAAAATTATAACTGGAAGTGAATTTTAGTAATTTAGTGGAATATAAGGACGAATACTTGTTTGATGTATGCATTATACTCACCTCCAAAGAAGGATAAACCATTAATCAGAGAGTGTGGAGTCCAGACTAGTTCTATCTTTAGAGAAATAAATCACAGTTGTGGTCGAAACTAGAGGGCAGATAAGTTAATCTTTTTTAGGCGTTCTCAGTGGTTTTAGGCGAGTTAGGACAAGCGGGTCGGAAACGGAATATGGGATGAAGGGGGTTGGTTGGCTTAATAAGGCCCGATTAGATGGAATATGCAGGTCGTCAGAGCAAAAACATCTACCCTTCTAGGGCAGACCTATTTATGAACTGGTAACATAACCAGCTCGGCAAACAGAGGCCGGTCCAATTAAAACCTCGCCACCATACCGTATGATTCTCTAACCAGCAGTTATCTCCTTCATTATTCCTCTTATATAATTAACCGCTTCTTACACTTAACAACTTTGTATTATAACAAACCAAACTTCTTTTGAAATATATTTCACAGCATTATATGTAGTTTATTTTATTATATAATAGATATCCTCCAAAAGAGTGGAACAAACTAAATAAGTTCAACTATCTAAATCAAACACACAAACTGAAATACTCAAATGGTACACACATTCTCGTATTATCAGTCACACAGAGGTTAGTAAATATAGTATTACTATAAACTTCCGACATAACTCGTAACTTGTTGATGGAGTCGTTCGACCGGTTTTGCGTCGACTGTATCATCTACTTCAGTGGTTCTTAACCTGTGGGGAATGACCGGATGGACAGGAAAACTACTGCTTCAAATTTAATAGATTACATCCAAATGTTAACTTACTTTTACAGACTGTTTTAATAACAAAAACAACTAATATATAAATTACTGTAAGTCATGTTTGGGTAAAAGTGACAAGACTGTTGGGTTAGAAATAAAAATTAGTGCATATTCGTAGACTGAGAGAAAATAAGGATAGTTTTAACAATTTTCTTGATACAAAGCCACTTCAGTTGTTCTTTTCTGTTTCTTGTATGATTGTCGACTTTCCATGGTTCGTATTTTACATATGACAGCACTGGCTGCATTTTCCTCCACATACCTGTGAGTGTAGGTGTTTTCGAGCACGCTTGAGATCAAAACCAAATTGCGATACCTTGAATGTGATTTGCGCTGCGTCATTTCAAAAGTGGAACCAAACATTCAGAGACTCGTCAATGCAAAACAAATGATAATTAACCTCTATAGGTCTGGTGTTTTATTTTTTTGTTTGTTTTTATAGGATTACAAATTAAAAAAACCTATCTTTTCATATCTACTCAAGAATGCATGGGTTAAAATCGAGTTTGTCAAATAACTATAGTGTGGTGGGAAATGCAGGATTGGCTCACTAAATAGTGAAGGATTGGTTAAGAACCACTGATCTAATTGAACTCAATTTGAGACACAGCCTATGCAAAACTGGTAGAACGACAGCATCAACAATGTACGAGGTGTATCGGAAGTATAATAATATTGTACTTACAACAATATTTCAACATTCACTACCATCAGGGGAGAAGGTTACTACTTGAAAAGGAATTTAGAACTGAAGTAATCTTTTAATAACCAATAATACCGTATAATGCAGAGAAAGAATGCAAAAAAGATATATATTCAAAAGAAATAAAGTGGGAAAAAATATTAAAACATAGTAAATCCAAATCAAATTGAGATGTGTATAAAAAAAGTGTGCAAGGATATTAAAAAATCTAACTAAATAAATATATGTTCTGTCCATTAATGAACATTGTTGTATCACTCGAGTGGATTGGGCGAGTAATTTTCTCATTTATTTAAAACAGTTTATATTTAATTAACCTTCTATATTGCGATATTGTTAAATGTTCTACGCTATGTAACTTGTTCATATACTAATATTTTGTTTCGATTGTTTGAGAAGTGAATTACTACCTTTGAAGATGAGAACAGGATTGTAGCAGACAAAGGTTAATGTGCTATTGAGAGAGAATGCCCTTAAGTGGAACGGAATGCAGAGGATTGTAATATCGCACAGAGAAGGGGTTTGCGAACTTGACTCAGTCTTACGTTTCAAAAACTGAGGAAATATCATTAAGTTTCTTTGATAAAGGAGACAATTTTTATGACAACAATACAAACTATTATTAGATATCCATTCGTTGAATTACTCTATCTAAAGAAGGTAGAAAATGCTGATGTTACAATTAAGAAGATATTCATTTGGTATTTATTTATTACAACCCATTTGTTGAAATATAATCATATAAACATTTACTGATATGTTACAATCATTTTTATATTACCAAATAATTTTAAATTATTTAATCTACGTGTAACAGAATGCCAATTGAATTAGCGACATTTTGATAATAGGAAACACATAGTTTTGGATAAAACTGTAAGTACAACATTTTACCGTCTCCTTTTACTATCAGATCGTGGTGTCTTAAGAGGGAGTTCAAAAACACTTAGCTTTCAATCTGAGTATTTCTGTATAATATGATTGATGAGTGTGTTGATTGCATGCTGAAATAACTGATTACCTTATGATTTATTAAAACCTTTTTGAATATAGATTAAGCAACAGTTGTTGTAAAGCTTTGTTGTTGAACCACCAAAGCTAATAGAATAAAAAATGAACAAATTAAGCTAAGGATTATTACTTTTGGGTCAAAGGATTCAATTTTGCATTTCTGCCTGAAAACGAATAATTATGCCTTCTTTCTTAAGTGCTCCAGCCATATTTTATACGCATATAAAAGTCGTTACTTCCTTTCAGAGCGGCTGAGGAAGATTTCAAAATATGGAATTATAGGAGTGGGATTCTGTGATTTCATTTGTGGATGTTATTTTTGTGAATATGTTTATATATATATATACCCCCGATGGGGTCTCCAACCATCGCTTAACAAGTGCGCTTGGTGTCCCTTTCTCAACTCTCCTGGTGATGGTTCAACCGAAAATTAGAGATAGTAAGTGTGTTTGTACCTTAGTTCTGTGTTTGTGATTAATCTTGAAACGTTTGTTGTCCTTTTGGATAGTTTTTCTGTTTACAATATATATATATGTATAAAGATTTCACATAAACACGTGAAATAACAACCAATGATCAAACCACAATAAGAAAATGGGAAAACAAGACTAAGATCTTTCAACCGTAACAAGCGCTCTTCGTCAGAGTCAAAAATCCAACAGTTGCGTTTTTGACTCTGACGAAGACCGCTTGTTACGGTTGAAAGATCTTAGTCTTGTTTTCCCATTTTCTTATTGTGGTTTGATCATTGATTATATATATATATATATATATATGACCCATCTACTTCAATCAATATTGTATATACACAAACAAACACAAACACATAATAATTAGTATAACCTCTTTTATTGAAATTCTTAAAGCCTTTATCCAGAACAAATACTTATATAGTTTTTTATTTCATGAAGCAAATTTTTTTTATACTGTCTTTGTTGTTAAATGTGGTTGCAACCTTAGAATTGTCCTGGTTTATAATTTTTTTTTTGAATTGAAGTAAGTCAATCAAAGTGCTCGTCTTTGAAATGGTTGGTCAGGGATTCAATTCGCACTCTGGCTCTCAATTTATTCATATGGGAGTTGAATTAATCTGACCACGTCGACCCTCAGGGAGGACGTTAAGCCGTCCATCCCGAGCCTGAACGCTGTCAGGTACTCTTTCTCCCTACTCTAAATACTCCTGAGTTTGGCCAAATTTAAGTCTCTCAATGTAGAATCAGTGTTCTTTGTGTGATATCACAAAGGTGAAACTGCCACCGAAACCTAACCTAACCTGTGTTCAGCTAGCCTTTAAGGAACCAGGAAACTCGACACTAATGTTGCATTTTATTATTAATGCGTAATTAATATGAAGAAATTTGGTTCTTTGAGATTTAATAAAAATCTGTTCACATGAACTCAATTTAAATTTCAGTCTGTGTAATTTTGTTTGGCATTGACATGTATTATATGCTATGCAAGAAATAATTAAATTGCTTACAATATGATAAATCACGGACGTATAAAACTTCACACCAACTTTACTTGAATTATACTTAATTTAACGTTGGAACCAGTGCTAACAATATTATGAGTTCTGTGAACCGGTTTTTAATATTGCGTAAACCCCTATTCAGACCTGTATTAATTAGCCCACTATCAAACTCTACAAGTGTCGCCTGATTCACGTAACTTGTGCATGTTTGACAACGTAATTTTACGCATGTATATATCCTATGTATAACTAAACAATCTAGTTTCGTTTGCGTAACTGTTACAGCGCTCAAACTGCTCATGATAATGCAGATGTTGAGTTGGTCTAGCCTACATTAGGCCTAGTTTTAACTTTTAGTTCTGAATCAAATATTGAATGTTTTTAGATCGAATTTGCTGAAATCGCCAGATTCAAGTAAATGTTTGTTTAGATAAATAATTCAGGGATGGCTGCCCGTCTTTGCAACAAAAATTTTCTGAAGGACCTAGCTTTAATGATTGATATTTTGAATGAAATGTCATTGCTTAATAATGCCCTGCAAGCAAGAGGCACAACTTTGTTCAGAGAAGTCCTCATAAAGAGGTTTATTAAAGCATTTGAATTGCTTAAGGACAATATAGGGACATTTGAAAAAGAAATTGATGAGAGGGTTGCTTCTTACTCATTCAAAGAAATCCAGTTTACTGAAAACCACAGATTTGTTAGCCTACCTCATCAAAAGCTACTGGAAGCAATAATAGAAAATATTAAAAAAAGACTGATCGCTGGTGATCATGTTAAAGCAACAAGCAATGGGCAGGACAACTTCCTTGAGCTATTTAACTTTCCGAACTCATAATATTTTAAGCACCGGTTTGGCACGAACCAGTGCGAACACACGATCTGTTTTCTTAAAAAAAAATTGAATCTCACCACTGATTAGAACATAAAATAGTTTTCATTTTCAAGAAATTTTCAATTAAATAAAAGTATAGATAATACTTTGATACTAATAGTTAAGAGCAGCTACGGTGTATATAGTAGACAATCAAGACTCAATTCAACTGAAAATAATAATTGTAATATAAGAGAGAAGAGTATTCAGTTTGCTTTGATAATTGAGAAGTCAGATGAGACAAGAAAACAACTGAGTAGTTTTCTGCTGTTAATACTTAATATTTATAAAACAACTGTATAGTGTTTATTTGAAGTAAAAGGTTTATAGTAGATCAAGGAAGAAAGTTCATTGCAGTCGTGGCAAATCCGATGAAAGATAGTCAAACTTATCAGACTATTAAGAAGAGGATAAACAATATAAATCTGCTGGACTGTGAGATAGTAACAGGAACTTGTAGCCTTTAATGCTCTATAAATCTTTTTAATTCCTTAAAATATTTTCTATAGTTAACACAGGATATTGTTAAAAAACATTTTAATACACAATATAGAACTTAGTGTCAGTTAAACTTTATAATTGAAAGTCGTTTATTTATTAAATCATAGTATTAAAGAAATGATTGAAGTTATCAATACGGGTATAATGAATTTTTGCAAGTCATGTCCCGCTGCACATTTCCCGGGGCACTGAAGTTTCGTAACATAAAACTTGTTTCCGATACTAAATCGCAGCATGATGGTGCTCCTTCTTGAAGTTTTTACTCATGAGCAGGCAGTACAGGAGCAGTCATGGAGTCAAAAAATTTAATTGGGTTATGAACTGCTTCCTTACCACTAATTACTCTCTTTACTAACTTTTAAGTTCTATCTTCGGTTTGAAATAGCGTAAGAACTTGTTTGTTGACTTTTCCTGCCTGTTCATTAGTAAGGGTTGAGAATTGCTTGTTCACAAAGCCATTTAGTCTAAATAGATGGTACATCTTGAACTCTGGGAAACACCTATTTAATAAGCTCAAATACGCAATACATTCATACACGCAAATGAAATATCAATTTTTGTTAAACACGGCTTAAAAGTTCATAACTTCACTTCATCATTGAAAATTCAATCCATTCAAAGCTTAGATTTCAAGTTAGACATATACAAATCTACTGTTAAAGTTTCAGCTTGCTATGTCTTATGTAGGCTCAGTTTACTGGTGATAACATTGTGTGGACAAACCGACAAACTGACATACCGACAGACAGAAATTATTTTAAAAGTTGAATCGGTTTCTCTGATGTATGAAACGTAAAGAAAACTTGAAATGAGTCAGTTTTAAGCAATGTACAGACAAAAGCTTCTTTTTATTTATATAGATATACTTGTGCTATTGTCAGTGGTGAGCGGGCAAGCCATTGGGTTCCTCTGGTTCTATACCTTACTTTATGGTACTACCAGTGTTTATAGTACGCAAATATTAAATTAAAAAAACATTTTTCTACATTTATTTATAATATATTTGCACTACTGTCATCAGTGAGCCCGAATGCCACTGGGCTACTCTGGTTCCATACCTTACTTTATTACCAGTGTTTATATTACGCAAATATTAAATAAAAAAAATTACATGTATATATTATGCATTTGCACTATTGTCATCAGTGAGCGTGCAAATCACTGACTACCCTGGCTCCAATTTTTTGAATTAAATAATAATTTTTTTTATTTAACATTATTCAGGTAATGAATAATATTTATTATAATTTGGGTCTCTGTCCTAACGGAAAATTGGTGAACAAACAAACAAACTCACGAACTTTGTATATAGAGATTTAGCTAGCAGTAGTTATTAATTTAAATTTTTTTGAATTTAATTAGTTTTTTAAAAATATTTATGCAAAGAAGAATAATATTTTACTGTAACTAATTGCTAATTATTTTAAATTAGTTGCATTTATTGTAATAGAGCTTTAATTGCCTCTTATTATAATGGTTTAAAAATAAGAGTATTCAATTTTTAGTTTAAAGTTATTTGCATGTTGTTTTGACTAAATTCGGAAGTTATATTTTGATTGTGATTTGTTTCAATGCAGCAACGGAAGGAAGTATTTGTATTTCATTTGTTTTAATGCAGATATGATTTTAAATGATGCGTCATTTACCAGTCACTTCCAAGCTGCGTTTCTATCAAGTAAGTGCTGTCTCATTCCTTATATTCTCTTCAAATTAATCTTTTCATTCTATAGTTTTTTAAAAGCAATTTTACATGGTATTATTATAAACTACATCTTATCATTTACATTTATCATATAAAATTGCTGTGGAGTTTTGTTGCATACTAATATTTTAATATGTTACTATCAATAACGAATTAAGTAAATTTTTATTTGAATTTCACATATTACTTTTAAAATCCAGCAACAACATAGATTTATTTCTGTAAATTATATCTTTGTAAATTTGTTTACGTTACAACTATTCTTTTCTTAATCTTTGAACAAATGTAACATCACTTTACAATTATGATTATTTTATTTAGTTTACGGCATTGGCATAATTTCTTCTTTAATTTAATTGTAAATATGTAAAAAAAATTATACGAGTATTTTATCTAGCAAATGTTCCCGTCTTTGAAGGGTACTTTTTCAAAAAATTGGAGATGATACATGGTATTCCAAAATACCATTAGAAATTATAAAATAGTAGAAAATATGATTATTAATATAGTGTTAAGCAAATGCATCTGTATACAACACATTAGCTGTCTGTCCTTCAGGTTCGTGGAAGAACAAAGAGTTGGAACCTTTGACTTATTTTATTCAAATTTTAAATTCAACAATTTTTTTTCTTATATTTATTTATAATATATTTGTGCTGCTGTCAGTGGTGAGCATGCTAGTGTTTATATTACGCAAATATTAAATATATAATATATTTGCACTACTGTCATCGGCGAGCATGCAAGCCACTGTCTAGCCTGATTCAATTTTTTTAAATTAAATAATAATTTTCTTTTATTTAACATTATTCTGGTAATAAATAATATATATTATAATTTGACGTTTCTATCTCTACGGAAAATTGGTGAACAAACAAGCAAACAAACTGACGAACTTTATACATAGAGATTTTATTGTGAATGTGTGTATATGGTTCTTAAAATATACTTAGCCTAATAACCAACAACACAATCCTATTCAGATAAAAAAAATAAAAGAAAAGAATAAAATGGGGATATGTTTATTTAGATAGTATCCACGCTGACAGTCGGTACTGCTCTCGACTGCACTGTTACCTCGACCATTACTGATATTTGCCAGTTTGACAAGAGCCTTTTTATACAGAATTTTCAAATATGTAAGTAGGTTCTGTTTGGATAAAAGCTGTAGGCATGAAGAAAATAAGATTAACAAAAGTAAAGCTTTTACTAACATGTTAAGTCACTGAGGACTGAGATTTCAAAAGGTAATCTGACAATTGGGAAAGATTGCAATTCAATTCATCGAATGAGATCTTTTTTTATAGAATTAAGTGAAATTTTCATTTGAATGCTTTTTATAATAAATCTCTTAATAAAATCTCCATTACTTTAGTCTCTTTTTTTTCCACTCCTGTGACTCTTAGACAATTTTGCTGTAAAAAAAAAATCAAAAAAGAACCAACTTATAGGAAAGTGCAAACCAGGTATTGTTTTAATGCTAACCAATTGAAAAAAAGTATAATTTGACGATGTTAGATGAAAAAAAAATAGTAACCTGGCACCCAGAAGAAAAAGGAGTAATATTTGTGACAGTGCACTCTAATTCCCTTTTTTTCTTCACTTCAACAATAAAAAAATCCATTCATAAATTCATAATTGCCCATTTCAATATTCCACTTTGATATTCGCCCTACTATACTCTTAAGGGCCCTGGTTCTGCGCATCGTCTATTCACCCCCCTCCACCACATATAATAGGACCTGTGTTTTCATGCTTGTCAAATACATTTAAACAAGTTTTACTTGATAGAATATTGTGTGTGTGTGTGTGTGTGTGTGGGGTGGGTGGGTGGGGTATTTGGGTGCGTACGCGTGTGTGAGTGACTGTCGCGTGTTTTCACAGGCAACAGTACAAGATAGGTACCAATATTGAATATTTATAGAATAAAAAAAAATCAGTCTATCGCGATTTAGTAGAAATCGCTTTACGTCTGATTGAAATCACTGTTTAATCTAAAAATTTAGTTCAAAATTCACCACAGTAAGAGATTCAGAAATGAGACAAAACACCTGGACGAAAGAACTGCTCTTCAGCTGACACGAGAACACCAGTTGTTTTGGTTGAAAGATTTTAGTTCCTATATTTGAATTTTGAACTTTGCTTGGATATTGACTGTAGCATCCCATAATTAGTTATCTATACAGAGATAGTTTATCTTTTAATTGGCTCTGATTGATTTCAATAGAACTAAAAAAATCCTACAATGAAATATTAAATTATATACTTTATATAATTATAGCATCCTATCTATTTTATTCAAATGATTAGATAAATCCGTTCAACTAATTCCTCAATATCTGGGAGCCAAGTTAGCCCAGTGGATTACATACTGCTTCTGGACAGGTAGGTAACCCGATCATTGATGCCCTCGATTTATTCAGGCGGGAGGTGAACATAATCTCAGCACTCCGACGCTGAGAGAGGATGCAAGGCGGTGGTCTCTAGTCAGGTTCTTTAAACCGATCCCCAAGCGGTGATAACGTTATCTGTTTACCGACTTTTTGTTTGATCGGTGATTCGACAGTTTCTAGATTGTGAGTCCTAACTCAAGTGCATTTCGAGTAGGGATCTTTAACGAGTACCTGACATCGTACATGCTCGGGACCGACTACTTAACGTCATCTCCGAGGGATGACGTACTCAGATTTATTCACCTTCCACCTGAATAAATCGAGAGCCAGAGTAGGGATCGAACCCAGGACTACTACCCCAGAGGCGAGCACGTTAACCGCTGAGCTAACCTGACCCCCCGTTACACCTTACACCTTAGTCAGGTACGATTTCGGGTACATCTTAAACATGTTTATTCTAAATACACCTGAGTCAGTCAAAATTTAGGACTCTCAGAGTAGAGTGCTCATTTGTGATATTACTTTTTTAAAAGATTACATATAAATATTATATTTCTGCTATTTATAAATTAATGAATTTAATTTTTTTTTCAGGTACGTACAAATTAGACTAAATTCTACTAAAAAGTAAGTAATTCATCGTCTTTTTTTTAATTTTAACTATATTTTTTAATTTACAAGTTAAAACATAGATATATTACGTTATGATTATAGCAATGTTAATAATGGCTGTAGTAACAAAACATTCATTTATGCAATGTCTATGGTTATTTACTGTTGTTTATATTGACATTATATAAATAGTAGATTAATATATCCCTGCTATAAAAACTTACTCAATACTGTACCCTGGCTTATTTGTAATAGAAATATTTTACAAAATGGTAATTTCGTAAAATACAAATTACCATTTTGTCAGAAATTACCATTTTGTAATCTGAAATTCTAGTTTATTGAGTTCGAATAATTGTTTCATTTAATATATATATATATATATATATATATATATATATATATATATATTGTCAACATCCAAACCACATTAAGAAATAAGAAAAAAGATTAAGTTCTTTCAACCTATCGTAATTTTTTTGAGCCTTTGACAGAAAGATGACAAGATCCCAGGTAATCTTGTAGATTGTATTGTAATCTACAATATCTGTAGAAAGTAACATATTTATTAGTACAAGTGATTCTTTTAAATCAAATTTTATGAAATAGTTAATTAAAAAATAACTGAATCATTTATTAAAGGCTTAGAAAATAAATAGTTATTTAGAGTTGATTAAAATTCTTGAGTACAGCTTGCTCCGTTATATAAGAAGTAAATTGTTGCATAATGATTAGATGCTTGTTGTTGGCAGTGCTTTGAGACCGGTCGTGTTTACGCCTTCGTTTTGTATTCATGGAGCCCAGACAAGCCGATAGCAATATAAAGCCAGCTTTTCCAACACTGTCGAATCTCTAGACCAACTGGCCTAATAAAAACTCAGCCCTAGTTTTTCCTTCAAATTGAACTCTTCGTAATACTAAGACAGCAATAAGAAATACATTACAACCCAACAAACATAAACATTTCTATCGAATTTTTTAAATGTTGAATTTACTTTGGCCTATCAATTTCAGCTTTTTTTTTTTATAGAAGTGCATTCTATCAATAGTAAATTTTCTTGCGCTTAATGTAATTTGATTGATTTGAATTACAATATTATTTTTAAGTTCTATAAATATTTCATTAAGTGAACACTTAGTTAAATACGTTTACACTAATGATTGTTTAGAAAACGTACCACGGGCACATACACAATGATAATAATTATACATATATGTATATATATGTACCATCAAACTACACAACATGAAATGTGGAAAAAAAGGCTAAGATATTTCATCAACACATTAAGCGGTTTTGTCATAGCCAACAACCCAACTCTGACAAAGACTGCTCGTTGTGGGTGAATGATCTTAGTCTTTTTTTTCATTTCATACTGTGGTTTGATCATTGATTGTTATTTCACGTTTTTATGTGGAATCTTATCACATCTTATCATATATATATATCTATAAAGATTTCACATAAACACGTGAAATAACAATCAATGATCAAAACACAAAATGAAATGGGAATTTCCCATTTCATTTTGTGGTTTGATATATATATATATATATATATATAGTTGTTTGTTGAGAAGCAGTTTCAGTGACCCAAAAATGAAATGTTCGGAGAACTTGTCTTTTTAGTGCCAGAAAGATATATTAGAAATAATAGAAGCACTCCAGATATTAGAAAAGAAACGAAGTATAAATGGACTGGTTTCAAGTTTGAATAGAATTTTAAGCTATATGGAATTGAATCAGCGAATAGGAATGCTCAAGATAATTTATATTAAGCTTAGCATTAGGGACAAATGTCTATGGACTTCTCTAAACTGTAACCTCCAAGTTAGCATAGCTTTACCGTAACCTCCCTTATTTATATATCATGCATGTCGACTGCGTTATTGTTTTGTGTAAAGTATTTATACTTAGTTATTAAATGTTTTAAATTTTTAGTATTAGCAAGTTATGTTAAGAACACTCTGAAGATGGTCAACGATGACTGAAACGTTGGTGAATAGTGTAAACGTGAATATAGTTAACAATGAGTTTTGAAGATAAGACTTTTGGAGAATTATTATTTCATATCCCTGAAAACCTCAGAACACTGATTAGGAAATTAGAAAAGTTAAAGAGAAAAGAGACGAGAACAAGGGTTCAAAAATTGTTTAATAAAATTTGTATCAATAGAAATCTGCTCCCAAATTACACAAATATATATATAGCATTCTTCGCTCGCTCTGTCCACTGTAATTTCAACATTTTTTTGTTATGTTGGTACACTTGTCACGATTATATATTCACAGTTTTGACTATACAGCACGTGTTGTTTTTATCTGAGAGACTAGACTATGTTAACGAGGTTAGACTTGTGTTTGTGTCCTCAGCAATTGTTTTGCTCTTGAATATAATACAGCAGAGAGTTTGTTTGAATTTTTTTGTAAAAAAAGTCTTCAGTTCTCATAAAATCTTGAAATGTTGACTTTGGAGTACGGTGAGTCAACTTGAGTAAAAAGAATGTTTATACGTGGTGTAAGTTATTCCACAGGTAATAATTTGTTTTCAAAAGCAAAAAATCGCCGAGAACGCAAACAAGAGCCTAACCTTTAGAGCTCTCACACAAAAACATGTTTCAAAAATGTCAAAGTATGTATACGTCAAAATTGTAACATGTCATTTTAATGAGTGTACCAATGAAACAACAAATATTTTGAAAATGGGGTTATATATATATATATATATATATATATTATATATTCACCATAAAATTAGAAAGACGATCTTAACATTGAATTATTCAATATTTGGTATTTTATTTTTTATACTGTTTGGTGTGTATTAATTCAATATATTTTATACATTGTTAAAAATAAAAAAATAATAAATGTAATAAATAAATAACATTTACTTTATTTCATAAATAGAAAATAATTTGATTAATAAATAAGCCAACTTTATTTAAGAAATTAGCAACAATACAATGAAACATAGTTTCTTTCTACAATTGAGAATCAGAGAAATAATTTTATGAAATTTAACTCAAAATTAATCCACAATATAATACAGTAAACAAAAAAAAGAGCTTTAAGATTATTATTGTATGGACAACATAATGGTGTTTTTAAATATTATAAAACACAATTATGAGTTTTAAAATGAACTATAGAAGACATAAGAATATTATGGGAATGGCATATAACATTTGTTTCTTTAAAGGCAAGGATTAAAAACGAAATATTTCAAACCTTTAAATATTTGTTAAACTCTTTAAGAAAGCAAATAAATGAAAATACATTAGATGATATCAGTCAGGTTATTATAAATTTATAATCAGCTATGATTGAAACCAGTGTTTAGAGAAGTCTAATTTTTCATCTTGGAGAATTATTTTAAGTATTCTTTAATTTGAATTGTTAAATTGAATCTGTATTTTAAATGAGGCAGCAGTGTTATTGATACTTTCGACTAATGCTATCATATTTCTGTTAAACTTTACAGCTGTGTACTAGGCTGATCTGAGTAAGACGAAGATTGAAAAAGAAAACAACATAAAATACTTGATTTATATCCCTCAGAAAAGTAACAAATTTAGGTTTTAAGTTTAATATCGAAGTAGTTGTAAATACAGATCTGATGGTTGGAGGGAGAGAGAGAGAGAGAGTAAACGGCTGACGAAGTCCCTTCGTGACCGAAATTCACAACTGTCATCAGAAAGCAAAAACAATCTGTTCAGATTAAATTGGACTCCCAGTCTGCTACAAAAACACCTTCCGGATATAAAACAGTCAACTCAAATTGTTTATTCTGATCAAACTCGTCAATTTATTTCTTCTGTAAAAAAAAAAAAATAAGAACTATGCCAACCATTAATTAAATTTGTATATTTTGGAAATGTTTAAAGTGTCTATAAATAATATCACGTATACATGAATCTATCATAATAAAAATACATTATTTTTTCATGTTTTTTATTTTTTCTTCTAAGTATATTTATATGAATGAATGTTTTTTTTATCAATTTTGTTTAACCAAAATGCAAATATTTATACAATCTCTACACTTTTAGAACAATCAAACTAGAACAGTTTTATGTAACGGCGTGATGACTAGTCACATTTTTCCTAGCTTAGATATGTGTCCCAGAATAAAGTATATTCAAATAAGTTATTTAAATTTTGATAATATATATCAAAAATTGTAGTGAATATTTGTTAAAAGAAAAAAATAAGTTTTTTATGATTTGATCGTAGTGTGATTGTGACAGTAAATTCTGGTGAATATTTTATTTAAATAACCAGTGTGTTCAGGTTTCGACTTTATTTATTGATAGTTGAATTTGAGATTGTTTTTAGAATTGATGAAAAATTAAATGACTTCGTGAATGTGTAAAAACAAATTTCTTAGTGAAAACTAAGAAGTAACTACTAATGAGATACAATGTATAATTTTAATATTCATATGGGCCCAACATTTTTTTTTGTTTTTGATAGTGAATTAGAACATATCAATTGCCATTCACTTATTTTCAATAAATAGAGGAAGAATAATAGTATGTTTTACATGTTTTATTATAAGTGATTGAAATTAGGTTCTTTTAAAATTTGTTAAAATTGGTTTTGATTTTTTTCCCCGATATGATAATAATCGAAATTGTTCTTTACCTTGTGTTTCGAGTACGCTCTGCGTTATTTGGTTTGTGCTATGAGATTAGCTGTTTTGTGACCAAAGTGGAGGAGAATAAAGAATTGCCTGAGGGTCAATATGACATGGCATTTGTGAGGCTGCTCGCTGGCCCTAGCCGGTGATGCCAGCAGATGACAATTCTGATTATTGGCCATTTGAAATAGGCTTGGATTGTTTGGCAATGTTGCCACTTTGTGGCAGTGAGTTGGTGATAATTGTGAATATAAATTAGGGCGTTTGCGGAGAGAGGAGAAAGGGAGACGAGCTTTGTGAACAGAGACCATTAGCTCAGCTGGCCTGCAACAAAAGGAGACATATTTGGTGTCCTGCCCGCTCCCGCTCTAAATTAGCAAAACACAATGCTTTTCGGCGAGCAGCCAAATTTTATCAAAGCCCCTGATGGCGAAGGCCTTTCCATATTCAGCGTATCATACTAATTCCATATTGGAAACCAATGTACCAATCGCAAAACCAATCCCCTCGCTCTAGCGGATTAAATAATACCCCTTACAATAGATTTTTGACAAACAATGTTACTGGAAGCCGCTCTTATAAAATACAGCTAAATTAACATCTATTGAAAGTGACATCAATTGGGATTTAAAGCCCTTATCTGCTCCTAAAATTAGTCTTTTATAACCTTTTCATCAGTGACAAATCTATTTATCCTGACTAATGGGACGAAATATATTTGGATTTTTTTTTACCTGCAGTAATTAATATTTAATAATTATTAGCACATTTTTTAATCCCTGAAATGTTGTCATTTTTATCTGTTATATCTATTCAGGAAAATATTACACCACATCTTTTCACACATCGTCAAATATAATTGAAAAGTTGTGGCATCTGTTTTAGTGTGGTATTTACTCAAGATTGGGAATTTGAAAAATTACTTATCCACACAAAAGATTTTTACGTCAAAACTAATAACACCTTCTGAACACTTTATGTTCTTCAGGTTTACATCTAAAAAGCATACATATCTATGAGCTTTAATAACATAAGAATGAATTATTTGAAATTGAATACATTATATGAATGTTTAATAGCTCTACTGAAGCTTTTAACAAGGGAAATAGTAGGAAAATTGACTTAAATAAACCTGAACTTAATAAATCATGATAACGTAATGAAACATTAATCTATTTAGAAGTGACATACATTTTTTTTTAATAACCTGCACGGTTAAGGGAGTTATTACAAGAGGACCTGGGAAGGACTTAAGGTGTCAAGGAGTGTTTGTAGGGTGGGAATTTGGAGACACGGAGGAATCATTAGCGGGTATATTTACCTAACTGTACAGGAAACACAAAGATGTTTACAAGAAGAAACAAATCTTTCAAATATATTAATTAATGCTAATACTTCCTACACTCTTTCGAACTCCCACCCCTTCAATGACTGCTTGACACCCTCGGTCCTTCCTAGGTCTCTGAAAGTGATACACTCTTAACAGTGCAAGTTATCAAAATTCCTTGTTACTTATAAACTTGTTCATTTTTTATTATGTTACTCGTACCATGTGTTATTACGGATCAAGTTTATTGAAATCAATTTTCATGCTATTTCCCTTTTTAAAACCCTCAATAGTGATATTCAACATTGAAATAATGTATTCAATTTTCAAAAAGTCATTCTTATGTTCCTTAAAGATCATGGATATATATGCATATGTTTTTTAGATGTAAACCTGAAGACGACCAATAAGTTTTCAAAATGTATTGTTATATTTTCATACAACTTTTTTTGTGTAGAGACGTAATTTTTGAAATTACAGTATAAATCTTTACTGTGTGATTGAGATAAATCAAACAGTTCCTGACATCGTACAGGCTGGAGTCTAAATGTTATCTCCAAGGGACGACGTGCTCAGATTTTTCAGCATTCGCGTGAATAAATCGAGGCCCCAGTGGGTATTGAACCCCAGATCTACCAGTCTAGACATGAGCATGTTGCCACTGAGCTAACCTGGCACTTCTCATCTCAAAGAAAAATTTCATAAAAAACAAACAGGCATATCCCACATATTTATGACATTAAATACATTATTATTTATAACTAATTATTTTTTATATATTTATATAAAAAATCGGTAGTTATTAAATTGTGAGTTTATATAATTAACTTCATGTGAATTTATAAAAATATACAATTTCTAAAATAATTAGGTATGTTTTAAAAACAAAACAAGGTGGAACACCTACTGACGATATAACTCATGCTTGTATTATTGCACCTTTCCTGTTTTGATAGATGTAAAGCATCGATGAGAAGCCATCGAACTATGAAAATGAATGTGTTTTTTTTTCATTTTTAATGGATGGGTTTGAGCTTTTAGGTGCTTACTCCCCAAGGGATTGCTTACACCGCTCACAGTGGTATTACATTTAGAGTATTAAATGTTGCTTTGGTAGGATTAAATGGGGTGGCCGAATTGGTGACAAGGAATGTAAGTAAGCATGAACCTATTTAGTTGACAACTAAATACTAAATAACGAAGGTTCATGATTAATGAAATTTATAAATATTTCAGTGGTAAAGCAGAAAAATTTCAAGGTAAGGCAGGAGTCATATGTTTTTTCTTTTTAATATTTTCAAAGTATAGATTTTATTAAATGTAGGTTCATTAAAGTATACACTCTATTAAACATAAACTAATTAAAAGAGGGTAGCATATATATATATATATATATATATATATATATATTAGTGTATTTGGGGAGCAGGCCTTCATCTATACAAGTTTTGTTAAAACCTATGCCTGTTTTTAATTTCACACTTTTTCGGGTTAATTTGTCTCATCTTCTGACCTCTGGCTTCCGATAGTTCGGGACTAGATATATCAATTCTCCAAAATTTTTATTTTTGTACACCAACATGTTTTGGTCCACATCGACCATTTTCAAGGTTACTTTTACACAATTAAATTATACATTTATATATATATATATATATATATATATATATATATATATATATATAAAGATTTCACATATACACGTGAAATAACAATCAATGATCAAACCACAATAAGAAATGGGAAAACAAGACTAAGATCTTTCAACCGTAACAAGCGGTCTTCGTCAGAGTCAAAGACCCAGAGTGATAAATCACAATTAAATTTCATACGTTACTGCTGATCATCTGATAATACGCAAGCACGCCAAAGATTGCATATACTTTGAATGTTTTCAATCGGACAAAAATTTGGTCACCTACCGATCAGTAGACTACTTATTATTACCTTTGATTAAAATTGCTCTTGGTGGTTATTAAAATGTTTCCTTGGTGGTTATTAATTTCTGTTTAACCCATTTTGCAATGAAACTTTTCTTGAAGTTGAAAACTTTAGAAACTTGTATTAGAATAGTCTAAGGCTAACTTTTAAAGGACTTTTGATTAAATAATGCCAGTACGAAACAAAAAGCAGTAAAATATAAATAATTTATATTAAATTTGTTCTATATCCATTATCCTCATAGTGCTAAATTTAAGTGTCTACTAAGGTAAATTTCGCTACTAAAACTACAAAACTTAATTTTGACCTTTTTAACAGCGCTCCAAGGGAGAAAGACGAAAGCTTGCTTCATGCATTGTCTATTTTGTAAGCATATCTCATTGTTCATTTTAGCAAAATATACAAATTTTAGCATTTCTATTACTTTCTTAGTTGTTTTTAGAATTAATTATTCTCAATAAAGATAGCAGGCAGGTATTTATTCACGTTTAATGAAAACATTAAATCCATTTAATTTAAAATGATACTGGAAAATTATAATTTAATTTTAATATGATATTGTATTTATATAAAAAAAATGAATGTAGTATGTCGTATGGTTTTAAAATCATAATAAAGGTCTATTACCTGTGCTATGTACTGTATTTGTCCGATGTAAAATCTAATATGTACTACATTTTTTAAATTACCTATTAATTTTCCTAATATATTTTATTTATTTTAATTATTACAATATGAACATTTTCAACATCAATTTGCCGTATTTAAATTTATAAAATTCAAAATAGAATTTCAATAACTTTCAAAATCTATTATCCTATTTTTAAAACTGCTTTTAAGCAAAGTTATTGTTCTATGTACATACAATCTAAGATTTAAGTCACTTCAGATTTTGTGTAAAGTTTGCAGGAAATACTGAACCTGCAAAGTCTAGTTCATTTCAATTTTGACTTTCATCCTCTTTTTGGGAAACATTATTATCTAGTGGCATGAATCAGATGAAATTATTGATAAAATACGCATAAACAAAGACAATAGTTTGCAATGATTATTTTCCTATGATTCATTCAATCTTTCTAACATAGGCCTTCAGGGAGGTGGTTTGAATTACATTAAGAATCCTGCAAGAAGGCAGGGCGGTGACTGTTATATATATATATATAACAATTAAAATAAGCAGTGACACATAAACAGAAACACAACAAAGACTCACTTTTCAATATTTCGACCGTAATGGCAGTCGTCCTCAGGAGAAGAAGTGAATTGACGGAGGGACGACAGTCAACTGAAGAACTCACTGGGTGAGGGCTAAAGCAGTGCTGCCGCAAAGGAGACAAATAAAAAAGGAACTAGGAAGTCGAGAGCAAAAAAAAAAAAAAAAAATGTTTTTGAAAGGTAGAAAAAGGTTAAGAAAATATATAGAACAATTAAAAAAAAAATAAAAAATAAAAAAATAAAAAAATAAATAAATAAATAAAAAAAAATTATTTTTTTATTATATTATATTTTTTTATATTTTTAAATTATATTTTTTTTTTTAGAAAGACTTTCAACTCTTTTATTCTAACCGCTTGTTTCTTGTTCATTATTGACCTTTAACCTTCTCTTTATATTAACCTGTGCTATCCTTTTAATCTATTTATAGCAATGACTAAGCATGAGTCATCGATTTTAATTTAACATGTCACTTGGCCAACTCCTTTTCCAGTTGAACCCTGTTAGCAGGAGGTTAGTTCGTAGGATCGAATCTCTCAGTCTTAAGATCGTGAATGCCGAGACTGCGGTTAATTTTAATGATACTTGTTTAAAAGAAGATCTGCTGCCTATTTATACCAATATATATATATATATATATATATATATTTTTTCTTTTTTTAACAAGGTTTGGTATATCGTCAAACAGTAAAACAACTTTGCTCCAATATTTTGTCAATATTTGTAAACATCTTCAGGGCTTGGTTATTTTCTATTGCAAAAAAATTTTCATCGGTCATGTAAAGTTTTTTTTACAATAGGAAAGTACAAAGCCCTAAAGATGTCTACAAATATAAATAAAACATTGGCTTAAAGTGTGTTTCACAGTTTGAGGCTTAACTATACCTCGGCCAAGAAAGAAAAATAAAGTTGAATATATGAGGTCAAGAAGAAAACATTGTATACATATCTATACTTTTGCAATTAATGTAAAAGTTGAAGACAAAGTTGTCTTAAGGGTCCAATGTGTTTATTGAGAACATAAAATCCACTAATGCACTTTTGAGCTATCATTTGATTTGATGTACGTAATGTTTCTATAGTATATACTCCCAAAATGTTTTATAAGCTGATAGAGCAATTTTCAGTTATAGTCTATTTACATGTATATTATAATTCTATGGAACTGATTATTTGTGTTTAAATATTTTTTGAACGCTGAAGAACTCATTGTTTAAATATTTTAAACAAATCGGATTTCATTTAACTTGCCAATTAATAAGATAAAAGAGTGAAAAGAGTGTTTATTTTTTATTTAGCAAATTATTCATAAATATATATACTATGTGATCTGCAAAAAAAAAAAAGAGAAATGTATGTTTAGTAAATGTTTTTGGGCTGGGAATCCTTGTGACATGCAACTTGTTTTAAGGGTTCGAAGAGCGGTACTAAGTTACTCTGACAGTTATTCGTTTTGTCTAGGAACATGACTGCTAGATAGTGACTCCCAATTCAATTAGATTTTACTACATATTAAAGTTGTAGGAAATAAAAATTTGGGAATGTGTTATAACTTTGGTTTAATATTGCTCCGGTGTGTCTCATACAGTGACTTACCTACCAGCTAGCGCCAACCCTTGGCTGGTCTGTCATTTGGTGAAGCACTCACCAGTATAATCAGGCCTCTCTGAAGAGCTGATCTCCATCTTGGATGGAATGGCCTAAAATTAGGCAGACTTTGATGAGTTTGCGACCAAATCAAGTATATTGAGATTAATTCAATATACAGTACTTAGAAATTAACATAACAATCTTAAAATCTTTGAATACAGTTAAATATTTCTTTTGTATGATTTCTTCGTATATATCTTTGATAGAAATTTCAACTCTCACTGCAGAAAGGTTTAAACAAACTCCATTATACATTACATGTTCCAAGAATGTAAGGATTCATTTACATTTAAAACAGACTCTTAAAATGCCTTTAGTGGTTCTTTAACTCAATATTTATTTTAATTTACTTTAGTTATATAGAAAAGAAGAATTATTTGAGTTTAAAAACTAAACAACTGTTAATTAGGGTAGTGTTGGCCAAACTTTTGTGTGTGTAACTTTTTCAAATGTGCCTGTAAGGCTCTATGCTTCTTAAAGTATATATACGTACAAAGCTTTGTGTTTTTCATAAATGTTGTTCAAGTTTTATAATAGTTACGAACTGATGGCTTCACCAACACAAAAATCAAAAATTAATACTTCTAAGACTACATATGTAGATGGAAATTGTTTTTAGGTAAGAGTTTCTACGACTAGTTTCTGCGACTAGTTTCTGCGACTTTTAAATTGGTTTAGATATTCCTGTGGGAGATACATATTTTTTTATACTTTGGTATTGCTGTTAAGAAGAATAGAATTATATTTGTGATAACAGTTGCTCTAGATATTTTTAAATAATTTAAGAATGTAGAATAGTTTTTTTAGCAAAAGAAAAAAAAGCACTGGTCACGTCTGTTTAGGGGCAGGATGTTGACTACTTTAGTGGTGACTGGAGTGTCAATCTTGTCTTAACTCTAGGTTTTTCTTATTATTCCTATGTAGCCTGTGTCCAAGCGGAGAACGTAAAACTGTCGACCCCAATCCTGAACGATGTCATATAATCCTGAAAGATCCCTTCACTAATAAACTTGAGTGCGGTCAAATTTACGACTTTAAGTTAGGATCAACCCAGTTATGTGTCTTTTCCATGACCAAAATGGGTACGAAATAATAAATGAGCCATGCACCCTTCCCCTAAAACAATCCTAAAGGTGAAAGCTTCTAAGTGTAGACGCCAAAAACGTCTATTCTGAAGACACTTGGTGTAAGATATTATAAAACATGTTTCTAAATTAATCTACGAAAACCACAGAAGCATTGTAGTCGACGTTTTGGCCACCCCAGGTAATTTTGAATGAAAAAAATATTCCGACAATTTTTAACAATATATACAGTATAACCTCGCAGTTATATTATTAAATATGATATTAATTATTATTATCATTACTATTATTATATAAAATAAAAATTATTTTACCTTATTATTAATTTTTATGAATTCAGTAAATGTTTTTTAACTATAATTTAACTATAATTATAGTTCAATAAAATGCATGAAAAAAATAAACCTACATTTTCCAATTCATAAAAAAAAATCATAGAATTCCGTTGGTTGCATAGGGAAATATATCTATAAAAACTTACTTATTCTTCTTGAAATAATGAACAACATACCCTAATTATTTGATATGTTTACATTTAACATATTCACATTGTTTACATTAATCTAGAATTTGTTTAAGTGAAGTATAATTGTTAATTAGTGGTTTCTTAAAAAGAACTTGAAATGATCTAATAAGTTAAGTTAATCATATAAAACTGCTAAATGTAAAAAATGAAACATATAGCTTCTGATGCATTCAATAGAATAGTAGATGCTAGTCGATCAAGCGTTCGACTAATCAAACTAAACATTAGTTAGATGTTAACGAGTCTGATATTATGTTTACTTATAGCTAAATTGAGTTTAGGCCACTCGTGATTTTTTAATTTAGTTGATATTGCTATTCAAATTGAATATTTATAGGTAAGGCAAGACAGTGTCTGTCGATGAAGCTATTATGGTAGTAATAAAATACCAAATTAAGTTTAACTAAATGTAACACAGACAATTCACTGAAATGCGGGTTGAATTTCGCCAGGTCAGCTAGTTAGTTATAGTAACAATTATTTATAATACTAATTATAATATACTAATTACAATATACTGTTAATTATAATAAATCCGTACTTGACTATTTTAATTAGTAATCATTTGCCTCTGTTGAATAACAATGATTCAGTAATCCAATGAAACAGTAGAATTAGCATTACATTACATCCTATGATTAAGGTAGCAAATTGTCCAATTATAAAATCCAGCATGACACCAAAATTAACATAGTCATTAGAATTATTTCACTAATTAAAAACACTATAAATAAAATCACTAACGTAATAATAAAAAATTGGAGATATCATTTGATGGATTATCATGCAATAAACCGTCAATTTTCCCATATTTTCAGAGTGCTAACCAGTAAGGAAATTAATAAAAAAATTTACTGATAATTCACCAATTAGGTATAGTTAACATATTGTAGGGTAAAAAGCTTTTAGGGTAATGAAATGGTCTCCACATATAAAAATTTAATGGTATAATTAACGCGTTTTGAACACGTAGTGTTCTTCTTCAGGCATTAACTAAAAAATACAATGACACCAGAGAGTTATCTATAGTATAAAGTAAATGTAGTACAACATAAAAATAAAATAACATAAGGAAGAGAGTACAAAACTTATTTTATTTTTATTTTGTTCTATATTTACTTTTTACTATAGATAACTCTTTGGTGTCATTGTATTTTTAACGCCTGAGGAAGACCACTACGTGTTCGAAACGCGTGGTTTATACCATTAAATTTTTATATGTGGAGACCATTTCATTAGATTTTTACCCTACAATGAGTAAATACCACATAATAACTGATTGCACTACGTTAAAATTATAGTTAACATATATTAAGTAAGTAAGTTTTATAGAAAATAACGCTACACAATATGTTTTGGTTCAGATAATGATATCCATTAGAAATAATGAGAATATAACTATTATTTAATTTATTTTCCAGATGAAATTATATAAAAATGTATCAACTGACTCTTTGCATGTAATTTATATATCTATGTATAAGATACAATCAACTTCCAACCATAAGAAATGAGAAAGAAGACTTCACCGTAACATAGATCTTTCATCTATAACAAACGATCTTCGTTAGAGTCAAATCCAAATTGAGAGATTTTGACAGTATTTTAGTATTTAACCCTAAATAAGACTACTTGTTATGTTTGAAACATCTTAGTCATTTTTCTCATTTTTTATAGTTTTGTCATTGATTGTATCTCATATAAATGTATATAAATTACATGAAACGGATGAGACAATACATGTTTATATAATGTTTTCAGTTAAATGGTAGATATATTGTGATATTTCTAATGGATCTCATCATCTGAACTTCAACAGATTGGTTATTTTGTTTCACAGGTTAAGAAGGATTTAATTTTCCCTGTCTAGATTGATGGTATACAGAGGGGGATATGACGGCGCTTAGATTGGCCTCACCCTGTTTCTTCCAGTATCCCAGACTCAACTCTAATTGCCTTACAAATTAACTATCTGATGTAAAATTTCACAATTCTCTTCACCTGTAGATTCAATTAACAACTTTCATGGGATGAAGAAAGAACAGTCTAATTGTATTTCTGTTAGATTTATTAAATTGTTTTGTAAAAAAAGATATCAGGCACAATCATTTTGAAATTACTATTTCTATCTTTTTTTTTTTTTACAAATTTAAATTAATAAACTCTGCAGCTCTTGAAAAATTTGCTCGTGTTGCACGAGTAATTTAATTGAATAAATATAGCAGTAAGAAAACATGTGTAAGTGTGTGCACAGAAAAGGTGCATACGTTTTTAATTAAAAATAACTAAACAACAAAAAAATCGTTTTGTCAGAAGGAGATAGTTTTATTATACCACTGACTATGTCACAATGGTTAACATTATTATTATTATTCTTTTACTAAATGTTTAATGTCAGTTTTCATGTCAGTTGACATGTTTTAAGCATATCTCCTTCAAAATGCATTACTTTATTTTTCCTTTTACTTAATATATGTTAATTATACTTTATGGTACTTAAGATATGTTATTTTTGAATAAATTTGCATATTTGTATGCAAATCGATTTGATAATCGATTTAATAGAAGTGGACATAAGCATGTATTCATTGGTGGCTTTTCTAAATACATTAAAATGTAACTCACAGAAATCTATTTATAAAAACTTCATAAATACTGAGAAAAACAGAAGTAGTGTAACATATGCTTTTTAAATGGGATTCTTGCAACTATAAATTAATTTTTTTTTTTTTAGAATTGCACCATTATTCATAGATTTCAGTCGAACCCATAAATATCGCCAATATATTTATATCAAATAGAATGATTATGCTAAATTTGTCTTACATGTAATCTTCATAAATTATTTCAAAGAAAATGCTTAAATTATATATGATTCAAAAAATACTCAAAAGCTTTTAGCAAACTTGGATATAACTTTGCAGTTTGGTCCTTTACGTCGTGGGATGAAAAATTGCTTAGTGGTTGAATTGATCCAGCTTTTAAACCATTTTAAAAGTACAAAACACGGATTTGTAAAGATTACAAAATGTACCCGTATCAAACCTAATAAAATAAATATATATTATGATTCAGTTGAAATATAAATGCAATGTATTAGAGTTTTCTGTTAATTCACAGTAATGTCAGTTTATTAGATGGATTATTCTTGCAACATTAACATTGTGAAATATTAGCATTTAATGGCCTCAAAACAATGAATGTGTATATTCAGCATATCGTGCCGAACGAACTTACAACTAATCGTGTGGGGATTTCATTTTTGTAAGTCTCTGTCACTCAGTGAAGAGGATTTAATGTGAAATTGTTTACTTCTCTTGATATTTAAAGTAGTTATTATTTTTTTATAATCGGACTGTTGAATTTATATATAAAATTCAACCTTATTATATTCATCAAATTTTTTGTTGCTCACATATTAAAATACCTCCGCCTGATATATTGACAAAGACTCTAAGTAGTTTAAAATAATAATAATATCTTTAATTCACTAAGAAAAAACCGTTTTTTTGGTAAATATCATAATTTTCCTATATCGTAAGTCACTGGTCATGGTTTTTATGTTAACTAAGAATGTTTTAAAATAATAAAATGTGGCAGATAGATATTGCTAAGAGTATCGAGCCTTTATTTGTTAAAATAATCTTTTATTATAAGCCAAATATTATAAATATTGAGAAGGGTTTATTTATATCAAACCCAGTACTAATAGGAAAAATAGCAACTGGGTTATCTGAAACCAGCAGATTTTATTCTCATTTACACCTGAACTTTTCCTGTTCCATTTCCCTTATTGTGTGCCCTGTAAAATACCTCTCTTACAGTTCTCTTTCCCCCAATACCATTAAACATGTTTTTTTTGTTCTTTTCACTATTTGACTCTTGAGAAAGCCAGTAATTTTTGTCATCAGTTTATAGGCCCATTTCTTAGCTTCGATTTTGTCGTTTAGATATTGATGTACCTAATCTATTTTTTTTTAAAGGTCGTATTAAATATTTATTTGATCATCAAACGTTCAGAAAATATTCACCTAATTATTGTGAAATTTACATATTAGATGCAACCCTATGTGTTTTGCATGTATCATGTTAATTGAATTAATTAGTGAATTTCCTAATAATTTAAATATTAAATAATCTTTTTTTTTGAAATGTCATTATTTATACTCTTTTGGTCTTGGAGACATTTTTAAGGTGATAGTGTATTATAACAGAAAAAAAAACGGTTAAGTAATGAAAATGAATTACTTTAAAAGAGGGCTGGTGTCACGCAATGCGATCTATTTTGTATTAACGTATTGGAAGGAGATAAGTGCATTGAAGGTAGTATATCAGATCAATCAAGCAAGAAGCAATTAGGGAATGGGAGGGAGTGATCGTTAGTCACACAATGCTACTATAAAGGCTAAAATTTACGCTCCATCGTAAAAAGAGAAGCATAATTTGATAAGCGATGGATGGCAGCCTATAGAAGGCAAAGTGCCTTAATAAATGGAACCAGCTTTATTGGTTCATCCATGCACCATAATGACCTTCCGGAATGAATAGAGTATGAGCTGGCCTTTAATCAACTCAACCTCTTAGCTTTCCAAATAGTCCGCAGACGCCTCTGTCATTCCTACTACAGTTTATCTTCAACTAGTATACACATCAAATTTATTTCTTTAACTAATTACACACATTGACAATTTCTAACCATATATGCATTTTTATATGTGATTTATAGAAGAATGAAATATTAAGGTATGATAAGAGCATTGTATTATAACAAAAAACCGATAAATGATGTCAATAATTTACTTAGATGTTATTCATTTTCTCACTAAATATTTTGTATCTACAAATCTATAAATATGATATTCAAAATTAGAGCTGTTTGTAGTAGTAACTTAAGCGTCATTGACAATTCAATAATACAAGAACAAACCTTCCTGTTAACCCCCCCCCCCCCAAAATGCTAAAATGGATAGCTTAAAAAATTAAAAACATTTATCCTAACAATTACAGCCAGTTTATATGATTTAAATTCTATTTGCGTAAAATTATTAGGTTTTTTTTTTTTTTTTTTTTTTTTGGTTAAGGAGATGAACTACATTTACTCACGCAGTGCTGGGCTCCCAATTAATACAAACTACCAACTAAAACACCCTCTTTTCTTCTAGGACACAAGCCTATCGTTTTCCCCATTACAAAAGACTAGGCTTATTCCTTTCCTTACGTGAGGCAACCTTACTTTAGAATTAGTTAGTCTAGCTCTTCTAAGTGTCTTGTTTTAGTGGTGAGGATATTTTTGACCAGCCAGTCTACCATTTCCCACATCTCAGTACTCCGGATCATCTTAACCATAATAGTTTCTGGGGAGAATAGTTCACCAATTCTCCCGATTATCTTCCCCAAATCACTCTTCTGGCTATTCAATGTGTAAAATTAGTTATAGTTAACATTAACCTTTCAATAATAATAATACAAAAGAACAATGAGAATTTTGATTTTTTTTAGAAAGTATATATTTTTATTTTTTTTTTTAAAAACGATGCCAGAGTGTTTAATAATGACTGTTCATTAGCAAGATGACCAATATAAATTATCCTAGAAATAGAATTTATATGCCTTCAAGTTTATTATTTTTATTGGTGACACCAGCTTTTGGTGAGTCGTCTGCATTGTCCATTCAAACATTCCTGATAGTCTTGAAAAGGACTCCGTTCATTGATGCACTTCTACATAAGACATAAGTTGGACAGTCAAGAACATCTGTTTGATTAGCATCTAAGCGATGAGAGCATCGTGACCCGTAGCTAGACTGAACATCTTCCGCAGACAACTCTGTATAGAGTATGAGATATTGGATGATCTTTTAGAACATGCATTTCTTCTGATTATTGTTTTAGTGAAGAATCTGCATATTCTTTTTTTCACCTCTAGGCAACTTTTTATTGCACCATATTCCAAGGTCCAAGCTAATTTTTTCCTAGAATTTTTTTTAATTAGTTAATCTTCCAATGATAATCAACTGAGTTTTTATTTAAATATATTGGTATAATTTATTTAAATATATTTTTATTTAAATATATTTAAATAAATGAATTTTTATTCACTGTTTTTATTTAAATATATTGAGTGAATAAAAAAATGTATTAACGGTATTAATGTTTTACAATATTCACTTATAGCTGTTTTATAGCTGAAAATCTTTAGTATTATTGAATATTATCGAAAGGAAAAATAATAATTTAATAAAGGCATTCTATTATTGACTGAGCTTAATCCATTTTTCAACTATTCTGAATCCGGGATTTCATTTAAATATGGATGGCTGGAGTGCTATCTTTGACTGCAGCATTCTTGGATAAGTAGTTATTTATAACTTGGTTGGATTATAAGCTAAATCAGTAAGCAGATTATATAATTTATCAATGCCCAAGGGGGGGCGAGCTTGTAATATAAATAGTAGGTTTTGCCGGAAAGGGATTTGAAAAGCCCCAGCATATAGGGTGGAAAGAGAGATAAGTATTTAGTTGTGATAGAGGGATTGCATGATGTATGTGCTCGGCGGGCTCCATTAAGAATGCATCAGACCCATTGAGTAGTGGGCCGGCGTCTGAGAAAGCATTCCCTAATCCGGGGCAAAACTGAACCACGATCGATAAACATTGTGCCCCATTAGAGGGCAAACCATCTTCTTCAGCCGCAAATCCCCGCCACCTTCTTCACATTCGCCCTTCACAATCAATTCTTCCGCAAATATTTCTCCCTAGCAATAGCTTTCCTCAACATGTCCAATTCCATAAAAAACAAAGCCCATCTTTTTTATTATTGATATTGGCTATTATTCTATACAAACAGTTTTCTTTTCTTTTTTTTTCCACAATATTAGAACACCTAAAAGAAAAAAAAATGAAACACAGAATAGACTTCAGAAAACATTAGTCGTAAGTTCCAGCAAATTTGTTTTATTAGTTCTGCAATTGCATCCATTACGGTATTTGCTAAAAATGACAAAATAATGAAGTTATTCGCAAGACGAAACATTCTTTGTGGACAAACAACCTATTTTAGAACTTGGTAACTTTTGAGATACCAAAACTTCGTATATCAGTCACCATTACATTTCAAATGATATTTCATTTAAAATATCTCAGATTCAACAAATGCATCATTTTAACAACCACCATCTCTAAAAGTATATGAAACATGGAAAATAACACTAAGAGTTTGCAACACGAAAACTTTTTCATAAAACATATTCTACGTAGAAACCTAATTCAAAAATACATGTTATTTACAAATAACCATTTATTAGTTTTTTCATTTTCTTTAAGAAATTTATTTCTGGAACTGATTTATTTTTGGACTATACAAACGTATATCTTTTATGAATCCAAAGAAACCTTTTTTGATCATAATATTTATATACCCACAAATTCATTTAGCCTATTCCACAGTTAACTGTGTCCGAAACTTTGTTGAATTAAATTAACTTTAAAGCATTTCCTCATGAAAATGCTTTAAGTTAACTAAGTTTTATGTTTTTATCACTATGAAGTGATAAAAAGAAAATATAGATGTAGGTTAGGTTAGGTTGCAGTCCAACAACGGAACACCCATAATTTATACCAAGAATCGAATAAAAGTTATTTTTATCCTTACATCATATTAAAAGTGTGTTTCAAAAATAAAGTTACAGATAAATTTATAGAAATAAGTTTAAAGATTTTTAATTTTTTTTGGTTGGAAAGCTGAAAAATCAAGGAACATTGTTTCAATTTATGTGACAGTTCATAATTTTATATTCTTCAGACTTTTATTATTTTGATTATTTATTTGATCGTACTATTAATTGCCTGTTCTTTTGTGATTATATATAATGTGTAATAGTATTAAGTTTTTACTATGGTCATCATCACGAGTAGAAGTGGTTCTCCTTGACATCAGGTAAAAAATCAAAAATAGTACGCTTGTAGCATGATTAGCACTGCTGATCATTTTCACGAGGAGGGAAAAATGGAATAAGAGAATAGAAGAACAAAAGAAAGGATATGAAATACGAAAAATAAAGCATAAAACAGAGATAACATTACGTATAATAAATAATGTAATCATGATGATGTCTATAAAATAAAAATGTTAATCACTCTAAATAAGGAAGTGTGGGATTACCTGTCGTTGTGTCTTCGACATACTTGGTCACCCTTGAGCTATTTTTTCCTCAAGACGAATAATCCGAAATTTTTTTACTTCGTGTAAGAAAATGTTTGTACAATATGTCTTCTTCTCCATCGATTTTGACTTGTGTTTGTCCAGTCTGTATAGTTCTTCTGATTTTATAGTACATATGGAAATGTGAATATTAGTTCTTATATGTGTGTTTTGTGAGATGATTTGACACTTCATTGGATCATTTAATTATTTTTGCGTCTAATACAAGTCCTCTTTCCCAACTGTTTGTAGTTGGAAAGTATTTTTGTGTTCCATATATCCAATAGCAAAGCTGTACCAGTGGCATAGCAACTATTTTTTCCACTATTGGAGGACGTAAGACCCCCCCCCCCCCCCCCACCCAACAACACACTAACGTTGGTCGTTGCTAATCCCTTGACATTCAAAACTCCAGAACATTCTGGAAATGTTCATTTTCATAGAATTACATTCAAGAAACTAATTTTAGACTGTTGTCATTGGTTGCAGACTTATATCTTACTGCAGTTCTCCTATATATAATATATATATATATATTATATATATATATATAGTGTTCACACAGGAAAAAGAAAAAGAAATAAAAACACACACAAAAGACTCACAACGATATTTCGACAGTCGTCGTCATCGGGTAGAAGTAGTCCCTTTGAGTAGCTGAAGCTAAATCATTTATATATATATATACAGCTGTCATCAAAGAAAACCAAAGATTTTTCAAAACAAAAACGTACAATTAAAATCATATAAAAATTGTTAAGTTAAATTAACTGGCTAAGTACAAATATAATACATTTTCAACACCATTATAAAACTAGTTTTGAAAAATTTAAAATGAATTTATTTTTAATTTATAAATTATTACAGTTAAAAGTCGGTTTAAAAGCAGTATTACACAAATAAAACATAAAAACAATATTGAGCATAAAAACTCATGTTGGTATTAAATTTCAGAGTTTTTCTTAGCGTTTTATTATGTTAATTTTTTTTTATTTTCATCCCCCAAAATGCCACTCCCTGGCATGTATGCCCCCCTCCCTTGCTACACCACTGGACTGTACAAACGTATATCTTTTATGAATCCAAAGAAACCTTTTTTGATCATAATATTTATATACCCACAAATTCACTTAGCCTATTCAACAGTTAACTGTGTCCCAAACTTTGTTGAATTAAATTAACTTTAAAGCATTTCCTCATCTTTTGCAATGTTTACGAACCATTTAGAGTTGTTAATAGTTTACCAGCTTAATTATTTAAATTTGAATATAAATCTGTTAACGCGAAAAT